>JAIOJX010000031.1:100706360-101035049 GCA_022376925.1 Tragulus kanchil
CTTGCTCGGACCCCGTGCTAGCGCCCCTGAACTCTGTTTTTGTAACCACTTCAAACTCTCCTATAGGTTTTGAACAGACTTTCTCTAATTTTGACATGAAAATTAAGATCATCGATAAGGGGACTCCCCCACCTCATTTCTTCATGATCAGTAAGAAGACTTGCATGGGGGCTTCCCCCGTGGTTCAGTGGTTAAGAATCTGCTTGTCAAAGCCGGGGGCATGGGTTTAACCCCTGGTCCAGGAAGATTCCACATGGTTTGGAACAACTATGCCTGTGCTCTGCAACAGGAAAAGCAACCACAATGGGCACCCCACACACTGCCTTCGATCTCTTTTCCAGGGCAAAGACCAGCCCCTACAGAATAAACCCTTCACTTTTCCTAGAAAATAGTATACATCTATTGGCTCGTTTCAAGAAAATTCCTTTAGGGGACAACTCTCCTCTTCTCTCTTCAAGTTCAAGAGGCAACTTGACCATCAACTCCAGGTCTCAACAGTACTCCCAGACTAGGACTGTTCCCCAGCCGAGTGTTTGGACTCAAGTTTACTTTGATTTTTTGGGCTTTCCTCCCACTTGTCTCCCTTTCTTGGCTACTATCTGTCTACAGTGACCTAACCACAGCATTGCTCAACACTCTGGATGGCGAGGTTAGCTTCTCCTTAAGGCTCTCTGTAACCAGCCTCTTTCAGGTACTGAGGCTGACCTTGGGGAATCTGGATTTTCTACCTGAGTCTCACAGTCTCACTGTCAGTTCCTCTGGAATTGGATGATCATCCTGTTCAAACAGAAGTTTTCTTCTCTAGAGTTTCAAGCACTTATACTGTCCATTCTAACCCAGCCACTGACACTGTCTCAGGATAAGAACGTCTTACTGCACCACTGTTAGTGCTATGACTACAAGTCTATCTGTAGTGTTCATTGTATGTTTGCTCTCCCCAGAGACCCTCACATATATCTCTGTATTGAGCTTCACATCTGGAGGCCTCTAGCTTCGCCCACCTCCCTGGAATTCACATTCTCTGGGCATGAATCCTCACCAAAGAGATAACATTATGATACTTGGAGAACTGGGCTTGGATAGAGCAGGAGCTTTTCCCTGGAACCCTCTTCCTCCTTGCTCGGACCCCGTGCTAGCGCCCCTGAACTCTGTTTTTGTAACCACTTCAAACTCTCCTATAGGTTTTGAACAGACTTTCTCTAATTTTGACATGAAAATTAAGATCATCGATAAGGGGAATCCCCGCCCTCATTTCTTCATGATCCGTAAGAGAAGACTTGCATGGGGGCTTCCCCCGTGGTTCAGTGGTTAAGAATCTGCTTGTCAAAGCCGGGGGCATGGGTTTAACCCCTGGTCCAGGAAGATTCCACATGGTTTGGAACAACTATGCCTGTGCTCTGCAACAGGAAAAGCTACCACAATGGGCACCCCACACACTGCAATGAAAGAGGAGCACCCAGTTGCAACAACTAGAGAAAATGTGTGCACAGCAATGAAGACCCCAGCACAGCCAAAAGTAAGTAAATATATTTTTTATAAAAAAGAACTTTTGGGGTTTCCCTGGTGGTCCAGTGGGTAAAGAGGCCGCCTTACAGTGCAAGGGGCACCAGTTCAATCCCTGGCCTGGGAAGATCCCACATGCCCCACAATGGCTGAACCACTGCGCCCAATTATGAGCCAGTGCTCTGGAGCACATGTGCCCAGAGCCGGAGCTCTGCAACAAGAGAGGCCACTGCAATGGGAGACCCACACAGGCCAAAGGATAAAGATGAATGAAACTAAATAAACGAAAAAACAATAAAAGAGGCTAAATTTATTAAAGAGAAAAAAGAAGTTTCACACGAAGAGAGTTCTGTGTATTTAGTGGGGTTTCCCTTATGATGGGAAGACTTGCTTTGGCTCTGGCCACCACCCTGGGAAGCCACACTCTCTCAGAAGTTGGAATGATGGGCGTCATCCCAGTGCACCAGAGGGTGGGAGCTGCAGACAGGGACTAGGTTATCTCAACTTGCAGGATGTCCCCTGGGTAGATGAGAAAATGGAGATGACAATCCATGTCCAGTTAAGCACGTAAAGGCAATAGGTCCCTTAAAGCAGCAGAGATGCCTTCCAAGATGAAAATACTGTAGGCTGTTACACGACATGGCTCTCCTCAAGAGAGTAATGATTATTAAGAGTGATTGCTAACACTTACTGAGCATTTTCTGGAGTAAGAACCCACTCCTGTATTCTTGCCTGGGAAATCCCATGGACAGAGGAGGCTGGCAGGCTGCAGTCCATGGAGTCTCAAAAGATTCAGACATGACTGAGCAACTGAGCACATTGTGCATTTTTATATACACAACACCATCCTAAGTCCTTTTATTCTTCACAGTCACCCTAAGTCCTTTTATTTTTCACAGTCACCCTAAGTCCTTTTATTCTTCACAGTCACCCTAAGAGGAAGAACATAGAGTAAACTGAGGAAGAAGTTCAGGTTCCTTATGCAATTCTTTGGTCAGAGGCACATGCACATCCCTGGTCTCTGGACCACCATGTTCATGGCCAAATTGGTGTGGTCTATCATTCCCATTTTACAGGTGGCAAACTGTGGCACTCCAAGGCCTAGAAACTCACTTCAAGTTTCACAGAGTGCAGGTACTAAAGCTGAGATCTGAAATCAGTCTGGCTCCAGAGTCTGCCCTTGACTCTAGAAATCAAAAAGTTTGATTGTAATCCACAGCACACAGAGTGTGAACCTTCAGGGATTGTTTAGTCACAGTGGTGACCTGGGAAGAGTGCCTCTGATTCCTAGCCAAACATGTGCCCCAGAGCCGGAGCTCTGCAACAAGAGAGGCCACTGCAATGGGAGACCCACACAGGCCAAAGGATAAAGATGAATGAAACTAAATAAACGAAAAAACAATAAAAGAGGCTAAATTTATTAAAGAGAAAAAAGAAGTTTCACACGAAGAGAGTTCTGTGTATTTAGTGGGGTTTCCCTTATGATGGGAAGACTTGCTTTGGCTCTGGCCACCACCCTGGGAAGCCACACTCTCTCAGAAGTTGGAATGATGGGCGTCATCCCAGTGCACCAGAGAGTGGGAGCTGCAGACAGGGACTAGGTTATCTCAACTTGCAGGATGTCCCCTGGGTAGATGAGAAAATGGAGATGACAATCCATGTCCAGTTAAGCACGTAAAGGCAATAGGTCCCTTAAAGCAGCAGAGATGCCTTCCAAGATGAAAATACTGTAGGCTGTTACACGACATGGCTCTCCTCAAGAGAGTAATGATTATTAAGAGTGATTGCTAACACTTACTGAGCATTTTCTGGAGTAAGAACCCACTCCTGTATTCTTGCCTGGGAAATCCCATGGACAGAGGAGGCTGGCAGGCTGCAGTCCATGGAGTCTCAAAAGATTCAGACATGACTGAGCAACTGAGCACATTGTGCATTTTTATATACACAACACCATCCTAAGTCCTTTTATTCTTCACAGTCACCCTAAGTCCTTTTATTTTTCACAGTCACCCTAAGTCCTTTTATTCTTCACAGTCACCCTAAGAGGAAGAACATAGAGTAAACTGAGGAAGAAGTTCAGGTTCCTTATGCAATTCTTTGGTCAGAGGCACATGCACATCCCTGGTCTCTGGACCACCATGTTCATGGCCAAATTGGTGTGGTCTATCATTCCCATTTTACAGGTGGCAAACTGTGGCACTCCAAGGCCTAGAAACTCACTTCAAGTTTCACAGAGTGCAGGTACTAAAGCTGAGATCTGAAATCAGTCTGGCTCCAGAGTCTGCCCTTGACTCTAGAAATCAAAAAGTTTGATTGTAATCCACACCGCACACAGAGTGTGAACCTTCAGGGATTGTTTAGTCACAGTGGTGACCTGGGAAGAGTGCCTCTGCCCTCTTAGATGTCCTGCCAGCCCCTGAACGCCCAGCCAGCTCGGAGCTGCAGGGGGCTCTGTGTGGCTGAGTCTGGCATCATGGGGGTGAAGCTCCAATAGGGAAGCACAGATCCTGTGTTGGGGAGCAGAGGGGAAAGCGGCCCTCTAGAGGGAGTGAGCAAGGAGCTTTTGATGTGGAGCCAACATGACCCGCAGCGAAGGCTGAGGGAGAAGGAGCCTGAGGGTGGTAGCCACATTCTCCTGAGGAGGAGAGGTGCCTGAGTACCAGCATCTCCTTGTGTCTTGTCCTTTCCCATCACTGCCTCCGGATTTTGTTTTCTGATCTAGTCTTTTGATAGAAGAACGGAAAAAGAAGAGGTGGTACATATATACTATGGAATATTACTCAGCTATAAGATGGAACGAAAATGTGCCATTGGCATAGCTGTGGATGGGCCTAGAGACTGTCATACAGAGTGGAGTAAGTCAGAAAGAGAAAAACAAATATCATACATTAATGCAAGTATATGGAATCAAGGAAAGGGGTATAGAGGAATCCATTTGCAAAGCAGAAATACAGACAGAGACACAGAGAACAAGTGTATGGACCAAAAGGGAGAAAGGGGAGATTGGGATGAATTGGCAGATGGGATTGACATAAATATATTATTGATCCTATATACAACATAGATAATTACTGAGAACCTACTGTAAAGCACAGTGAACTCTACTCAGTGCTCTGTGGGGACCAAAATGGGGAGGAAATCCAAAAAAGGAGAGGGGGACATATGTAGACGTCTGATTCATCCTGCTGTGCAGTAGAAACTAACACATTGTAAAGTAATTCAACACCAATAAAAATTAAATAAAAAAGATTGGCCTGGGCTTCCCTGGTGGTCCAGTGGGTAAGGACACCGCCTTGCAGTGCAAGGGGCGCCGGTTCGATCCCTGGCCTGGGAAGATCCCATGTACCGCAGAGTGACTGGACCGAAGTGTCTAATTACCGAGCCGGAGCTCTGGAGCGCATGTGGCCAGAGCCGGCGCTCAGAGGCCACTGTGATGGGAGGTCCACAAGAGCCAAAGAACAAAGATGGATGAAAATAGATAAATGAAAGACCAATGAAGTGGCCTGCCCATCCCCCTTCCTCCCCAACCCGCCCCCTCCCCCCACTTCCGCCAAAAACAAAGATTGGCCTGCCTTTGGAGCTCACCCTGCCTGTGGAAACACCTTGACTTGTTACATCATCAGAGTAGTCCCTTCAACTCTCATGAACAAATCACCTTGAAAAGGTATCATAGTACCTTCTCTTCTTTGATCACAGGGTTGTTGCAACAATTAAGTGAGATAATGAATATGAAAGCATTTTTTTTTAATTTTGGCCTCTTTTATTGGTTATTTATTTATTTTCATCCCTCTTTATTTCATGGCCTGTGTGGGCCTCCCATTACAGTGGCCTCTCTTGTTGCAGAGCACCGGCTCTGGGCGCACGCGTTCCAGACCTCCCTCTGGCTCGCAATCGGACACACTGGTCCAGCCATTCTGGGGCATGTGGGATCTTCCTGGGCCAGGGATTGAACTGGTGCCCCTTGCACTGCAAGGCAGACTCTTTACCCACTGGACCACCAAATATGAAAACATTTGAATAGTTGTAAAATACCCTCTGAATTTAAGATAATGATTTTTATTTTGTCCCAGTTTTCCTGTTTGTCCCACCTGAGGACTGCTTCGGTATCCTAGCAGAGTCTTTTATAAAGTGACGGTCAGCAAATTTTTTCTGTAAGGGGACAGAGAGTAAAGATTTTCTGCTTTGAGGACTGTATGATCCCTGTTGAAACTGTTCAGCTTTAGAAAGCAGCTACAGACCAAACATGAGTGATTGGCCACGGCTGTGCTCCAACAAAACTTTATTTATAAAACAAGTGGGATAGGGTTACTCATTGTTTGCTGAGCTCTGTTCTATAGCAACCGATTAACCATGTATGAATAACAATACCAATCTAATACCTGTCTCCTTGACTAAAACCTTCCTTATGGATTCTTTGCCTTATTATATGTGTAATTGAGTACACTCTGTGCTCTGGGTCCAAATCAAGATGTGAGTAATTTCTCCAATTACCTTTCTCTAGTTGGACCTTGCATCACATTCAGTGACTTGAGGTAAATCTCCCCGTGGTCTCCATGAGTAGCCAATATTGATTCTAACAATGACGAAACACAGCAGGGCCAGGAATACTCCTCACCACTTTGGCTGGCTGGATTCTACCATGCTTTGCCATTTTGTACCAATAATTAATTTGCACAGGTTGCCAGGTGTAAGAAGACATAGTTTGAGTGCCTGGGTAACTAAATCTGTGATCTGAACTTATCTTGTAAAATTTTTCATGTTTTGGAGGTTTAAGACAATGTCTTGTAGAGATTCTTCAATTTCCTAGCTAAATGTGACAGAGAGATTTTTTGATTTAACAACTCTAATTTCTAAGAATCCTTTAAAAGGCATTTTTTTATGAGCTCAATAAAAGTTGCTTTACACCATGATGTCACCCATCTGCACTTCTATATTGTAAAAGAATCTTTAAATTATTTAGGACATGCTTCGGTATGGTATAAAATTGTAACTGCCAAGAAGAACTTTTTTTGGTTTTTATTGCAAAACACTCCCATACATAGGAGGCAGAACAATTTTATCGGAACCAACCGTAGATTTGGAAGCAGTCTGAAAAAGTAGTCCAAAAATGTGTTAGACAGCCAGGTTGTGAGGGAGGCTGGAATTTAGTAGTTACAGATGGCTGGCTTTCCATGTGCCATTTTAAGAATTATATCTGCTCTAAGCGCAAGTTAAAGCTGTACATTTAAAAGTAGAATCCTGAAGTAAAGATAAGCTATTTTTTTATCAGGTTGGACTTCAGTGAAATTATTGAAAGTGCAACTTAAAATAAAACAGCTTGGATTTCTCTAATGGTCCAGAGCTTAGGAATCTGCCTGCCAATGTACGGGACATGGATTTGATCCCTGGTCCGGCAAGATTCCACATACTGTGGGGCAACTAAGCTCATGCACCACAATGACTGAAGCCAATGCATCACAACTAGAGAAAGTCTGTGCATAGCCAAATTTTTCATATCTCGTTTGCTGATGTAATTTGAATAACAATACCAATCTAATACCTGTCTCCTTGACTAAAACCTTCCTTATGGATTCTTTGCCTTATTATATGTGTAATTGAGTACACTCTGTGCTCTGGGTCCAAATCAAGATGTGAGTAATTTCTCCAATTACCTTTCTCTAGTTGGACCTTGCATCACATTCAGTGACTTGAGGTAAATCTCCCCGTGGTCTCCATGAGTAGCCAATATTGATTCTAACAATGACGAAACACAGCAGGGCCAGGAATACTCCTCACCACTTTGGCTGGCTGGATTCTACCATGCTTTGCCATTTTGTACCAATAATTAATTTGCACAGGTTGCCAGGTGTAAGAAGACATAGTTTGAGTGCCTGGGTAACTAAATCTGTGATCTGAACTTATCTTGTAAAATTTTTCATGTTTTGGAGGTTTAAGACAATGTCTTGTAGAGATTCTTCAATTTCCTAGCTAAATGTGACAGAGAGATTTTTTGATTTAACAACTCTAATTTCTAAGAATCCTTTAAAAGGCATTTTTTTATGAGCTCAATAAAAGTTGCTTTACACCATGATGTCACCCATCTGCACTTCTATATTGTAAAAGAATCTTTAAATTATTTAGGACATGCTTCGGTATGGTATAAAATTGTAACTGCCAAGAAGAACTTTTTTTGGTTTTTATTGCAAAACACTCCCATACATAGGAGGCAGAACAATTTTATCGGAACCAACCGTAGATTTGGAAGCAGTCTGAAAAAGTAGTCCAAAAATGTGTTAGACAGCCAGGTTGTGAGGGAGGCTGGAATTTAGTAGTTACAGATGGCTGGCTTTCCATGTGCCATTTTAAGAATTATATCTGCTCTAAGCGCAAGTTAAAGCTGTACATTTAAAAGTAGAATCCTGAAGTAAAGATAAGCTATTTTTTTATCAGGTTGGACTTCAGTGAAATTATTGAAAGTGCAACTTAAAATAAAACAGCTTGGATTTCTCTAATGGTCCAGAGCTTAGGAATCTGCCTGCCAATGTACGGGACATGGATTTGATCCCTGGTCCGGCAAGATTCCACATACTGTGGGGCAACTAAGCTCATGCACCACAATGACTGAAGCCCATGCATCACAACTAGAGAAAGTCTGTGCATAGCCACATAGACTAAGTGCAACTGAAGATAAAATTAAAATACAATGCTTGAAAACACTAAATAGCATAAAAGTTATTCTTATGACTTACTGATAACAATAGTGTCTTCAGATTTCTCCATGAGGTGTTAAAATACTAGTAATTCTAATGGACAGAACCTTTTACTTTTTCTAAAATAGAAATGAGGAGTGATGAAGGAGGATATCTCCCACCTTCATTCCTAAGTAAATTTACACATTTCTGAGAAGAAAAACAAAAATCAGATAAATCCAGTGAACACTTGAAGAAGGCAAGCAACACACAGTGACTATTTGGTAAGTGTATGAGCTGATTAATTCTTGCTGTAATTTTTCAATCCATCTTCCAGAGTAAGAGAAATGTAAACAGTAATAAACAAATGGGACAGAATTAAACTCAGAAGCTTTTGCACAGCAAAGGAAACCACAAACAAAAAAAGACAACCCACAGAATAGGAGAAAATATTCACAAATGATGTGACCAACAATGAATGTTTCCAAATTTACAAACAGCTTATGCAGCTCAATATCCAAAATACAAACAACCCAATCAAAAAATGAGCAGAAGACCTAAACAGACATTTCTCCAAAGAAGACATACAAATGGCCAAGAGGCACATGATAAGATGCTCAACATCATTAGTTATTACAGAAATGCAAATCAAAACTATAAAATATCACCTTAACAATTCATATTGCAATTAATATTAGCAAATTATCTTTCAATGAAGTCTTATTTTTAAAATTTTTATTTTATTTTGAACTTTACAGAGTTTTGGTGTTTACAGATATGTATGTTCCTCGATTAGTCATATGTATATCTCCCCCATCTAACAAATAGGTTTCTACAAAGAGGAATCGGGAATGCCTATGTACTTTCACACTCTGACCAATGCAATCTACTGCCAAAGTTTTAAACTCTGTCAGTCTCTTGGATGGACAAAGTATCTCATTAAAACAGCTTGGATTTCTCTAATGGTCCAGAGCTTAGGAATCTGCCTGCCAATGTACGGGACATGGATTTGATCCCTGGTCCGGCAAGATTCCACATACTGTGGGGCAACTAAGCTCATGCACCACAATGACTGAAGCCCATGCATCACAACTAGAGAAAGTCTGTGCATAGCCACATAGACTAAGTGCAACTGAAGATAAAATTAAAATACAATGCTTGAAAACACTAAATAGCATAAAAGTTATTCTTATGACTTACTGATAACAATAGTGTCTTCAGATTTCTCCATGAGGTGTTAAAATACTAGTAATTCTAATGGACAGAACCTTTACTTTTTCTAAAATAGAAATGAGGAGTGATGAAGGAGGATATCTCCCACCTTCATTCCTAAGTAAATTTACACATTTCTGAGAAGAAAAACAAAAATCAGATAAATCCAGTGAACACTTGAAGAAGGCAAGCAACACACAGTGACTATTTGGTAAGTGTATGAGCTGATTAATTCTTGCTGTAATTTTTCAATCCATCTTCCAGAGTAAGAGAAATGTAAACAGTAATAAACAAATGGGACAGAATTAAACTCAGAAGCTTTTGCACAGCAAAGGAAACCACAAACAAAAAAAGACAACCCACAGAATAGGAGAAAATATTCACAAATGATGTGACCAACAATGAATGTTTCCAAATTTACAAACAGCTTATGCAGCTCAATATCCAAAATACAAACAACCCAATCAAAAAATGAGCAGAAGACCTAAACAGACATTTCTCCAAAGAAGACATACAAATGGCCAAGAGGCACATGATAAGATGCTCAACATCATTAGTTATTACAGAAATGCAAATCAAAACTATAAAATATCACCTTAACAATTCATATTGCAATTAATATTAGCAAATTATCTTTCAATGAAGTCTTATTTTTAAAATTTTTATTTTATTTTGAACTTTTACAGAGTTTTGGTGTTTACAGATATGTATGTTCCTCGATTAGTCATATGTATATCTCCCCCATCTAACAAATAGGTTTCTACAAAGAGGAATCGGGAATGCCTATGTACTTTCACACTCTGACCAATGCAATCTACTGCCAAAGTTTTAAACTCTGTCAGTCTCTTGGATGGAAGACAAAGTATCTCATTATCTCAATATGTATTGTTTTTATTATAAATGAGGTTGAGGTTTATTAGTGAAGCTTATATATATATATATATATATATATATATATATATATATATATATCTTAAAAATAGGTGATGGGGCTCCATGTGTATGATTTAAAGTTATCTCACTCAGGTTCTTAGTTATTATAAAACATCCCACATGTTTAATATTCCAGGTCAATAAGAGTCAAATCTTAATAAAGGAAAAAGTAAGAAGGGGCTATTTCAGAACTTCTAGGCACTTGTGGAAATATGGAATGAGACTTTGCTCAACAGACACCTGCCACTTTTCTGAAATACAAGAGAAATTCTCTCTGGTTTTCATAGGCTTTAAAATCCTCTGATTTAATGGTGGTAAAGGGTTCAGGAAATCATGATGTGAATAAAAATTGGAATAAATTTAAAATACACTTTATCTTCACTTAACTTATTTATTTATTTATTTATTTATTTTGGAGGGGGGCGCGGGTTGGGGAGGGAGGAGTGCCGGTGGGCCACTTCCATTGGTCTTTCATTTATTCAGTTTCATCCATGTTTGTTCTTTCACCCATGTGGGCCTCCCATCGCGGCAGCCTCTGTTGTCGCAGAGCACTGGCTCTGGCCGCATGCGCTCCAGAGCTCTGGCTCAGTAATTGGACACATTGGTCCAGCTGCTCTGCAGCATGTGGGATCTTACCAGGCCAGGGATCGAACTGGCGCCCCTTGCACTGCAAGGCGGTGTCCTTACCCACTGGGCCACCAGGGAAGCCCCTTCACTTAACTTTTTTTTTTTTTTTAAAGATTTATTTATTTATTTATTTATTTTGGGCGGGGGTCGGGTTGGGGAGGGAGGGGAGCGGGCAGGCCACTTCTATTGGTCTTTCATTTGTCTATTTTCATCCGTCTTTGTTCTTTGGCTCCTGTGGGCCTCCCATCGCGGTGGCGTCTGTTGTTGCAGAGCGCTGGCTCTGGGCGCATGCTCTCCAGAGCTCCGGCTCGGTGATTGGACACATCAGTCCAGCTGCTCCGGGGCACGTGGGATCTTCCCAGGCCAGGGATTGAACCGGCGCCCCTTGCACTGCAAGGCGGTGTCCTTATCCACTGGACCACTAGGCGAAGCCCTTCACTTAACTTTTGATGCAAGATGAGGAGAAAGTGCAGCCATTAAACACAAAACATCTAGAGAAGTTAGCCTCCACCAAAGACAACACAAGTGTTGTTTGTAAATGTTTAAAGATTACAATTCCCTTTTCTCTTCATTCAAATCATAAGTAAATTTTACACAAAAGTAACACAGAAGCCAGGTACCAAACAAATAATGAAATTAAAAAATAGCCTTTGAATATAAGATTGCACAGCTTTAAAAATTATTCAAGGCCTATAGGCACATGAAAAGATGCTCAACATCATTAATCATTATGGAAATGAATATCAAAACTACAATGAAAAATCACTTCATGCTCATCTGGATGGATGTTACAAGTAAACAGACAAAAATCCCCCCAAACAAAGTATTAGGGAGGATGGCGAAGGACTGGAATCCTTGTATATTTTTGGTGGGAATATAAAATGGTGCAATCACTGCAAGAAATGGTATTGGTGGTTCCTCTAAGAATTAAACATAGAATTACTATGCTATTTCACAATTCTATTTCTGGGTATATAACCAAAGTAGATGAAAACAGGAACTCGGACAGATAGTTTTACAGCCATGTTCATGGCAGTGTTATTCACAGTAGTCAAAGGATAGAAGCAACCCAAGTGCCCATTGACAGATGAATGGATAAACAAAATGTGGTGTATGTACACAATGGACTATTATTCAGCCTGAAAAAGGAAGGAAACTCTGACATATGCAAAAACATAATGAACCTTGAAGATATTATGCTAAATGGAATAAGCCAATCATAGAAGAATATTGTATGATCCCACTTACATAAGGTATCTAGTGTGAAGACAAATACACAGAGAAAGCAAGCAGAATGGTAGCTCCAGGGGCTGCGGGGGTTTGAATGGAGAATTTGTGTTTAGAGGCAGAGTTGAGGAAGATAAAAGATTTCGGGGTGAATGGAGAATTTGCCTCCCATCGCGGTGGCGTCTGTTGTCGCAGAGCGCCGGCTCTGAGCGCATGCTCTCCAGAGCTCCGGCTCGGTGATTGGACACATCAGTCCAGCCGGTCCGCGGCACGTGGGATCTTCCCAGGCCAGGGATTGAACCGGCGCCCCTTGCACTGCAAGGCGGTGTCCTTACCCACTGGACCACCAGGGGAAGCCCTTCACTTAACTTTTGATGCAAGATGAGGAGAAAGTGCAGCCATTAAACACAAAACATCTAGAGAAGTTAGCCTCCACCAAAGACAACACAAGTGTTGTTTGTAAATGTTTAAAGATTACAATTCCCTTTTCTCTTCATTCAAATCATAAGTAAATTTTACACAAAAGTAACACAGAAGCCAGGTACCAAACAAATAATGAAATTAAAAAATAGCCTTTGAATATAAGATTGCACAGCTTTAAAAATTATTCAAGGCCTATAGGCACATGAAAAGATGCTCAACATCATTAATCATTATGGAAATGAATATCAAAACTACAATGAAAAATCACTTCATGCTCATCTGGATGGATGTTACAAGTAAACAGACAAAAATCCCCCCAAACAAAGTATTAGGGAGGATGGCGAAGGACTGGAATCCTTGTATATTTTTGGTGGGAATATAAAATGGTGCAATCACTGCAAGAAATGGTATTGGTGGTTCCTCTAAGAATTAAACATAGAATTACTATGCTATTTCACAATTCTATTTCTGGGTATATAACCAAAGTAGATGAAAACAGGAACTCGGACAGATAGTTTTACAGCCATGTTCATGGCAGTGTTATTCACAGTAGTCAAAGGATAGAAGCAACCCAAGTGCCCATTGACAGATGAATGGATAAACAAAATGTGGTGTATGTACACAATGGACTATTATTCAGCCTGAAAAAGGAAGGAAACTCTGACATATGCAAAAACATAATGAACCTTGAAGATATTATGCTAAATGGAATAAGCCAATCATAGAAGAATATTGTATGATCCCACTTACATAAGGTATCTAGTGTGAAGACAAATACACAGAGAAAGCAAGCAGAATGGTAGCTCCAGGGGCTGCGGGGGTTTGAATGGAGAATTTGTGTTTAGAGGCAGAGTTGAGGAAGATAAAAGATTTCTGGAGGTGAATGGTAGTAGTGATTGTACAACAATGTAGGTGCAATTAATACCACAGAACCATACGCTTGAAGGGCTTCCCAGGTCGTGCAGTGGCAAAGAACCTGCCTGCCAATGCAGAAGATGCAGGCAGGAGACTAGGGTTTGATCTCTTGGTCAAGAAGTTTCCCCAGAGGAGAAAATGGCAACCCATTCCAGTATTCTTGCCTGGGAAAGTCCAGGGACAGAGGAGCCTGGCATGCTTCAGACCATGGGGTTGCCAAAGAGGCAGACATAACTTGGCGACTAAACAACAACAAATACAGTTAAACCTGGTCCAGATGGTATACTGCAGCCCAGTAGAAGCTCTTCAGATTCGTGTTTGTACACAGCAGGCGCGGTAAGTTCCCCTTTGTGACTCGAGCTCTCGACAAAGGTCCATCTTCTCCCTCCCTCCAGTTTTCTGTAGCCCCTGAGCACTGCCTACATGCAAATTCTGCTTTCACAAAATGGATTGAAGGAGACGGGCAGGGACTTTCCTGGTGGTTCAGTGGCTAAGACTCCACATTGCCAGGGCAGGGAGGCTTGATTTGATCCCTGGTCAGAGAGCTAGACTATGCTTACCACAACTATGAGTTTGCATGCCATGAATGAAGATTCTGTGTGCCGCAACTAGAAGACCTGGTGCAGCCAAATAAATATTTTATTTTATTTTTTTAAAGGAGTTGGGCAGAGTCAGTCTACTACCAGCAAAGAGATGTGATTTTTTTCTTTGAGGCCAAACCTTGGCTACCACGGGGCCTGATAAGTCCCCTTTGCATCCAAGCAGAGGATGCAAAGCCTTGGAGCTGGAATTGAACTCTCTTTCTTTAACAAAGACAAATGCAAAGAACTGCTCTCATGGTAATGAGCAAGACTAGAGATGCATTTGCCTCTAAAACCTTGAAGATATTATGCTAAATGGAATAAGCCAATCATAGAAGAATATTGTATGATCCCACTTACATAAGGTATCTAGTGTGAAGACAAATACACAGAGAAAGCAAGCAGAATGGTAGCTCCAGGGGCTGCGGGGGTTTGAATGGAGAATTTGTGTTTAGAGGCAGAGTTGAGGAAGATAAAAGATTTCTGGAGGTGAATGGTAGTAGTGATTGTACAACAATGTAGGTGCAATTAATACCACAGAACCATACGCTTGAAGGGCTTCCCAGGTCGTGCAGTGGCAAAGAACCTGCCTGCCAATGCAGAAGATGCAGGCAGGAGACTAGGGTTTGATCTCTTGGTCAAGAAGTTTCCCCAGAGGAGAAAATGGCAACCCATTCCAGTATTCTTGCCTGGGAAAGTCCAGGGACAGAGGAGCCTGGCATGCTTCAGACCATGGGGTTGCCAAAGAGGCAGACATAACTTGGCGACTAAACAACAACAAATACAGTTAAACCTGGTCCAGATGGTATACTGCAGCCCAGTAGAAGCTCTTCAGATTCGTGTTTGTACACAGCAGGCGCGGTAAGTTCCCCTTTGTGACTCGAGCTCTAGACAAAGGTCCATCTTCTCCCTCCCTCCAGTTTTCTGTAGCCCCTGAGCACTGCCTACATGCAAATTCTGCTTTCACAAAATGGATTGAAGGAGACGGGCAGGGACTTTCCTGGTGGTCCAGTGGCTAAGACTCCACATTGCCAGGGCAGGGAGGCTTGATTTGATCTCTGGTCAGAGAGCTAGACTATGCTTACCACAACTATGAGTTTGCATGCCATGAATGAAGATTCTGTGTGCCGCAACTAGAAGACCTGGTGCAGCCAAATAAATATTTTATTTTATTTTTTTAAAGGAGTTGGGCAGAGTCAGTCTACTACCAGCAAAGAGATGTGATTTTTTTCTTTGAGGCCAAACCTTGGCTACCACGGGGCCTGATAAGTCCCCTTTGCATCCAAGCAGAGGACGCAAAGCCTTGGAGCTGGAATTGAACTCTCTTTCTTTAACAAAGACAAATGCAAAGAACTGCTCTCATGGTAATGAGCAAGACTAGAGATGCATTTGCCTCTAAAACCATGTTTTCAGAATTTGTCTCCTATCTCTTCTTCATTGCTTCTGTGGCTTCTCTTCCTTGTAGAGCATCTTTTTTTCTTGAAAGGAATAGCATATCCTCCTCAAAGCGAGGGTGATATCCCCTCGTGACTTTAGAATTCTGGTTAGCAAATCCTTTGGCTCTGACTTGCCAATATACCACAGAAGCTCCTGTACTAGAGTGTCCCTTTTTTCCTGAGTGAATTCATAAAGACCCACTGAGCAGTCTGCATTTGTTTTTATGAAGCAAAGGAAGCTTGCTCTAGTCCCTGAATACTCTTTAGAGTGGATAAAAGGAAGAATTTATACCATGCTGTGCAAGAATGGTCTATAGCTCTCATGTCTCTGCAGACTCATGTTCACAAACAAGGCAATGTAGATATTTATGCAGAGAAATAGAGCAGCGAGTATCTTAAAGAGTGGTTTGGCATTTCTCTGTTTTTAGACACTTCTAATTTCCAAAAGCAGATGAGGCTCTAAAGGTGTCTTTCTGGATTGTTTTGCAACTCCATTCGGAGGTAGGATTACTCAGATGATTCTTTTCCTCTCTAAAAACGTCGTAGACAAAAAAGGTACCCACTTATGGGCAGTTAAGAAACTTGTGAAACACAAGTTCATTTTCCATTAGAGCTTAATGTCATTTCACAGTCTTCGGCTTCCTGCACTCCTGTTTCTTCTTTGACATCTATTTTTATGTCCTCAGGAGACTCCTAATTCTCACCCATGGAAAATCTGCTTTCTGGAAAGGCTCTTCATGGGCTATTTATAATGTAGAATTATTTTTTTAGGTTATGCAAAAGTTTATCACACAGTATTAAAATTTTAAAATATCAAATATGACACTTATTCACTGAAGCGGTATTGTTCAGTCACTAAGTTGTGTACAGCTCTTGGTGATTATAATAAAAGTGTTGATAAAAGAAAGAGAGAACCACTGACCTCAGATCGGCAGGATCGAGGGTTTATTCAAGTTGTGAGTGGGTAAGAGGCAGGAGTCAAAGAGAGAGATGGCGCGGGGAAAGACGTTTTTTAAGCAGCTGGAAGAGGGAGCATGCAAGGAGTGGAAGCTGAAGGAGGGGAGGGGGCGGTGTCAAGTGAGTTCCTAGGCGGAGAGCTCTGTGGAGGTGGAGACTCCAGGAGGCTGTGGCCTGCATGGGATGGCGGGAATGACTCATCTCTTTGAGACTTTTCAGTTCCATCAGTGACCCCATGGACTGCTGCACACCAGGCTGCCCTGTCCTTCTGTATCTCCCAGAGTTTGCTCAAATTTATGTCTGCTGTGTCAGTGATGCTATCTAATAGGATGAGAGAATGGAAGCGGTAAACTACTGATATATCACATAAAGGATATTTAGATTGATAGGCACTCATCAGATAATTTTTAAAAATATTGAGATAGAGCAAATATAAAAAGGTTCTAAAGTAAAATGTAAAGATAAAAAATACAAAGGACACATATAGACCCATTGTCAAGCTTTAGATATAAAATACTACCTTTGGGGTTTCCTTGGTAGTCCAACAGTCCATCTTGCAGTGCAAGGGACACTGGTTTGATGCCTGGCCCAGGAAGATCCCACGTGCCATGGACTGGCTGGACTGGTGTATCCAGTTATGAGCCAGTAGTCTGGAGCACATGTGCCCAGAACTGCCAGTGAAGATCCCATGTGCCGCAGGCCGGGTAGACCGGTGTGTCCAATTAGGAGCCAGTGCTCTGGAGCTCATGCGCACAGAGCTGGTGCTCCGCAGTGAGAGAGGCCACTGCAATGGGAGGCCCACACAACCAAAGAATAAAAGATGGATGAAAATAAATAAATAAATAAGTAAACAACAAAAGAGGCCAAAATTAAAAAAAAAATACTACCTTTGGAGAATGTGAAATCCTCTAAGTGCTTCCAACTGGTCATATGACCCTTGGAACCTGGTGTGACAGTTTCACTGGATTAAGCTTTAATGATTCTCTTATTTTTCTTCATAGTTTTGTTAATGTGTATCTATCTATAAACATCATATTGCTTGACTGCTTTTTTCATTTCATATAAATGACCTTAAATAGTATTTGTGCTTCTGTAATTTATTTTTGTGCTTCCCTGGTGACTCAGTAGTAAAGAACACACCTGGCAATTCAGGAGATGAGGGTTTGATCCCTGGGTGAAGACCCCCTGGAGGAAGAAATGGAAACCCTCTCCAGTATTCCTGACTGAGAGATCCCATGAACAGAGGAGCCTGGTGGGTTACAGTCCATGGGGTTGCAAAAGAATCAGATATGATGTAGTCACTAAACAATAACAATTTACTTTTAGCTTAGCATTGTGTCTTGAGATTCCTCTATGTATCCACATGATAAACTCATTCATTCATTTTCACCTTGTATAGTGAAATGAGCATGTTACATTCTTCAGCTGCTGAATATTTTGTCTGATTTTAGTGTGAGGGAAGGATTTGTTTTAATTTTTGTCCATATAAATAATCAAGCGGTCAATTCTACCATGCCACAATATATCCTTTCTTGTGGATCTGAAATGGTAGCTTTGTTGTTTATTCATTTACATTCTGCGTGAGTTTTTTTCTGAATTCTTAAAAATATGTTTTGTTTCTCTATTTGTGTATCCCTCCTGTGTTGTTCTGTCTTAATAATTAAAGCTAAATAATAACAAAATAACTAATGCACACTAATCTTTATGAAATACCAGATACTGTTCCAAGTACTTGTTACGTGGTAACTCATTTATTCCTCATCATTACCTGTGACTTGGACATTATATAGGAAACTGAGGCTCAGAGGAATAAATTGTAGGTATCTAGGCAGGATTAAAACCCAGCCTCTACAAACAGATTATGCAAATCTGACTTGCATTTTTTTTTTAGTATATATACATATTTAATTGGCTGTGTCAAGTCTTAGTTGCAGCATGCAGGCTGAGTAGCTGTAGCATCAAGTGGGCTTAGTTGCCACAGGGCATGTGAATCTTAGTTCCCCAACCAGACCATTGTCCCTGGCTTTGGAAGCAGATACTTAACCATTGGACTACCAGGGAAGTCCTCTGACTAGTGGTATAAATCATGATATCTGACTGGGTAATTCTTCTTCATTAGGAGTGTCTTAGGTATTCCTAGTCCTTTACTCTTTCATGCAACTTTATAAACATCTTGCTAAATTACACACAATACAAAAGCTATTAAAATTTTCCCTGGTTCTAACATTAAGAAAAAATCTAGAACCAGATGATTTCATTGGCTAATTCTAACAAATATTTAAAGAAGAATTAATACCAACCCTTCTCAAAGCTTTCCTATTTCCAAAAGGTAGAAAAGGAGGGAACACTCCCAAACTCATTTTGCCAAAATTACCTTGACACTTAAGCCAGATAAGGGAACTGTAAGAAGAGAAAATTATAGCCAATAACCCTTATGAAAAATTCTGATCAAAATATTAACAAATTGAGTTCAGTAGTACATTAGGTATCACACATTACCACCATGTGGAATTTATGCTAAGGAACTAAGAATGGTTCAACATCTACAAGTCAACCATTGTGATATATCATTTTAACAAAATAAAGAATAAAAATCATATGATTATCTCAATAAATACAGGAAGACCATTTGACAAAATTCAACATCCTTTCATGATAAAAATACTCAACAAATTGGGTGTAGAGAGAATATACTTCAATATAATAAAGACTGTATATGACAAGCCCACGATTAACATCATGGTGAAAAGCTGTAAGTTTTTCCTCTGAGATAAAAAAAAAGACAAGAATGTCCACTTTCTCCATTTTTATTCAACGTAGTATTGGAAGCCCCAGATAGAGAAATTATGTAAGAAAAAATAAAAGGTTTCAGATTGGAAGGGAAAAAGTAAAACTGCCTCTATTTTAGATAATACTATAGTATACATAAAAAGTTCTAAAAGATTCCACCAAAAAGTCATTAGAACAAACTTGAAAATTCAGTAAAGTCACAGTATACAAAATCTATATACAAAAATCAGTTACTTTTCTGCATACTAACAACTAACTATCAGAAATAGAAAACTACAAGACATTGATGAAACTGAAGAAGAAAGAAAGAAACGGAAAGATATTCTGTGTTCATACACTGGGAGAATTAATATTGCTAAGATGTCCACACTCTCAAAACTATCTTCGGATTCTACTCAATCTCTGTTAAAATTTCAATAGCATTTTTCACACAAACAGAATGCTGAAGTTTGTATGGAACCACAAAAACTCCGCACAGCCAAAGCAATCTTGAGAAAGAAGAACAAAGCTGAAGGCGTCACACGTCTTGATTTCAAACTATATCACAAAGCCACAGTAATCAAAAGAAAATCATATTGGCATTGAAACAGACACATAGATCAGTGAAAGAGAATAGAGAGCCCGGACATAAAGCTATGCATATATGGTCAGCTAATTCATGACAGAGGAGCCAAGAATATACACTGGTGAAAGGATAAACTCTTCAATAAATGGTGGTGGGAAAACTGGAAGAGAATAAAACTGGACCCTCTTCTTACACCATACATAGGAATCAACTCAAAATGGATTAAAGATTTGGATAAAAAAAAACTACAGCCATAAAACTCTTATAAGAAAACAGGGTAAGCGCCTTGACACGGCTCTTGGATTTGAAATCAAAAGCAAAGGCAACAAAAGTAAAAAAAAAAAAAAAAAAAAGTGGGACTACATCAAACTAAAAAAAGCCTCTGCACAAGGGAAGTGATATGAAGGTAATCATTTTTTACTGTATCAAATGTATGCTGTAAACCTTAAACTTATACAGTGTTGTATGTCAATTATATGTCAATAAAGTTGGAATATTATCTCATTAATATACATTGAATCTACAGATAAATTTATGGATTGTCTTCCTATCCATTAACATTATATTTCTGTCCATTTATGTAGGTATTAAACAATTTATTTTTAGCCTATTTTATAATATTCTGCAAATCGTACATCTTTTGCTAAATATATTCCTGGGTACCTTGTCTTGTTTATGCTTGTTTATGTTTAAGGTGTCATTTTAAAGTCGCATTTTCTACTTGTTGTTTCGAGGAAACACAATTGACTTAAAACAGTTTTTGGCTTGCTTCTGGCAATGACAGAATAAAAGAGACCAAATTTACCCTTCCTCTTCCAATAACTAGGAAAACAGATAAACTATAGGAAACAACGGTTTTCAGACATTGGACAGCTCACAGCACAGGAAAGTGATTGCTGAGAGAATAAAATCAAACGAGGTGTGCCCCATGAATGTCTCTGCTAACTGTCTCAGAGACTCTAGATTGTAGTGAAGGGAAGAGACAAGTCAGCTATCTCTCTGAATTGAGGAGATGGAGTTCAAAGTTCAGGGAGGCAAAAACTCAGTTGTTAGGGAAACATACCACAGCAGGATACTGCACAGAGACGGAAATGCATAGAGTATTTTCTCTGATCACGACGGAATTAAATCAGAGGTCAGTAGCAGAAAGCTTTTTGAAAGATCTCCAAATATTCAATAGCCCATGAGTTAAAGAAGAAATAGGTCTATAGATCAAGGTGGGAAAAACTGATGTCTTGACAATATTGAATCTTGCTACTCATGAATATGAGCTAGCCCTTTATTTAGTTAGATGTCTCACTTCTTCCATCAGAGTTTGCAGTTTTTCCCCCCATATAGATCCTGTACAGAGTTAGTTAGATTTATACCTAAAGTATTTCACTTTTTGGGTGCTAAATGTAAAAATAGTGTTACGTTCTTAGTTACAAATTTGAATTGTTCATTGCTGGAACATAGGAAAGCAATTGACTTTTTAGCATCAGTCAATTTATAAAATGTATATTTTATAAATTTAGTATTAATTTATAAATTCATAATAATACTAATTTATAAAATTAACACATATTACTAATTATATCAATCAAGATTAACATCAATGTATTATTAATTATATTGATTAATTATTAACAGCACATCAATTAATATATTACATACTTGGAATACAATCTATTACTATATGATTATATTTATATATAACTATGTTAATTGATATTAATATGAAAAAACAATCTATTATCATATTTTTCTCTGAGATTTTCTCACTTTCAAAATTTTATTAAAGGGCTTCTTTGGTGGCTCAAGGGCTTCCCTGGTTTATGTTAGGTGCATTTTAAAGTGTTTTTGCTAAAAAGGGGAGAATAAAAGAGACCAAATTTACCCTTCCTCTTCCAATAACTAGGAAAACAGATAAACTATAGGAAACAACGGTTTTCAGACATTGGACAGCTCACAGCACAGGAAAGTGATTGCTGAGAGAATAAAATCAAACGAGGTGTGCCCCATGAATGTCTCTGCTAACTGTCTCAGAGACTCTAGATTGTAGTGAAGGGAAGAGACAAGTCAGCTATCTCTCTGAATTGAGGAGATGGAGTTCAAAGTTCAGGGAGGCAAAAACTCAGTTGTTAGGGAAACATACCACAGCAGGATACTGCACAGAGACGGAAATGCATAGAGTATTTTCTCTGATCACAACGGAATTAAATCAGAGGTCAGTAGCAGAAAGCTTTTTGAAAGATCTCCAAATATTCAATAGCCCATGAGTTAAAGAAGAAATAGGTCTATAGATCAAGGTGGGAAAAACTGATGTCTTGACAATATTGAATCTTGCTACTCATGAATATGAGCTAGCCCTTTATTTAGTTAGATGTCTCACTTCTTCCATCAGAGTTTGCAGTTTTTCCCCCCATATAGATCCTGTACAGAGTTAGTTAGATTTATACCTAAAGTATTTCACTTTTTGGGTGCTAAATGTAAAAATAGTGTTACGTTCTTAGTTACAAATTTGAATTGTTCATTGCTGGAACATAGGAAAGCAATTGACTTTTTAGCATCAGTCAATTTATAAAATGTATATTTTATAAATTTAGTATTAATTTATAAATTCATAATAATACTAATTTATAAAATTAACACATATTACTAATTATATCAATCAAGATTAACATCAATGTATTATTAATTATATTGATTAATTATTAACAGCACATCAATTAATATATTACATACTTGGAATACAATCTATTACTATATGATTATATTTATATATAACTATGTTAATTGATATTAATATGATTTAATATTAATATGTTGCTATAATTGCCTATTAGTTCCAATAATTTTTGGTCATCTCTGAGATTTTCTCACTTTCAAGATTTTATTAAAGGGCTTCTTTGGTGGCTCAAGGGCTTCCCTGGTGGCTCAGACAGTACAGAATCTGCCTGCAGTGCAAGAGACCTGGGTTTGATCCTTGGGTTGGGAAGATCCTCTGGAGAAGGGAATGGCAACCCACTCTAGTATTCTTGCCTGGAGAATCTCATGAACAGAGGAGCCTGGTGGGCTACAGACCATGGGATCGCAAAGAGTCAGACACGACTGAGTGACTAACACACAGCTGGTATCTCAGTGGTAAAGAATCTGCCTGCCAGAAGCCCGAGCCTTGACTGATGGGCAGGCAGGGGCTGCAGCAGTGCTGCGCCTGAGCCCCCCATGCGCCAGGTGGCCAGATGGCAGCGTCGGGGGGTGCCATGGCCTCAGCAGCGGGGGAAGAAAAGAGAAAAGAATCTGCCCACCAGTGCAGGAGACATGGGTTTCATTCCTGATCTGGGAAGATCTCGAGTGCTGTGGAACAACTAAACCTATGCATTGCAACTACTGAGCCTGAGCTCTAGAGCCTGGAAACTGCAACTCATCCTGGAGTCCAAGCTCCACCATAAGAAAAGCCACTGCAATGTGAAGCCCATGTACTAGAGAAAGGCCTGGGCAAGGAAGACCTAGCACAGCCAAAAATAAAAAATAAAATACATAAAATGATAAAAAGATCTTATTAAAGTTCTTGCTTGTCCACTGCTCACCCAACGGGACCACAAGTTTAAG
Organism: Tragulus kanchil; assembly: GCA_022376925.1. NCBI lineage: Eukaryota > Metazoa > Chordata > Mammalia > Artiodactyla > Tragulidae > Tragulus > Tragulus kanchil. The sequence goes on from JAIOJX010000031.1 coordinate 100,729,789, forward strand.
GTGAAGAGCAACAGGCTTCTCGCATTCATATCCCATCAACTTTGCTACTTTTACTGACAAAACTCTTGGGTGTGGGTTTTCACCTTTTATTCCAAACCATTCCTCTGACAGGTAAACTGCTGGTTTTCACATCTAACCCCACTCATGTAAAACTATAGATAGCATCAGCCAAGCTGCTGCTGGTACTAGGGTGTCTGGATTAACTCCAGGCATGGAGATCACAGATTTCTTCCATCTGTACTCAAAGTTCTAGCAAATTTCCATGAATAAATGCTTCACAATGATAATTTGTCTTGGGTCAGTTTCTAGGACCCTGATATATTTTTGAAAATTCTGTTTTTGAAAAATCTCCTTCTCCAGGGAAATGCCACTTTAACAGCCTAGATTAGAGGATCACTATAGGGCATGGTGAAATGATCAGGAGGTTTCAGGAAGACTTGGACCCACCTCAACTGTGCATGCTGAGATACAAACATTATGGTATCAAATGATGCCCAATAATAAATCATTAACCCCATGCAACCGCAAGTAAGACATAAACAGAGCACATTGGGAAGTTTAAACCTTTAGTATCTTTGAAGAATCAAGAAAGCATATCCTGTTTTTCTTCGCCATGCAAACAGGAAGAAAGCACTTCCCAGCATGCTCTGAAGTGATGTGGCCTTAGGACAAGATTCTGGTCTAAAGAATGTGAGTGGAGATTATGTTGCCATTTCCAGACCTGGCCCTAAAGCTTGAAACAGCGGTAGAAAGTCTCTCCCTCCCTCAGAGACTGGGGCAGTTATAAGGTGGAAGAAACTACTTAGAGAAGAACCCTCAGAGGAATCACCTGATTCTTACCCACCCATGACATGAGCAATAAATAAATCTTATTTTAAGCTACTTTGAGACAGCTTGTTATAGAGAGTTTATATTCTCTAACAAAACTGATATGGATGCAGAGCAGCAACATCATTGCAACTCATCCTGGAGTCCAAGCTCCACCATAAGAAAAGCCACTGCAATGTGAAGCCCATGTACTAGAGAAAGGCCTGGGCAAGGAAGACCTAGCACAGCCAAAAATAAAAAATAAAATACATAAAATGATAAAAAGATCTTATTAAAGTTCTTGCTTGTCCACTGCTCACCCAACGGGACCACAAGTTTAAGGTGAAGAGCAACAGGCTTCTCGCATTCATATCCCATCAACTTTGCTACTTTTACTGACAAAACTCTTGGGTGTGGGTTTTCACCTTTTATTCCAAACCATTCCTCTGACAGGTAAACTGCTGGTTTTCACATCTAACCCCACTCATGTAAAACTATAGATAGCATCAGCCAAGCTGCTGCTGGTACTAGGGTGTCTGGATTAACTCCAGGCATGGAGATCACAGATTTCTTCCATCTGTACTCAAAGTTCTAGCAAATTTCCATGAATAAATGCTTCACAATGATAATTTGTCTTGGGTCAGTTTCTAGGACCCTGATATATTTTTGAAAATTCTGTTTTTGAAAAATCTCCTTCTCCAGGGAAATGCCACTTTAACAGCCTAGATTAGAGGATCACTATAGGGCATGGTGAAATGATCAGGGAGGTTTCAGGAAGACTTGGACCCACCTCAACTGTGCATGCTGAGATACAAACATTATGGTATCAAATGATGCCCAATAATAAATCATTAACCCCATGCAACCGCAAGTAAGACATAAACAGAGCACATTGGGAAGTTTAAACCTTTAGTATCTTTGAAGAATCAAGAAAGCATATCCTGTTTTTCTTCGCCATGCAAACAGGAAGAAAGCACTTCCCAGCATGCTCTGAAGTGATGTGGCCTTAGGACAAGATTCTGGTCTAAAGAATGTGAGTGGAGATTATGTTGCCATTTCCAGACCTGGCCCTAAAGCTTGAAACAGCGGTAGAAAGTCTCTCCCTCCCTCAGAGACTGGGGCAGTTATAAGGTGGAAGAAACTACTTAGAGAAGAACCCTCAGAGGAATCACCTGATTCTTACCCACCCATGACATGAGCAATAAATAAATCTTATTTTAAGCTACTTTGAGACAGCTTGTTATAGAGAGTTTATATTCTCTAACAAAACTGATATGGATGCAGAGCAGCAACATCATTGCATAGTCCTTTTTCAAAAATATATTTATTTATTTACTTATTTGGCTGCGTAGGGTCTTAGATGTGGCAGACAGGATCTTCAATCTTTGTTGTAGCACGTGGGCTCATTTAGTTGTGACATGTGATCTGTTAGCTGTAGCAGGTGGGATCTACTTCCCTGACCAGGGATGGAACCCAGCCCACCTGCACTGGGTGTAGTCTTAGTCCCTGGACCACCAGGGAAGTTCCTTCATAGTATTTTATAGGAAACATCTTGGAGGGTATGGGAAATGCCTTTGCAGTCCTCAAATTCTCCTTTGCTTCATTATTGCCTGTCTTTTAGTTTGTTGGTTCTATGGAATTTTAAGAATGAGAAGGTCAGGGCTTCCCCTGGTGGTCCACTGGGTAAGGACACCATCTTGCACTGCAAGGGGCGCCGGTTCGATCCCTGGCCTGGGAAGATCCCACGTGCCGCGGAGCGGCTGGACGGATGTGTCCAATCACCAAGCCAGAGCTCTGGAGCGCATGCGCCCAGAGCCGGCACTCTGCAACAGACGCCACCTCGATGGGAGGCCCACAGGAGCCAAAGAACAAAGACGGATGAAAATGGAGAAATGAAGGACCAATAGAAGTGGCCCGCCTGCTCCCCTCCCTCCCCAACCCCCGCCCAAAATAAATAAATAAATAAATCTTAAAAAAAAAAAAGGAATGAGAAGGTCATTTGTAGGATAATAAAAAAATGTGATACTTGATTTAGGACAACTTTGATGATTATAAACTATTTTGGGGTCAACATTCACTGTAACAACAATACTATTATAATAGCTAAAGAATGTGAGTGGAGATTATGTTGCCATTTCCAGACCTGGCCCTAAAGCTTGAAACAGCGGTAGAAAGTCTCTCCTCCCTCAGAGACTGGGGCAGTTATAAGGTGGAAGAAACTACTTAGAGAAGAACCCTCAGAGGAATCACCTGATTCTTACCCACCCATGACATGAGCAATAAATAAATCTTATTTTAAGCTACTTTGAGACAGCTTGTTATAGAGAGTTTATATTCTCTAACAAAACTGATATGGATGCAGAGCAGCAACATCATTGCATAGCCCTTTTTTCAAAAATATATTTATTTATTTACTTATTTGGCTGCGTAGGGTCTTAGATGTGGCAGACAGGATCTTCAATCTTTGTTGTAGCACGTGGGCTCATTTAGTTGTGACATGTGATCTGTTAGCTGTAGCAGGTGGGATCTACTTCCCTGACCAGGGATGGAACCCAGCCCACCTGCACTGGGAGTAGTCTTAGTCCCTGGACCACCAGGGAAGTTCCTTCATAGTATTTTATAGGAAACATCTTGGAGGGTATGGGAAATGCCTTTGCAGTCCTCAAATTCTCCTTTGCTTCATTATTGCCTGTCTTTTAGTTTGTTGGTTCTATGGAATTTTAAGAATGAGAAGGTCAGGGCTTCCCCTGGTGGTCCACTGGGTAAGGACACCATCTTGCACTGCAAGGGGCGCCGGTTCGATCCCTGGCCTGGGAAGATCCCACGTGCCGCGGAGCGGCTGGACCGATGTGTCCAATCACCAAGCCAGAGCTCTGGAGCGCATGCGCCCAGAGCCGGCACTCTGCAACAGACGCCACCTCGATGGGAGGCCCACAGGAGCCAAAGAACAAAGACGGATGAAAATGGAGAAATGAAGGACCAATAGAAGTGGCCCGCCTGCTCCCCTCCCTCCCCAACCCCCGCCCAAAATAAATAAATAAATAAATCTTAAAAAAAAAAAAGGAATGAGAAGGTCATTTGTAGGATAATAAAAAAATGTGATACTTGATTTAGGACAACTTTGATGATTATAAACTATTTTGGGGTCAACATTCACTGTAACAACAATACTATTATAATAGCTAATACTAATCAAAAATTTGCATTAATTTTAATCTTATGTATTTCATGTGCTTTACTGTGTTTAGTTTTCAGAAAAATATGAGGATGACTATTACTTATTAGCAGCAGTTCAGTGTGATTTTAATACTGCTTTAAAAATATTCTTCATGCTCAGAATGATTTTCAAACTCCTAGAAAAAAAGCACACCTTTTACATATAAAGAAGATATGACTTGAAGATATGACTTGGTCATATTTCATCAGCACTGATTTTGTTAAAGTTTGACAATCTTTCCTGAAACACTAAAAAATACTTTTCTACCAAACTTGAGACTTCTAACTGAAACTCATGAGCTAGATGCTGTATTGATCTAATGTACCATTAAGTGGCCAAATGGTACAATCCATCATGTCCATGTGGGATCATGGGAAATTCTCTCTCCTTTCTCATCTCTTCACATAGCAGACTAATGGGAGAGGAGCTCTTATTTCAGTCCTTTGTTTCCAACAAGCAAATGCATGTAAACAAGCAATTATTTCTGTAGTATACTTTCTCCTACACTGTTTAAGGCAATGATTTGTTTATTTCAAACTGTAAACTCTATTTTCTGCCTATAAAACAAATTACCTTTTGCATGAATATGAGAAAACAATGTTTTCCTAAGTTAGCTAGTAAAAATCTCTCTCCTGCCATCACAAATTAAATAGGTTATTAAATTCCATTACCTTAAGAGCATGCAGTGCCCATGGCTTAAAAATTCGATCCCTGGCCTGGGAAGATCCCACGTGCCCGGAGCGGCTGGACGGATGTGTCCAATCACCAAGCCAGAGCTCTGGAGCGCATGCGCCCAGAGCCGGCACTCTGCAACAGACGCCACCTCGATGGGAGGCCCACAGGAGCCAAAGAACAAAGACGGATGAAAATGGAGAAATGAAGGACCAATAGAAGTGGCCCGCCTGCTCCCCTCCCTCCCCAACCCCCGCCCAAAATAAATAAATAAATAAATCTTAAAAAAAAAAAAAAAGGAATGAGAAGGTCATTTGTAGGATAATAAAAAAATGTGATACTTGATTTAGGACAACTTTGATGATTATAAACTATTTTGGGGTCAACATTCACTGTAACAACAATACTATTATAATAGCTAATACTAATCAAAAATTTGCATTAATTTTAATCTTATGTATTTCATGTGCCTTACTGTGTTTAGTTTTCAGAAAAATATGAGGATGACTATTACTTATTAGCAGCAGTTCAGTGTGATTTTAATACTGCTTTAAAAATATTCTTCATGCTCAGAATGATTTTCAAACTCCTAGAAAAAAAGCACACCTTTTACATATAAAGAAGATATGACTTGAAGATATGACTTGGTCATATTTCATCAGCACTGATTTTGTTAAAGTTTGACAATCTTTCCTGAAACACTAAAAAATACTTTTCTACCAAACTTGAGACTTCTAACTGAAACTCATGAGCTAGATGCTGTATTGATCTAATGTACCATTAAGTGGCCAAATGGTACAATCCATCATGTCCATGTGGGATCATGGGAAATTCTCTCTCCTTTCTCATCTCTTCACATAGCAGACTAATGGGAGAGGAGCTCTTATTTCAGTCCTTTGTTTCCAACAAGCAAATGCATGTAAACAAGCAATTATTTCTGTAGTATACTTTCTCCTACACTGTTTAAGGCAATGATCTGTTTATTTCAAACTGTAAACTCTATTTTCTGCCTATAAAACAAATTACCTTTTGCATGAATATGAGAAAACAATGTTTTCCTAAGTTAGCTAGTGAAAATCTCTCTCCTGCCATCACAAATTAAATAGGTTATTAAATTCCATTACCTTAAGAGCATGCAGTGCCCATGGCTTAAAAGAAACATTTCTCTAGACGCTATTTATCCAAAATCAAAACTGTCTCTTCTGGATAGCCATTAAACAAAGATTCATGACCTTACAGGAGGCAAAAACAAAACAAAGAAACAAATAAAGCTCAACTGATGTAAAAATGATGTCATTAAGTTCTGCCGAATGTCTTGGTGTCTCACCTACTGCTTCTCAAGAAAATATAACAAATGACATTTTATGCACATTCATGGTCCCATTCTATAATTCAGCAGGAGGACTATGTTGAGTATTTTCAGTGACACTATCTCAGGCACTGACTCTGAGTTTCACTTATGAACACATCCAGTTTTTCTTCCACTTTGCGATTTCTTTCTTCTGTTTCTGACTCCATCTCTTATGGCAGACCTTGGCCGTGACCCACAGACAAGTGTCCCTTCTTTTTCCACATTCCAGTGCCAGCTTCCCTTTCTTGGCCTCACATATAAAATTCACTGAATGTGCATCCTGTCTCCATAACACCTGACTTCTCCGAAACCTGGCCCCAAACACAGCAGGACATTTCTGAGTCCTCTCTGAGATGATAATTAAAGGCTCTCCACACACCACAGAGTCCCTCCAGGGAAGAGACAGAACAGAGCTTTCAGTCACATGCTATCAATTCTGCTTTTTCCAGACGGTATTCGTGTTTTATGACATCCAATGGAAGGTTGAATTAGCAGACACTAAAATACTGCTTTTAGGGAGAAAACAGGGTATGGTCCTTGAGAGACTCTGGTCACAACTTTTCCATCAAACAATCAACACGTAAGTGTTTTCTTTTTCGGTCTAAGAATATTTTATGTAACATGTATGGTTGACTCGGTACCATGACCTCGCAGTAGCTGATGGAACACAAACTTTCTCTGTAGGACTCACCACAGCCCTACTGTTTTTCTTATCCCATGGCATAAATTTTTTAACTGTAAACTCTATTTTCTGCCTATAAAACAAATTACCTTTTGCATGAATATGAGAAAACAATGTTTTCCTAAGTTAGCTAGTGAAAATCTCTCTCCTGCCATCACAAATTAAATAGGTTATTAAATTCCATTACCTTAAGAGCATGCAGTGCCCATGGCTTAAAAGAAACATTTCTCTAGACGCTATTTATCCAAAATCAAAACTGTCTCTTCTGGATAGCCATTAAACAAAGATTCATGACCTTATAGGAGGCAAAAACAAAACAAAGAAACAAATAAAGCTCAACTGATGTAAAAATGATGTCATTAAGTTCTGCCGAATGTCTTGGTGTCTCACCTACTGCTTCTCAAGAAAATATAACAAATGACATTTTATGCACATTCATGGTCCCATTCTATAATTCAGCAGGAGGACTATGTTGAGTATTTTCAGTGACACTATCTCAGGCACTGACTCTGAGTTTCACTTATGAACACATCCAGTTTTTCTTCCACTTTGCGATTTCTTTCTTCTGTTTCTGACTCCATCTCTTATGGCAGACCTTGGCCGTGACCCACAGACAAGTGTCCCTTCTTTTTCCACATTCCAGTGCCAGCTTCCCTTTCTTGGCCTCACATATAAAATTCACTGAATGTGCATCCTGTCTCCATAACACCTGACTTCTCCGAAACCTGGCCCCAAACACAGCAGGACATTTCTGAGTCCTCTCTGAGATGATAATTAAAGGCTCTCCACACACCACAGAGTCCCTCCAGGGAAGAGACAGAACAGAGCTTTCAGTCACATGCTATCAATTCTGCTTTTTCCAGTACGGTATTCGTGTTTTATGACATCCAATGGAAGGTTGAATTAGCAGACACTAAAATACTGCTTTTAGGGGAGAAAACAGGGTATGGTCCTTGAGAGACTCTGGTCACAACTTTTCCATCAAACAATCAACACGTAAGTGTTTTCTTTGTTTCGGTCTAAGAATATTTTATGTAACATGTATGGTTGACTCGGTACCATGACCTCGCAGTAGCTGATGGAACACAAACTTTCTCTGTAGGACTCACCACAGCCCTACTGTACTCGATCACTAGGTAGACCTTCAGATCTTTGCTTGGGGGCCACTTCAAGTGGGATGCCATCAACCCACAGTGCAAAACTCTGACACTGAAATAGCCTGTGAAAAGGACACTTGTTTACAGTATGAACCACATAGGGAGGCAGAGGGGCCTTGTCGATCTCAGCTTGACACATGCCTCTGTTTTCCGCAGCTTGTCCCTGCGTGACTGTGAAAGCACCTAAGTATTGATTTACAGTTTTTAGTAAGCAGGTAAATTGATACATATTGACTCTGTGAATGATAAAAACTGACTGCAGTTTAATCACAAGAAGTGTTCCAGGCTAAGATGCTATCAGTGGCCAAGGAAAAAAGCTCCAGTTTTAAAAGGCACATTTTCTGTTGACTGATGCCTGTCAAAGTTGGTGTCAACTTAATTGAGCTGAAGTTCAAATTTTTGGATAAAATGGTATTGAAAAAGTCTTCCATTCTCTTTTCTCTTCTGGGTGCTCCTAAGTCATAGTTCATCATAATGAGTACTTCATCCCTCTGGAAGTTCTGACTTTCTAAAAAATCCCAGGCCTGCAGGGCTTTGACAACAAAACACAGAGTTCAGTATTGTCTTTTGGGAAATCCCTCATTCAAAGGCACAGGAGAGAATTTCCACCTCATCTTAAAGAAAGAGCCTAGATCTCACCAATCGCACCACCAAACCTCTCAGATTTCTACCACTAAGGAATTCCTCTCTTGCTGTGCTAGTTTTATGCAAAATGTACTCTTTGGGTCTTTTTTAAAAGCAAGATCAAGAAAGCCATAGGCTAGTGTCCCTGGCGAGGAGGGGCTTAGAAAAGGCAGCCTCTAAGGACTTCTGGAAGGATGAACTGGGGTTTCTATTTTTTATTAATTTATTTTATTCAGAAAATTTTTTTTTGGCCATACCACATGACATGTGGGATCTTAGTTTCCCCACCAGGGATCAGACCTGTGTCTTCTGTATTTGAAGCATGGAGTCTTAACCACTGGACCACCAAAGAAGTCACTGAGTTGGGGTTCCACATGGTGAGATTTGATAAAGGAGCCTAGATCTTCAGCTTATCTGGCTTGGTTTTCTCTTTACGATTTACCCTGAGACTCATTTCAATGGGAGTTTAAAGCCATGTTTCAAAATCCTTTCTGATGTGAACCCTGAAATATTCTCAGAACATGAACACGATCCTTTGCCCAGGGACTCACCACCTGTCTGCACAAACACCTACGGTCTGCTTTAGATCACGAAATGGAAATAAATCTTCAAGGCGGATTGAGAGAGTAGCATGGAAACATATATATTACCATATGCAAAATAGATAGTGGGAATTTGCTGAATGACGAAGGGAGCTTAAATCTGGGGCTCTGTGACAACCTAGAGGGGTGGGATGGAGTGGGAGGTGGGAGGGACGATTAAGAGGGAAGGGACACATGTATACCTATGGCTGATTCATGTTAATGCTTGGCAGAAACCAACACAATATTATAAAGCAATTATCCTTCAATGAACAATAAATAAATTTAAAAAATTAGAAAAACATAAATCAAATAAAAATCTTTTTCTAAGTCTTATTCAATTTGCTTCTAGGTTCTCTAGTTTAAATGTAGAAATGTTTCTTCCTTTTTTTTTCTTTGTTTTGTTCAAAGAAAATGTCACTGTTGATTTTGTCTGAACATAGAATTATGCCATGGGATTCACGGGAAAAGAAAACCCACATGAAACATATACCCAGATGCCAGGGCCAAAAGCCTGGTTTAGAAAAGCCTTTTTTCTGTGGCTGAGGCTGCCATGGCTCTTCCATTGTATCGATTTTTTTACTCATACAATTTAATGAATAAAAACATGCAGACTGACCATCCATAAGAATCATCAAATACCAATTACCGAGGAACAGATTGGCTTCAGTGAGAGGTGAAAAAGGGCAAAAAGTGTCATCAAATGAGTTTAAAATTTTGCAGGTAGAGCACTGAGTTGAGCATTTTATTCCCCCTGTAATTGGTTTCTTTTGCTTCAAGAGAAACCCACAACTTGTTGGAATCTGGTTTCTGCAATGTTACTAATAACACAGAGACAAGGGATCAGACCGAAAAAAAAATTTCACTGAGTTGGGGTTCCACATGGTGAGATTTGATAAAGGAGCCTAGATCTTCAGCTTATCTGGCTTGGTTTCTCTTTCGATTTACCCTGAGACTCATTTCAATGGGAGTTTAAAGCCATGTTTCAAAATCCTTTCTGATGTGAACCCTGAAATATTCTCAGAACATGAACACGATCCTTTGCCCAGGGACTCACCACCTGTCTGCACAAACACCTACGGTCTGCTTTAGATCACGAAATGGAAATAAATCTTCAAGGCGGATTGAGAGAGTAGCATGGAAACATATATATTACCATATGCAAAATAGCTAGTGGGAATTTGCTGAATGACGAAGGGAGCTTAAATCTGGGGCTCTGTGACAACCTAGAGGGGTGGGATGGAGTGGGAGGTGGGAGGGACGATTAAGAGGGAAGGGACACATGTATACCTATGGCTGATTCATGTTAATGCTTGGCAGAAACCAACACAATATTATAAAGCAATTATCCTTCAATGAACAATAAATAAATTTAAAAAATTAGAAAAACATAAATCAAATAAAAATCTTTTTCTAAGTCTTATTCAATTTGCTTCTAGGTTCTCTAGTTTAAATGTAGAAATGTTTCTTCCTTTTTTTTTCTTTGTTTTGTTCAAAGAAAATGTCACTGTTGATTTTGTCTGAACATAGAATTATGCCACGGGATTCACGGGAAAAGAAAACCCACATGAAACATATACCCAGATGCCAGGGCCAAAAGCCTGGTTTAGAAAAGCCTTTTTTCTGTGGCTGAGGCTGCCATGGCTCTTCCATTGTATCGATTTTTTTACTCATACAATTTAATGAATAAAAACATGCAGACTGATCATCCACAAGAATCATCAAATACCAATTACCGAGGAACAGATTGGCTTCAGTGAGAGGTGAAAAAGGGCAAAAAGTGTCATCAAATGAGTTTAAAATTTTGCAGGTAGAGCACTGAGTTGAGCATTTTATTCCCCCTGTAATTGGTTTCTTTTGCTTCAAGAGAAACCCACAACTTGTTGGAATCTGGTTTCTGCAATGTTACTAATAACACAGAGACAATAGGACTGCCAGCAGTCTGTTGTGAAGCATGTTAGGGGGTCATGAGCATGCTTCCTGGAAGACAGCTGCCCAGAAGAAAGCACGAAAAGCCCTCTCCTATGTCTGGAGGCCCGTGAGTAACACTACACTGAGGAGCTGTATTATTACCCTCTGCCTGTCTCATGAGCTGTGTGACCTTGGCCAAGTGACTTCATCTGCGAAGGCCATGTTCCTGCAACTGCAGACTGTAGTTTATTACCAAAGTTTATTATCACATTGAATTGTTACAAGATCTTAATAACAGAATGGATTTACAGCCTTTGAGTGCCCTGCATTCAAGAAGGAGTCACTGGTGATTTATTATTTCTGCATCATAATTCCGTCTCTTGGTTATTCTGCACTTCCTGTGCCTGCCTTCCATAGCTAACCAGAGCCCACATCCCAGGGAGAGAGTGTTTGGGGTGACAGATGCCTCATGAGCAGGGACCATGGCTAGGACCAGGAAAGCAGGCAGGCACCAGAGGGGAAAAGAAGCTAGCAAAATCCAAAATATCTTTATAACAACTCAACTGGTTTTTAAAACTTCCATTTCTTTTCAACAAATGTGTTTTCTTCCTCTCATGGAACTAAGAACATATGTGCTGCCTGGCAGATGATTTCTGCAACTCTTAAAGCTGGAACTAGGGAAGGCTGACTCACAATTTCTTCCATGGCACGTGTGAAATCTTTCAGGAAAACTTGGAGTAGGGAAGAGCCATGAGATTTTGAGATGATGCTCTCAGTTGCTTTTCAATTAAATTGATAGAAAGAATAGATTGATTATTTGCTTCTATTTCTGACCCCTTTAAACAACTTTTTAAAGCAGTGAAAAGAATGGAATGAAGAAAAGGTAGTAACGTGGAAAGGTCACATTTGCAAAGCGTTGTAACTTTCCCATCATTTGAACTATCTGATCTTGGGGAAGCCCTGTGATGCAGGTTTGACCTATGACAAGGACAAAGGCTCCCAGAGACTCCATAGCCATTGAGACTTCATATGGACTCTATTTACTGAGTTCTTGGCACTGCACACTTTTCTCTCTCTCTCTCTCTTTTTTTTTTTTTGGATTCACATAGGTCAGCTTCAACTATAATTAAAGTAATACAAAGTATGGAAAACTAGAACATGATTCCTGTTAAAATAATACATTTGAGGTAATATTATTTGGCTATCACTGTAATTGATCAAACATTTCATGGAAGTTATTTTACTAGACATGTGGTCCCTAATATTCATGCAAAAACATCAGATCAAGTACCTTAGCTATGTGACCTGTAGCAAAAGGTGCAGGGTTCAAGTCTGACAGCCTGTGGATAAGCATACAGATTCATTCAGTGTCTTGAGTTGTCTTTCAAAGTATTTTATGTGTTGTATACAAATTAAACATGCTGATGGGAAAGACTGAAGGCGAAAGGAAAGGGAGTGACAGTGGACAAGATAGTTGGAGAGCATCACTGACTCAATGGACATGAATCTGAGCAAATTCCAGGAGACAGTAGAGGACAGAGGAACCTGGCAAGCTACAGTCTGGGATCACAGAGTCAGATACAACATAGAGACTGGACAACAACACAAATTAAATATGAAGCCCCACAAGGGTCCCTTATAGATTTGACCAAGTATTTCCTTTAAGCACTTTCTTCATGATGCCTTCTAGGGATTGCTCCCTGAAGACGGCCTGTGTGTGGTGAGTAGCAGCAGTTCTAGAAGCCAGAGCACGACCTGTGGTTGAGGGATGGGAAAACACAAGGAAGCAGGACTTGGAGAGGATGGACCTTAGCCTGAACAGCTGCAAGCACAGACAGCAAAGCTCCCCCAGCTCAGAAAGCAAAAGAGCTCTTGTAGCTCCTGAAAGAGAGGCCAGAGCAGGAGTCAAGAACCAGAAACTAACTACAGGCGAAGTGGCCGACATTCTGATTCATTCCAGAGTTTGGTTCAGATCCTGGGCTCACCACTTAATGACTGAGTGACCTTGAGCTACGCACTTAAACTTTGTGGAGTCCTGTTTCCCTATGTGTAAGTGGGGATAAGACACCTCCCTGTGTGTGGCTGGGAGGATTAAGGGATATCACCCACACTGCACAGCACACGAACACAGTAGACGCTGAACAAATAGTAGTTATTATCTCATATCATTGTGATTATCCACAATCCCGGGACGGTTAACATCACCAAATGCTATAATTTGAAACACATTTATTCTTTACCTTCTAACAAACTAGTTCAAAGCCTGCTTTTCAAATACATTATCTAGTTTGAGCTTAAAGTAAAAAATCCCTGTATATGTTCTGCTCTGCTTATCAAAGGCTCTCTGTAATGTTGACCCAAGGGTAAGTCAATTACACAGGATACTGGTCTGCCTTCTATTATTCTTTTTTAAACTGCATTCCATGTGGTACTGGGTCAATTTCTTTACTTCCTCTTCCCTCTTCCCACATTCCATAGCCTAAAAAAGATGCCAGTGAAGTTTTAACCCACCTTTGAAAGTGAATTTTCATCTCTACTCTTTTTTTTTTCTAAAGAGTTATTTAAAGTAGTGGCAAGTTCTTTGAGTGCCCGCCAAGCCTCAGTCCAGGCAACAAAATAGTAATAGGGGGAAATTATGAGTGCTTGGGACAGAGTCCTCCCACTGAGCATGATGACTTTGTAATGAACTATGCATCCATAAACAGTTGACTCTTTGATCTCTGGCTGCTTGTACAGCTCTAAAGAGACAGGCATTCCAGTCCAAACCACACAAAGAGAGAAGGCACACAGGTTATTTATGGGAGCTCACTGACTCTGCGTGCAGCCTGGCTCTTTCAAGATTCGAATACACACATCATTTTGACTGCCAAATCTGCTCCCTCCCCTCATGGTGTCCAATGGGCCTGGAGTGTAGGAATGTCTGATCGCTGGCTTCTCCTTGGGGTGAGAAAGGTAGCTGGTCTGTCAGAGAGACAGACACAACAGTATTTATAGAGACAGTAGAAAATCGACTCCATATGCCTCAGAAAGGAAATCAGAGCAAATCACCAGGAGCCAAAAGGACTCCTGAACTCCCTTTCTGAGGCTCAGCTTCTGGCCGAGAGTAAACAGGACCTATGAACCAGCTCTCTAGTCAAACAAAGTCCAGTATCCACATGTCCTCTCTTATCTGAGTGTTTTCCACCAACGCTGTCACTTTACAGAAGGAGAAGAAACGCTCTTCTTCAGCTGCTTGAATTCAGAAGCTGTTTCGCATGTCTGACTCTTTGATTAGTGATTTTTCTGCATCAGGGCTGGTACAAACATGGAAGCCATGAATCCTCCATTCTGAAGTTGTTGAAACGAAGTTCAGTGACTTTGTGCCAGTGACTCTCAAGTTATGATGTTTTTGGGTAAAATGCAATGTGGGTGAATGTCGATTCACACCGGTCACTAAAGCAAATCCAAACTGATAAAGACTGTACTGGGATAGGGTCTATGGTGTGAAATGGTAAGAGCTACATGAAGACTTCTGTTAATGAAAGGAAACTCAAAATGGACATTGCTTTCATTAGTATAAAATACTGAACTGGTAGATTTGTTAGGGGAACACTGACTGAAACCACCCACCTTAGGTAGGCAGGATAGCAGCCACTTGCATGAATTATCTTAAGAATAGGAGGTCCTGGTAAGAAATGCAGAACTAACAAGCTACCACCAATGGGAAAATTTTGTAAAAGGTACAAAAGAGTGAGAGACGCCAATACATATGTCTTGCCAATCTCCCAGAATTTTTCTCACTGATATCCATCTTGGCTGAGTGATGCATGCCACCAGGAAGGACCCTGAGCCAAAATGATTGGCAGAGGCAACCTGGAAACTAACCCCATTATTATAAAACCTGAGATGGTGAGCCACGTGGCAGAGCAGTCTTGGGTTCCCCTACTCCTTGGCTCTCTACCAAGGTGCTTCTTCTCAATAAAGTCTCTCCTCAGACAATTTATTTCTGAGTGTTAGACAACAGACCCTGGAAGAAATCTCCACCTCCTGCAACAGATTTATGACCAGAATTCGGGCCAAATGAGTACAGTTAAGGCTGGGGGTCAATTTGGTCATCCTGCCATTCAAGACACTCAAATTCACCTCAGTAGGCTGATTTGGGCAAAGCAAAAGAGCCCCAATGAAACTGGCAAAATAATTTTGCTACTTTTGTGGGACCCCAACTCTGATCAAAGTCATTATTACTGGGTAGACCTTTAAAAGGACCTTATTTTTGACTCATTCTATTTACTCCATAGACACAAAGTCCATAGGGGTTCACATATTGTCTGCCAAAGGTTCATAATTTTTGAATATCCTCATATTCTTTAGTCATCATGATAGCTTCAGGCCAAAGTCTGAACACAAAGACAGGCACATAAGTGAACATAAAACATAGCATGAAAGGTAACACCTATATCAACAGAGCTGCCTCCAAGCTCAAAGAAAGAATGGCTAAAAAATTAAAACAACTGCATATCAGAATGAACACACACCAGAGGAAGAGTGCATGGTTGGACTCAGACATTTTGTTCCACAGGGCTTAGGGAGGAATTAACAGAAGTCAAATTTTGTGCATAGGCCTTTAGCCCATAATTCGTTCACTGTCAAGATGGTGAGTGCTCGTTTTATGAATTAAAAAAAAGACAGACCTACCTAGCAAGAAAATGAGGAGGCGGCGTCCTCCACCAATCAGTAGCACAGTCTTTGGGGGTGACACCTAGGAGCCCTGGATTGGGGCTCCAACTCTGTCTCCTGGACACACAGTACACAGCAGAATCAGCACACATTCAGGACCTCTGTCTTTTCATCTGAAAAATACAAATAATAATATCATGGTTTCCACCAAGTAACTGCTGAGTAATTAGAGATTCATGCTGATTAAAAAGCACAGCAAGTGTGCCTAGGCAAGGTTTTTTATTTGTATAAAGTTTTTTGTATAAAGTTTGTTTTCATTACCAGTAATTATAAATAAAACCATGTAAAGTTTTGTTTAAAAAAAAAAAGCACAGCAAGGACATAGAGTACAATGTAAGTATGATGTGAAGAATAGAATTTCTCGTAATCCTACACACCCCTCTGTAAAAGTTACCCAAAGTCAGAGGGTTTAACTTTCAGTTTTCCACAAAGCCTTAGATACTACCAAAGAAAGAACCCCAATGGTCAGTTAATATTCACCTCAGAAAAAGGCTGATTTGGGCAAAGCAAAGAGCCCCAATGAAACTGGCAAAATAATTTTGCTACTTTTGTGGGACCCCAACTCTGATCAAAGTCATTATTACTGGGTAGACCTTTAAAAGGACCTTATTTTTGACTCATTCTATTTACTCCATAGACACAAAGTCCATAGGGGTTCACATATTGTCTGCCAAAGGTTCATAATTTTTGAATATCCTCATATTCTTTAGTCATCATGATAGCTTCAGGCCAAAGTCTGAACACAAAGACAGGCACATAAGTGAACATAAAACATAGCATGAAAGGTAACACCTATATCAACAGAGCTGCCTCCAAGCTCAAAGAAAGAATGGCTAAAAAATTAAAACAACTGCATATCAGAATGAACACACACCAGAGGAAGAGTGCATGGTTGGACTCAGACATTTTGTTCCACAGGGCTTAGGGAGGAATTAACAGAAGTCAAATTTTGTGCATAGGCCTTTAGCCCATAATTTGTTCACTGTCAAGATGGTGAGTGCTCGTTTTATGAATTAAAAAAAAGACAGACCTACCTAGCAAGAAAATGAGGAGGCGGCGTCCTCCACCAATCAGTAGCACAGTCTTTGGGGGTGACACCTAGGAGCCCTGGATTGGGGCTCCAACTCTGTCTCCTGGACACACAGTACACAGCAGAATCAGCACACATTCAGGACCTCTGTCTTTTCATCTGAAAAATACAAATAATAATATCATGGTTTCCACCAAGTAACTGCTGAGTAATTAGAGATTCATGCTGATTAAAAAGCACAGCAAGTGTGCCTAGGCAAGGTTTTTTATTTGTATAAAGTTTTTTGTATAAAGTTTGTTTTCATTACCAGTAATTATAAATAAAACCATGTAAAGTTTTGTTTAAAAAAAAAAAGCACAGCAAGGACATAGAGTACAATGTAAGTATGATGTGAAGAATAGAATTTCTCGTAATCCTACACACCCCTCTGTAAAAGTTACCCAAAGTCAGAGGGTTTAACTTTCAGTTTTCCACAAAGCCTTAGATACTACCAAAGAAAGTAAACACATGAAACTAGATCAGCCACGAATATAAGAGCAGGCTTGTGGAGTTGGGGGCATACGGAAATCTGGAAAGGTTAACTGAGAATCAGAGACCTAAGGAAAGGCTGAGCCGTCTCTGATTCACCTCTCTGCTCTCTTTGTTGGGTGTGATGGGCAGCTGGGATTGCTGCATTATTTCAAGAGCCTGCTGCATAGAGATGTCTGGATTCCAACAGCCATGCCAATGGGAAGTAGCCATGGACTGGAGACCCAGATGAGGAGGCTGGGTCACCAAAGACATGAGATGACCAATGCAAAGCTATGGAAATTGTGGGGGAGATCAAGAGAACCTTGTCTGTAGAGCAGGACTCTGGGCTCATTGAGGAACTCCAGAAAGCAGAACTTGACTTTGCCATCTTTCCCTAATGCCACCATGTTTCTATGCTGCCAGGAGCACTGGTAGTTTAGTTGATGTCAGTGCACACAAAATAGTGCAGCCCTTTAGTGCAATCCAATGTTTCCCCCAGTGGAAGTTCGTTACATCAAACCTTCTCAATATTCAGAGAAACACATTGCTACATGGAAAGAAAAACATTGGGTCATCTATGGGAAACAAGGTCATTGAACACAACGAAAATGTGTCAAAACATATTACTGAGTGTTGACCCTAAAAGAGCCATATGCAATTATTTGGTTGTTAAAAAATAAAAATACTTGGTACTACCCAATAATCTGGTCTCTAAATAAAACAAAAAGGCCTCTAGAATAACTTAAATAACTTGAATACTGCCATCCAATTTGTAAGACTTGGGAAGAGAGCATTTACTTAGTAAATATTAATTTCCAAAGAGCTAAACTCCAAATGACTTCCAAATTTAAAGACTTCAAGATAAGAGAAATATGAAACCACTCTGTCTGAATGACTGATTGTTTAACTACTGCCAACTACTGCTGGTAGCAGATTTACGGAAAACATTCTATGATTAAGTGTCATGTTTTAATCATCAGAAGGCTCTCCTGTGCCAGCCTAACCTTTGTGGTGAAAGCAACTGTGAAACTTGTCCCTTTGTGCAACAGAATTTCTCCCTCTGGTCCACTGGCTACCAATGAAAATTTTCGCATTTGAGAAATCCAAACTGGTTGCACTTGATCGAATACAAGAATATAAGATGAGATTGCTCCTCAATGTGAAATAGTTGATGGTATTCATAGTTAAGTACTATTTGATACATGGATACCAAGGGGCGAAGTGTGGTGGTGGGAAAAATTGGGAGCTTGGGATTGACTCATATATACACTATTGATATTATGTACAAATCAGATAACTAATGAGAACCTACTGTATAGCACTGGGAACTGTCAAAAAGGAAGTCAAAAAGGAAGTGGATATATGTATATTTACAGCTGATTCACTTAGTTGTTCAGCAGAAACTAACACAACATTGTAAAGCAACTATACTCTACTTAATTGTAAAGCAATTAAGTTAATACATTAAAAGAAAAGCTTTATGAACCTCCAAAACAAAAGCAAATACTGTACGAGGTGTATAATGGTCAAGGGGTCTTGCTAATTTGGGAGAAAATATTTGCAAAAGAAACAACTAGCAAGGGATTAATCTCCAAAATGTACGAACAGCTCATGCACCTCAATATCATAAAAACAAACAACACAATCAGAGAAAAACGGGTGGAAGACCTAAAGACATTTCTCCAAAGAGGACATACAGATGGCCAACAAACACATGAAAAGATGCACATCACAAGTTATTACAGAAGTGCAAATCAAAACTACAATGAGATATATCACCCAATGCTGGTCAGAAAGGCCATCATCAAAAAAATCAAACCATAAATGCTGGAAAGGATGTGGGAAAATGTTCCTATTAAATAAAGCATTTAAACTCTTGGCTCAGTATTATTGATTTAATGTGAAACAGAGGTGATATTTGAAGCTGAAGAAATGGTGTCACCCTCTATAACACACACTGTGTTCCTTAATGCCTGATGTTAATTATATAAAGGTATACTCTTTTCACTGAGTCGGATTACAAAAGCATACAATGCTAGAAGTATACAATATATTACCTATGCTTAGAACAGTATGAGTTCCATGGTAATTTGATAAATTTGAACGTTCTTTAGTCAGTCTTTTAATACATTTCTCCCTCTGGTCCACTGGCTACCAATGAAAATTTTCGCATTTGAGAAATCCAAACTGGTTGCACTTGATCGAATACAAGAATATAAGATGAGATTGCTCCTCAATGTGAAATAGTTGATGGTATTCATAGTTAAGTACTATTTGATACATGGATACCAAGGGGCGAAGTGTGGTGGTGGGAAAAATTGGGAGCTTGGGATTGACTCATATATACACTATTGATATTATGTACAAATCAGATAACTAATGAGAACCTACTGTATAGCACTGGGAACTGTCAAAAAGGAAGTCAAAAAGGAAGTGGATATATGTATATTTACAGCTGATTCACTTAGTTGTTCAGCAGAAACTAACACAACATTGTAAAGCAACTATACTCTACTTAATTGTAAAGCAATTAAGTTAATACATTAAAAGAAAAGCTTTATGAACCTCCAAAACAAAAGCAAATACTGTACGAGGTGTATAATGGTCAAGGGGTCTTGCTAATTTGGGAGAAAATATTTGCAAAAGAAACAACTAGCAAGGGATTAATCTCCAAAATGTACGAACAGCTCATGCACCTCAATATCATAAAAACAAACAACACAATCAGAGAAAAACGGGTGGAAGACCTAAAGACATTTCTCCAAAGAGGACATACAGATGGCCAACAAACACATGAAAAGATGCACATCACAAGTTATTACAGAAGTGCAAATCAAAACTACAATGAGATATATCACCCAATGCTGGTCAGAAAGGCCATCATCAAAAAAATCAAACCATAAATGCTGGAAAGGATGTGGGAAAATGTTCCTATTAAATAAAGCATTTAAACTCTTGGCTCAGTATTATTGATTTAATGTGAAACAGAGGTGATATTTGAAGCTGAAGAAATGGTGTCACCCTCTATAACACACACTGTGTTCCTTAATGCCTGATGTTAATTATATAAAGGTATACTCTTTTCACTGAGTCGGATTACAAAAGCATACAATGCTAGAAGTATACAATATATTACCTATGCTTAGAACAGTGTTATGAGTTCCATGGTAATTTGATAAATCAACAGAGGGCATATGGAACGTTCTTTAGTCAGTCTTTTTAATACATTTTCTCTCTGAATATGGAGTGTGGTGGGTGGGCAGCAGGGGGAGCTGTCCAAAACCCAAGGCCCCTTTCTGTTCTAGGCAAGTTCTCTGCACTGTAACCACTTGTTCAGAGTATCTGTCTCCTCATCTTCAAATCTAAGGAAGCTGGAAGAGTCAGATCATCCTCAGATCTTTTGTTTCCCTTTCCCCTCATCACTTTTCAGCAGTGTTGGCAGCCAGGGCCCAGGCAGGTGGCCTAAGCTCCTCTCTAAGCTCTAAGGAAACAACTCAAAAGACTGGGATTTTTAGATGCAGTGGTGGTGGCCAGGTGGCAGTGATCTTGCTGTTGTCACATCAACTCCTGCTCCTTGACTGTCAGAGACAAGCGAGCTCTGCCTAGGGGCCAAGCCAGGCCTCAGCAACTCAGAGTTTGTAAACCTTCAGTGTCCTCATTCAGGTCAGCTTCTAGCAATTTCCAGCAATTAGCAACTCTCCCCAGAGCAAACACATAGGCTTTATTTTCTTCTGAATCCTGTTCAAATCACCCAAAAGACTAACCTAAAGAAATACCACCAAATACACATTCAACGAGGCAATCTGATGTATATGCTCATTGTAAGATGTAGTGGAGAGGTTTATTTTGTTGTTGTTGCTATTGTTTAGGTGCTGTCACATCCTCCACTATTTTCTTGAGCATGCGCAAACTCATGCCCATTGAAGTCAGTGATGTAATCTAATCTAAGAGTTTTCCTATCAACTGTTCAATATTAGTGGCCAGAAAAAAATAAAAAATTTTATGGCTATTTTAGTGATAGAACTATTCTCAGAAATGTGACTATGAAACCATCCTAATGAAAGACATTCAATTGTGCGCATCTGAATGTACACCTAAACACACTGTCACCTGTATTCTAACTTAAGCAATGCCTCTTTTTCTCTTGGAAATATTTCTATTGTCTAAATAAAGAACTCTAATCAAATAATGACTCAGCTTCAAATCATTTTTAAGTCACTGAGTCGGATTACAAAAGCATACAATGCTAGAAGTATACAATATATTACCTATGCTTAGAACAGTGTTATGAGTTCCATGGTAATTTGATAAATCAACAGAGGGCATATGGAACGTTCTTTAGTCAGTCTTTTTAATACATTTTCTCTCTGAATATGGAGTGTGGTGGGTGGGCAGCAGGGGGAGCTGTCCAAAACCCAAGGCCCCTTTCTGTTCTAGGCAAGTTCTCTGCACTGTAACCACTTGTTCAGAGTATCTGTCTCCTCATCTTCAAATCTAAGGAAGCTGGAAGAGTCAGATCATCCTCAGATCTTTTGTTTCCCTTTCCCCTCATCACTTTTCAGCAGTGTTGGCAGCCAGGGCCCAGGCAGGTGGCCTAAGCTCCTCTCTAAGCTCTAAGGAAACAACTCAAAAGACTGGGATTTTTAGATGCAGTGGTGGTGGCCAGGTGGCAGTGATCTTGCTGTTGTCACATCAACTCCTGCTCCTTGACTGTCAGAGACAAGCGAGCTCTGCCTAGGGGCCAAGCCAGGCCTCAGCAACTCAGAGTTTGTAAACCTTCAGTGTCCTCATTCAGGTCAGCTTCTAGCAATTTCCAGCAATTAGCAACTCTCCCCAGAGCAAACACATAGGCTTTATTTTCTTCTGAATCCTGTTCAAATCACCCAAAAGACTAACCTAAAGAAATACCACCAAATACACATTCAACGAGGCAATCTGATGTATATGCTCATTGTAAGATGTAGTGGAGAGGTTTATTTTGTTGTTGTTGCTATTGTTTAGGTGCTGTCACATCCTCCACTATTTTCTTGAGCATGCGCAAACTCATGCCCATTGAAGTCAGTGATGTAATCTAATCTAAGAGTTTTCCTATCAACTGTTCAATATTAGTGGCCAGAAAAAAAATAAAAAAAATTTTATGGCTATTTTAGTGATAGAACTATTCTCAGAAATGTGACTATGAAACCATCCTAATGAAAGACATTCAATTGTGCGCATCTGAATGTACACCTAAACACACTGTCACCTGTATTCTAACTTAAGCAATGCCTCTTTTTCTCTTGGAAATATTTCTATTGTCTAAATAAAGAACTCTAATCAAATAATGACTCAGCTTCAAATCATTTTTAAGTCAGTTATCTTTCTCTATTAGAATCATGCCGGTGGTTTTGCTCATAGAAGGCCCTCTGTTTATGATATTTCTTTATTGACCCACAGGATCGTTGTGACCTTTTATAAGTATCCAGATTCCTGGCCAATTCTCCCCTATTAGTCAAACTTAAATTCAAAACAGTGTCAATGGAAACCCAACTAGACTTTCAAATGTATCAAACATCGCTGGCAGACTGAAAAGCATGAGATGACACTTTAAGATGTGCCCAAAGACACAGCCTCCCCAGTGCCTCTACTAGGTGGGGAAATCACTCCAGCACAAGAGAGCATTCTTCTCCTTCAATCTATCTCCCAAGTAGTCAAATTGGAGCCAGGATGGGAGGTACAGACAAATCAGTCAGTTCAGTTGCTCAGTTGTGTCCAACTCTTTGTGACCCCATGGTCTGCAGTACACCAGGCTCCCCTGTCCTTCACCATCTCCTGGAGCTTGCTCAAACTCATGTTCATTGATTCAGTGATGTCATCCAACCATCTCATCTTCTGTTGTTCCCTTCTCCTTTTGCCTTCTATTTTTCCCAACATCAGGCTCTTTTCCAATGACTTGTCTCTTCACATAAAGTGGCCAAAGTATTGGAGCTTCACCTTCAACATCAGTCCTTCCAATGAATATTCAGGGGTAGTTTCCTTTAGGATTGACTGGTTTGATCTCCTTGCAGTCCAAGGGACTCTCAAGAGTCTTCTCCAACACCACAGTTCAAAGGCATCACTTCTTCAGCATTCAGTCTTCTTTATCTTCCAGCTCTCACATCCATACATGATTACTGGGAAAATCATAGCTTTAACTATATGGATTTTTGCCACAAAGTTATGTCTTGAATACGCTGTTTAGGTTTGTCATGGCTTTTCTTTCAAGGAGCAATCGTCTTTTAATTTCATGGCTACAGTCACCATACACAGTAATTTTGGAACCCAAAAAGATAAAAGTCTGTCACTTTTTCATAGACATGTAGGAGAGAGACATAAAGTCCTAGAAATAGGTTCTCTGGCCACAGGGTAGGGGCTGTAAAGACACCACTGCCTGAAGTTAGGATTGAGATCAGACCGTCTCTTCTTTTCTGTATTGAGGTTTCATTTTATCAGATCAACATGTTAGAAATAAAGGTCTTTCAGGTTAGGGCCAAGACTGCAAAGTACATAAAAGTCAGGAAGTGGATCACAAAGAAAGAAAGAGGCACCCGGGAAAGAACATTTGTTTGAAGGCTGGCAAGATTAAGTCTTTTTTTTGTTCAGTACAAATGAACTTACTCATGTTGGAAGGCAAAGGAGAAAGAGTCAAGTGGAGGATAAAATTGAAAATAATTGACAGAAAGTTCCTGGGGGTTGGTAGGATAAGATTCCGAGCTCTGGCAGAGTCTGGTTTTAGAAATGAAAATGAAAGCGGTTCCTCGATTCCTCCTGGCTTCAGGGACCCAGGAACAAAAGCGGACATTGTTCCCAAAGGGAACTCACTCAAGTGTGGGCGTGGCTTCGCCTCCCTCTATCCTCTGTCAGTCTGTTTCTCCCTTGCAATCAGTTTGGCTCCTTGAGCGCCAGAGAGAAACACGAAAGAGAAAAAGGACCTCAGAAACAGGCACTCTGGAAGGAAAGACAAGGCCACTGATGCCTGTAGCCTTTAATTCCCTTCATGAATGGAATGCCACAGAAAAGCTGTCTGTCAAGGGCCTGAGCTTGTTGAATCCGTTTATCTGAAATTAGATGTAAAGGAGATGTCTGACTTCCAAGAAATAAAATGAATTGTCATGGTAGAGAAGGTTTCATATAGGAAATATTATTCCGAAGCCTTTAGCTTGAGCCCCCTCCCTCATGACTACCTACCACAAATTATTTTTGTAATAAAAATGAGCTCCAAGAACAAACTAATTACATGGGAGAGCAACTTACTCTTTACTGTAGTCTTCGCAATATATTTTTTTCATCAAATATGAGTTACCCAAAGTAATTAGGAAAAATGATTAGCAAAGCTCGTTATTGAATATAGATCCAAGTCGTTAAAAAAAAATAAAGCATTTCTTCTGAAAATGGCTTTAAACCCATATTTTCTCCCAAGTAATCCTCCACATTCCCTTCAACAATAGCTTTTCGGGAACATGTGGCAAGCTGAGAGACTATAGCTCTTCTCCCGAAATAATACCAAGTTCTTTTTGCCTTTCATGGTAGAACTTTTCTCTAAGCTGGTAAAAGTCAGTAGCTTCTTTTCAAGAGAACACGGAAAGAACAAAATGCTGAAATCTCAGGACAAATCATCCATACATGAGACTTGGACTCACTTCTACTTTTGAAAAAGACAAGACCACCAGGCGATGCTGTTTTCCAGTTCTCAAGTATCGCTGGGCTTCTGAAAAATAACAGTCGGTTTTGAAGGCATTTCTTTCTCATCTTTATACTTTTACTTTTTAAAATATTTTGGATGTTTAGGAATAAACAAGAATAAAGCCCATCTGACTGAACTTGCATTTTCCCATGTGGATTATGTAGGTTTAGTTGGAAAATCCACAATATAAGTTTAAACTAGCATCTCTCTTTTTTTTCTTCGTAAAAAATTTGCATTCCTGGCACTCAGGCTTGTAGAAATTTGACTGCTAAGAGAAACCTCCAAAAAAAATAACAAAGACGGAAGTTAAACTCCATTTTTTTGCCTTACACTGTTGGTGGGAATGTAAAGTGATACACGCACTATGGAGAACAGTATGGAGGTTCCTTAAATGATTAATAATAGGACTACCATAACCCAGTAATCCCACTGCCAGGCACATACCCAGAGAAAACCATAGTTCCAAAAGATATATGCATTCCAGTGTTTATTGCAGCACCATTTACAATAACTGGGACATGGAAGCAACCTAAATACCCATCAACAGAGAAATGGATACAAAAGATGTGGTACACATACAAGGAACAGAACAGTGTCATTTGCAGAGATGTGGATGGACCTAGAGACTGTCTTACCAAGTGAAGTAAGTCAGAAAGAGAGAAACAAATACTGTATATTAGCACATCTATGAAAATCTAGAAAAATAGTATAGATGAACCTATTTGCAAAGCAGAGATAGAGACTTAGGCATAGAAAACAAATGTATGGCTACCCATCAGGGAAGGGGGTAAGATGGCCTGGGAAGTTGGGATTGATAATATACTCTACTGTGTGTAGAATGGATGGCTAATGAGGGCCTGCTGTCTACACAGAGAGCTCTACTTGGTGCCCTATGGTTACCTAAATAGGAAAGAAATCCACCCCAAAAAGGGTTGTGTGTGTGCTTATGGACGATTTACTCTATTATATGGCAGAAGCTAGCAAAACACTGTTGAGCAGCTGTACTCCAATAAAATTTTTTTAAAAATTACTGTTTATCTGAAATGTTTTTGGTGTGACTATTAAAAAACAAAAATAAAACATAAAATTCATTTTTAAAATTATTAAATTTTTATTTTACGCCTGTGTGTGTGTTAGTTGCTTGGTCGTGTTGGACCCTTTCTGACCCCATGGACTGTGGCCTGCCAGGCTCCTCTGTCCATGAAATTCTCCAGGAAAGAATATTGGAGTGGGTAGCCATTCCCTTCTTCAGGCGATCTTCCTGACCCAGGATTGGACTCAGGTCTCCTGCATTGTAGGTAGATTCTTTACTACCAGGGAAGCCCAATTTATACATGGAGATAAAATTGATTGGTATTACTTCCTGTTATTTCATGAGAATTTCGTTATTTAGATCTGCATGGAAAATGCTGTTTCTAAGCACTCTGGTGTGGCTGTTAGCGCTTCAAATGAACTAGCTGATTCCCTCCCCACCAACTTTCCTATCACAGACATTTATTACGTGGCTATTTTTGTCAAGCACTGCGCCTGTTGTTGGATACATAGTAAAAAGGAACATCGCTGGGTCCAGCGTTTATGGTCATTGTCTGGTGAGGAGAAACCCATTGTAGGAAATGCTGGTCCAATGCTCTCTTCTTGTAGAGAAACTATTTCTCTCCCACGTAATCAAGCTACTTTGACCTTACATTCCCCAAATTCCACCCTTTCTTCATCACAATGAAGCAAGAAAGGGTACAAGCAGAGCTATAGTAACTTGACTTTCTTTTCAGTCCTTGCTTCGTGAAAATGTAAAGATAAGATGGGGAAAAAAAACTGTTTTACACATTATGAAAATCTAGAAAAATAGTATAGATGAACCTATTTGCAAAGCAGAGATAGAGACTTAGGCATAGAAAACAAATGTATGGCTACCCATCAGGAAGGGGTAAGATGGCCTGGGAAGTTGGGATTGATAATATACTCTACTGTGTGTAGAATGGATGGCTAATGAGGGCCTGCTGTCTACACAGAGAGCTCTACTTGGTGCCCTATGGTTACCTAAATAGGAAAGAAATCCACCCAAAAGGGTTGTGTGTGTGCTTATGGACGATTTACTCTATTATATGGCAGAAGCTAGCAAAACATTGTTGAGCAGCTGTACTCAATAAAATTTTTTAAAAATTACTGTTTATCTGAAATGTTTTTGGTGTGACTATTAAAAAACAAAAATAAAACATAAAATTCATTTTTAAAATTATTAAATTTTTATTTTACGCCTGTGTGTGTGTTAGTTGCTTGGTCGTGTTGGACCCTTTCTGACCCCATGGACTGTGGCCTGCCAGGCTCCTCTGTCCATGAAATTCTCCAGGAAAGAATATTGGAGTGGGTAGCCATTCCCTTCTTCAGGTGATCTTCCTGACCCAGGATTGGACTCAGGTCTCCTGCATTGTAGGTAGATTCTTTACTACCAGGGAAGCCCAATTTATACATGGAGATAAAATTGATTGGTATTACTTCCTGTTATTTCATGAGAATTTCGTTATTTAGATCTGCATGGAAAATGCTGTTTCTAAGCACTCTGGTGTGGCTGTTAGCGCTTCAAATGAACTAGCTGATTCCCTCCCCACCAACTTTCCTATCACAGACATTTATTACGTGGCTATTTTTGTCAAGCACTGCGCCTGTTGTTGGATACATAGTAAAAAGGAACATCGCTGGGTCCAGCGTTTATGGTCATTGTCTGGTGAGGAGAAACCCATTGTAGGAAATGCTGGTCCAATGCTCTCTTCTTGTAGAGAAACTATTTCTCTCCCACGTAATCAAGCTACTTTGACCTTACATTCCCCAAATTCCACCCTTTCTTCATCACAATGAAGCAAGAAAGGGTACAAGCAGAGCTATAGTAACTTGACTTTCTTTTCAGTCCTTGCTTCGTGAAAAATGTAAAGATAAGATGTATTCTAAATGTCTCTGCTTTACCTGGGCTTCCCCAATGACTCGAGCATTAAAGAATCCTGCAATGCAGGGGATGGGTCCCATCCCTGGGTTGGGAAGATCCCCTGAGTTATGAGGAAAGAGCAACCCACTCCAGAATTCTTGCCTGGAACATCCCATGGACAGAGGAACCTGGTGGATTATGGTCCATGTGGTCACAAAGAGTCGGACACGACTGAGCACCTGAGTACATACCTGCTTCATCTAAAGTTGGGAAGAGTCAAGTATGGTTTTCAGAGCGTCTGGATATAGCTAGGGGATGGAGGTGGAAGAAAAGGGGAAGGTGAAGGGCCTCCTTGTCTACGAGACAGGGCACATGGCCCTTTGCTAGGGATTCATGTCAGCACTGCAATACCAATTTGAACTTGCAAAGTATATTTCCATCACTTGTGACATTCGTCACAGCCTCCTAGTGAGATGGACCATTTTATGGCTTCCATTTCCCTTCAGAGAAATAAGAGACAAAAGGTTAAATGACTTTCCCAAAGTCAATAACAGACCAGGGACCAGGATTCAGAGTTTATAAATTGCTATCCTATGCTGAGTGCACTCAACCATATGCTTAACCTTGCCAAAAAATCAGGGCTCAGTTTTGCTGTTTAATTAGAATTAAGGCACACTAGGCAAGAAGGCAGCACTTGGTTCATAGTACAGTGACATTATTTTGTTGCTGTTTCACTTGAAAAACTCAATATTCTTTCAACTTCTCAAAGCTTTTAGGAGATAGTCCTTGGATTGCCCCCTCAACCTGTGTCTACTCCCAGGTATCATATATTAGCAAAACTGCCCTAAAAAGGTGAAAGTGTTAGTCTCTTAGTTATGTCTGAGCCCATCCATGAACTGTGGCCCACCAGGCGTCTCTGCCCATGAAATCCTGTAGGCAAGAATACTGAAGGGGGTAGCCATTTCCTTTTCCAGGAGATCTTCCCAACTTGAGGGATTAATCCCAGGTCTCCTGCATTGCAGGCAGATTTTTTACTGTCTGAGCCACCAGGGTCCTAAGAAAATGGTAAATACTACAGAGGAAATAATGACAATTTTAGGAAAAGGGGACATGCTCTCTTAATAACGAGAAAGCCATTTACCCTAATTTGGCTGGGATGGAATTGATAAGGTAAAAAATGCACTAAGGTAGTATTTACCCCCAAACCTGAGATTGTGGACATGTCATATTCCCTACACAAAACTGTTCCAGAAATTACTCTAGTATGTCTTTCACGTTCCAAACTGACCAGCTATTTCCTAAAAGCTACCAAAGTGCCAGGGAACTTCTCTTCTGTTAGTTTGTCAAGTCCCCTGGGAGACTGTAAGTTCTCCAAAGGCAGGAGTCACACCATCCCCAGGGCAATGCCTGACACATGGCAGGAGAGGAACAAAACATTCATCTAGTGTGAATCCCTCTCTAGTGGACCGCGCTGCCCTTGGAGATTGTTAAATTTTAATAACACAGATTGGAAATGAATCTTTATAAGACACAAGACAACAAATTTTATTTTTTACAGCTTAGGTTTGGGGCATTCCATAATGCATTCTGATTTCAGACAGTGAAGCCAGAGAAAAATGGCTATTTCAGATGAGAATCTGAACGGCCACAAACTTCCAGTAAAACTGAGTTTGGTACTGGTTTTAAGGGGAAAAATCCAACATGCCTTTAATGATGCTGTCAGAGTGACTAACCATAGCCAAAGTTTAAATGCCACCTGAGGGCTGTCGAAAAGCCCCTGTATGGGAACAGAACAGGTTGTGTGGTTTGAAGTAGATTTTGGTAAAGATTGAAATGATGAGTAATGGCTGCAGCTTCACACTGCCCCCTAGTGGTGTCATGCTCAATGACCCTCAGAAACGTCCTCACCTTGGGGGTAAAACCCAGAGATTTTTGCCTTCCTTAAAAGATCTTGAAGAGAGGCTTCTTGGTTTAGACTAAGAATTTAGTCTCAGGCACCTCTTCTAATTTCATACACCTCCTGTATTCCACTTCTTCAAAGCTTGACCTGTGCAACAGGAAGGCAGACTCCTCGGAAGGGGGGCATTTAGGATTTCGATGAACCCAGTAACCCAGAAGGCTCATGTGTGAGGTTGTGCTGAGCAGTGAGACTGTCCTAGGTAGCCATTTCCTTTTCCAGGAGATCTTCCCAACTTGAGGGATTAATCCCAGGTCTCCTGCATTGCAGGCAGATTTTTTACTGTCTGAGCCACCAGGGTCCTAAGAAAATGGTAAATACTACAGAGGAAATAATGACAATTTTAGGAAAAGGGACATGCTCTCTTAATAACGAAAGCCATTTACCCTAATTTGGCTGGGATGGAATTGATAAGGTAAAAAATGCACTAAGGTAGTATTTACCCCCAAACCTGAGATTGTGGACATGTCATATTCCCTACACAAAACTGTTCCAGAAATTACTCTAGTATGTCTTTCACGTTCCAAACTGACCAGCTATTTCCTAAAAGCTACCAAAGTGCCAGGGAACTTCTCTTCTGTTAGTTTGTCAAGTCCCCTGGGAGACTGTAAGTTCTCCAAAGGCAGGAGTCACACCATCCCCAGGGCAATGCCTGACACATGGCAGGAGAGGAACAAAACATTCATCTAGTGTGAATCCCTCTCTAGTGGACCGCGCTGCCCTTGGAGATTGTTAAATTTTAATAACACAGATTGGAAATGAATCTTTATAAGACACAAGACAACAAATTTTATTTTTTACAGCTTAGGTTTGGGGCATTCCATAATGCATTCTGATTTCAGACAGTGAAGCCAGAGAAAAATGGCTATTTCAGATGAGAATCTGAACGGCCACAAACTTCCAGTAAAACTGAGTTTGGTACTGGTTTTAAGGGGAAAAATCCAACATGCCTTTAATGACGCTGTCAGAGTGACTAACCATAGCCAAAGTTTAAATGCCACCTGAGGGCTGTCGAAAAGCCCCTGTATGGGGACAGAACAGGTTGTGTGGTTTGAAGTAGATTTTGGTAAAGATTGAAATGATGAGTAATGGCTGCAGCTTCACACTGCCCCCTAGTGGTGTCATGCTCAATGACCCTCAGAAACGTCCTCACCTTGGGGGTAAAACCCAGAGATTTTTGCCTTCCTTAAAAAGATCTTGAAGAGAGTCTTCTTGGTTTAGACTAAGAATTTAGTCTCAGGCACCTCTTCTAATTTCATACACCTCCTGTATTCCACTTCTTCAAAGCTTGACCTGTGCAACAGGAAGGCAGACTCCTCGGAAGGGGGGCATTTAGGATTTCGATGAACCCAGTAACCCAGAAGGCTCATGTGTGAGGTTGTGCTGAGCAGTGAGACTGTCCTAGGTCCTAAAATGAGCACACAGGAAGTTTCCTCTTGTCGGCACCCCCGACCCCCCATTCCTCCAACTCCCATCCCCCTACCCCAGGTATGATAGGGCAGGTAAAGGACCACTGAGGTCATGTTTGGCTTCAGCAATTATGAACTGAAGACCAAGAGAGTCTTTTAAACCTAAGGGTTTCTCTATGCCAGCCTGGGTAAGGAGTACATCACAGTCCTTCCCAGGTTAGTTCAAAGAGAACTGGTTCAGTCATGCACACCTCTCCCTTTTCCTCTAGAAGACTCAGATCTACTCATGAGCTGAAGCAGTCATGGAACTTGGAGATCCACCAGGGAGAAGCAGGAGGGCTGCTATTAACCTGGAGGTAATTTCTTTGTTCTCCCGAATGCATGGGCTCCTGGGACGAGCCCTGGAAGCCTCAGAAGACCTGTCTCCATCCACATCTCTTTAGAAAAGGCTGCCTACGTCCAGCCAAGCTCCTGACTCTGAGACATGTAAGATGGCTGGACAGTGACCTGCTCTCTAAGCTTCATGTCAAGGTCGTGAAGGTGGTGACTGTTTCCAGCTAGGACCAGAGGCTAGGCAAAGAGCCCAGCACAAGAAAGGCCAGAAGGCCACAGCAGGGACCCTAAGGTTTGCTATACAGTCAACGTATGCAGCTGGGGATGAAAATAAAGCAATTAGAGTCCATGGAGGAAGTGACTGCAAGGCTCTGAAATGACCCATCTGTACACAGCTGGCAGTGACATCACCGACCTGTTGTCCTGCAGTGTTGGCTTGGTTGATCTGACTGGTTAAGGGGGTCTTCCCTCCCTGCTGCCTCCTAGCCTCCTCACCCTCAACCCTCCAGGTGTGTCCTCTCTGGATTTTCAGGCTCAGTGGAGTGAGACAAGCTATGTGACCTGGCCACAACTCCCAAATTGAGTCTTCTGGTCCATGTGTCAGAGCCAACAAGTGACAGGTAACAACGGGACCTGGTGACAACTCCGACCCTGACCTCAAGGCCTCCAGACCATTGGCCGGGACATCCCAGCATGAGGGCTTCCAAGTAAAAATGATGGGACTTGGTTCCCTTGGCCTTTGTTATCTGCCAGATGAATCTGTCTTATGGGGACCATCGCCTTATCCAGGTGGATCCTCACCCTCACGTCAGGCCAGGACCATAGTCAAGTGATTTCCTTGGGAGGCTTCCTACGGCTGCCCTCGCCACTTTCCTGTTTTTCTCAGGTCCCCTTTGACATGTAAGATGTCACTATTGGGTAGGCAGGGTGTTTCATCTCCTTGGGTTCAGTCACACAAAATACTGATACATTTGCAGGAAATTCAAGCCTGCTCACTTCTGTTTCTCTGTTGTGTTGCCAGAGTCATCACATTTTTAGTCTCTTTACTTTGTAAGCTTTTGGTTTTTGGACACACTTCTGAATACATATTTGCCAAAACAATGTCCACAATGAAAAAGCAATAAAGACTTACAAATCCACAAGGGAAGGACAACCCAAAACACTCCAGTTTGCTTCAATGTTGTGGTTTGGAGAGTATTCTTTTATTTCGTTACAGAGTCAGAAAAGTAATTTTACCCAAGGTAAGACTCATGAAATGATGGGTTTTTGGGAAATCGCTTCATGTCATTGCTTTAATGGATCACAAAGTAATTTATCTTCCCTACTTTCCAACAGGAAAATGTTATTTATTCAAAGGTGGTAGGATTGTTGTATTTCATGAGATAAATATAAAGTATTTCAGCCGTGGTTCAAGTCTCTGTAAAACATATCTACCTGACTGTTACTCATCATGAGCTCCGGATCTCCCTAGAGACAATTTTCCTCTCGGATCCTGGTATATAGGGTGTTTATTACCAGAACCAAATGTGCACACATGCTGCTCCTTCTCTAGAATGCGATTACCTGTCTCTTTCATACATCTAAAGCATATCCACATTTCCTGGTCCAGCTCAAGTCCAGGGCTGTGTGCAGAAGGCACTCTCTTTGCTGAACCCAGCTCTGACTCCACACACACACACAGAGGCACCTATCTGTCACTTCACTTCTGCACCCAACTAGTTCTTTCCTAATTAGATCACAAGCTCTTTGTACTTTCTATTCCCATCATGCACTGAATCCAGGGCTAGGCCTGTCTCAGGTGCTGAGTGAGTAGACAATGAGTACACAGAAAATAGTGGAGAAGCCAATGCAAACAGTATTGTGGGAAGGTCATTTACCATTGCTTACAAAAGCAAATATAAGTGATGCCGCATGCTGCCCAGGTCGCCTAAGCATTGCAGGACTGGACCCTTCTTCTCCCATACAGACACATACTGGGTCTGCAAAGTACAACATTTAGTAGAACTCAAGAAAATACCCGAAGAGTTTGATGACTCAATCCGCTAAGACAGCAAAACATGCTGATTCTGGTTCTAAATGTAATTTGAGCAGAGAGAAGGGCCTCCGTTTCTCACTTTGCTTTTCACGTCCAAAGGCAGATAACTTTGAGTCTTCAGGAGCAGGTTCTAAGCTTTATTGTCACTTTATCTCACGTCTGCCACTTCCACATTTATAATACGAGGGATTTGGAATATTAAATTGTTCTGCAAGATTCTTTATACCTCCAACACCTATACCCTTATAACCTACTTCCTTTTCTTCAGCTCTTCTTCTTTCCTGACTTCCATCTATCAATTTATTACCCATAACACTCACTGCTACCAGGTAAAAGAGGCATTTCATCTGTTCATCAAGCGCTCTTGTAAAAATGACCTAGAGCAGCAATTTTAAAATAATTAAAACACAATTCCTTGGTTTTCATTGGGTCATGCCTCTGGCATTCTTCCTATCGTAACTTAGATTTTTACAAAGCAAGTGGCACTTTAAACAGATATGCCTCCTTTGGAACAAAAACAAAACACCAACAAAAATAAACTGTGTGCTTTTCTTGAATAAACTGCACATAATCTCTTTTTTTAAGCACCCACAGACATGAGTCATCATTAGGAAAGAGAGGCTCCCACAGAAACCAAATTAGGAAAAGAATTCAGATTCTTGTGATTAAGTAGAAACAAAAAAACTACCTCATTTTCTAAAAGGATATTGATAATAATGAAGGTGCTATATTGATATTTATTGGAATGAGATAAAAAATTGTTTTAAAAGTCTTTAATGAAAAGAAGTAGAAAAGGAAATGGCTTAAGGAGAACTCGTACATAAAAGGAGCTTCCCGGGTTGCTCAGTGGTAAAGAATCCACCTGCCAATGGAGGGTATGCAAGTTCAATGCCTGGGTCAGGAAGACACCCGTGGAGTAGGAAATGGCAACCCACTCCAGTATTCTTGCCTAGAGAATTCCATGGACAGACGAGCCTGGCAGGCTACCGTCCATGGGATCACAGAAGAGTCAGACATGACTTAGTGACTAAACAACAACACAAATAAACAGATGAAAACCTGACCCTTAAATTGCGCGGGCTTTATAGCACCTGCTTAGTTGGGAAATACATGTCATGTCTCATTTTGAAGTTAGAAGACAATATATTTCACCAGATAGTTCTCTCCTTTTGATATCTCAGATTTGAGCAGAGAAGGGCCTCCGTTTCTCACTTTGCTTTTCACGTCCAAAGGCAGATAACTTTGAGTCTTCAGGAGCAGGTTCTAAGCTTTATTGTCACTTTATCTCACGTCTGCCACTTCCACATTTATAATACGAGGGATTTGGAATATTAAATTGTTCTGCAAGATTCTTTATACCTCCAACACCTATACCCTTATAACCTACTTCCTTTTCTTCAGCTCTTCTTCTTTCCTGACTTCCATCTATCAATTTATTACCCATAACACTCACTGCTACCAGGTAAAAGAGGCATTTCATCTGTTCATCAAGCGCTCTTGTAAAAATGACCTAGAGCAGCAATTTTAAAATAATTAAAACACAATTCCTTGGTTTTCATTGGGTCATGCCTCTGGCATTCTTCCTATGTAACTTAGATTTTTACAAAGCAAGTGGCACTTTAAACAGATATGCCTCCTTTGGAACAAAAACAAAACACCAACAAAAATAAACTGTGTGCTTTTCTTGAATAAACTGCACATAATCTCTTTTTTTAAGCACCCACAGACATGAGTCATCATTAGGAAAGAGAGGCTCCCACAGAAACCAAATTAGGAAAAGAATTCAGATTCTTGTGATTAAGTAGAAACAAAAAAACTACCTCATTTTCTAAAAGGATATTGATAATAATGAAGGTGCTATATTGATATTTATTGGAATGAGATAAAAAATTGTTTTAAAAGTCTTTAATGAAAAGAAGTAGAAAAGGAAATGGCTTAAGGAGAACTCGTACATAAAAGGAGCTTCCCGGGTTGCTCAGTGGTAAAGAATCCACCTGCCAATGGAGGGTATGCAAGTTCAATGCCTGGGTCAGGAAGACACCCGTGGAGTAGGAAATGGCAACCCACTCCAGTATTCTTGCCTAGAGAATTCCATGGACAGACGAGCCTGGCAGGCTACCGTCCATGGGATCACAGAAGAGTCAGACATGACTTAGTGACTAAACAACAACACAAATAAAAAGATGAAAACCTGACCCCTTAAATTGCGTCGGGCTTTTCATAGCACCTGCTTAGTTGGGAAATACATGTCATGTCTCATTTTTGAAGTTAGAAGACAATATATTTCACCAGATAGTTCTCTCCTTTTGTACTGTTTGTCACTAACAAATTGATCTCAGTAAATATGTTTGCAATACACTCAACTCCTTAATGGGCTTCCCTCATGGCTCAGATGATAAAAAATCTGCCTGCAATGCAGGAGATTTGGGTTCAATCTGTGGGTCGCAAAGATTCTCTGGAGGAGGGAACGGTTATCCACTCACTCCAGTATTCTTGTCTGGAGAATTCCATGGTGGAGTCTGGTGGGCTGACTCTGTGACATGAATTTGAGCAAACTCTGGGGGATAGTAAAGGTCAGGTAAACCTGGTGTGCTCAGTCCATGAGGTCACAAAGAGTCAGACATGACTTCATGACTGAACAAACAGCTTCTTAATATCTCTAAACTTCAATATACATGACAAAATGAGAAGAGTAACAGACTTATTCAAAAGTATTTAACAAGGCTTCCCTGGTGGTCCAGTGGGTAAGGACACCACCTTGCAGTGCAAGGGCACAGGTTCGATCCCTGGCCTGGGAGGATCCCATGTGCCGCAGAGCGGCTGGACCGATGCGTCCAACTACTGAGCCAGAGTTCTGGAGCGCATGCGCCCAGAGCTGGTGCTCTGTGATGAGAGAGGCCACTGTGATGGGAGGCCCACACAGGCCAAAGAACAAAGATGGATGGAAATAGATAAATGAAAGATCAATAGAAGTGGCCCCCCCCCAAAAGTATTTAACATATTATAGCAAATTTTACAATCAGAAAAGGTTTAAAGGTCTATTGTTTCCATAATATAAATTCTAGAAGTAGAGCTCAACATTTCTTCACAGCGGGGGGATCTGCTTTAAAACTGAGGCAGTGGCAGCATTCTGGGTGTGCCCTTGGAATGATCACTAGCCTTATTTAGTTTTGAAATCTGGAAAATGAGCTTGTTTGGCATTTGACTTCCAAGACTGGGTATAATGACAAACCTGTGAACCACATCCTTTTTGTCTTCGAGACCTAAAAAGACAGCTCTAAGATTCAGGGAAATCTAGTTTTACAGAGAAACACACACATACACACACACACACACACACACACACCCTGCATCCATTTTATCTGACGAATATAATTGCAACATCTATCATCCTTCCAACTTTGGCAAAACATTTAAATTAAATAAATGACTGATGATGAGCATCACTTATTTCTGTAAAGCTGAGGTTTGATACAGTTCATTGCTGCAATTTTAAGTTTTCTCTCCAATCGCTAGAGGTTGAGTTTCACAGGACTTAGCTTGTGTTGATATTTCCAGAAGAGTTGACAAAGTAGAAGTTTTCACAGAAATAAAAATAAAAATTAATGGACATTTTGCTTTTCATTAATCACATCACCAAATCAATGTTTTATATCAAGCTATTCCATAACAAGATTCTAAATTATGTTCCCAAGAATTTCTATGTAAAACATTTCCATATGGTAAGAGTCTGTGAAACTTTGCAACACATCCACAAATCACTGTGACAAGGAACACTGGTATTAATTTCTTAAAGTCAATGTATTTTTTCTGATATAATTTTATGATTTTATTTCCTCTTGTTTGAAACTGAAAAAAAAAAAATCTGAATGCTTTCTTAGAAAACCAAAAACAGACACAGAACCAGCAACCCAAATGAATGGATTATATACTTTCTCATGTATATATTTTTAACTTAGAGTCCATTCTTAGTCTCTGTGACAGCACTCATTCTATTTCTCTGGAGTTACTTAAGTAATCTGTTTCATTTTGTAATTTTTTGGTTCATTTAGTTTGTGACTCTGCAGTTACCAGTAAGCTGGTTCAGGAAAATGAGACTTCTCTAGATATTCTAAGCAGAGGGAGACATTCATATAAATAAGAGAATTCAAGGGTTCCAAAAATGCTGAAATGGTGGGAGATTACTTAAAGTTTGCCATTAGCTTTTTTTTTTTTTGGCCACTTCTATTGGTCTTTCATTTATTTATCTTTGTTCTTTGGCCTGTGTGGACCTCCCATTGCAGTGGCCTCTCTCATTGCAGAGCACTGGCTCTGGGCACATGTGTTCCAGAGCTCCAGCTCTGTAGTTGGAAACATCGGTCCAGCCGCTCCATGGCACATGGGATCTTCCCAGGCCAGGGATCGAACTGGCACTGCTTGTACTGCAAGGTGGTGTCCTTAACCACTGGACCACCAGGGAAACCCACCATTAGCTTTAATGTATAAAAGACATAACTAATGAGAACCTACCGTAGTTATGTATGCACTCAATGCTCTGTGGTGACCGAAATGGAAAGGAAATCCAAAAAAGGAGGGGATATATGTATATGTAAAGCTGATTCACTTTGATGAACAGCAGAAACTAACACCACACTGTAAAGCAACTATACTCTAATAAAAATTTAACAAATAATGGTTACGAATGAAAGCAACAGAAGGATAAAAAAGAGAAAGGGAAATTTCTGGAAGCACAGGAAGTACTGGTGATAATCATAGCTGTCTGAATAGACTGGTGATAATCAACTGCCTGAATCACTGAAATCAGTGATGATAGCAACACCACGAACTGGTGGAAAATCTCACATCTGCTCGAGCCCAGACACCTGCCCATAGAGCAGCATTTGGCTTGGGATTACTTTCCACATATTGTGAGAATGTCTCACTGGCAGAATCTAATCTGAAGCCCTCCTGGCAAGGGATTCTGGAAAATGAGTTCTCAGGCTTCCAGCCCCCGGGACAGTGGGCAGTGCAGTAGAAGTATTTCCGGCAGCCTACAGATAATTCCATACCAGCTCCAACTGAGAAGGTTGCTGCTGTCAAGTTCTCTCTCTACTGAAAGAGTTCATACACTTTTGGGTCTCAGAATCCTTTAAACTCTTAAAACTTTTTGAGGATACCCATGAGAGCTTTAGCCTGCATGGGGTTATATCTATCAATATTTACCATAAGAGAGGACAAAATTATGAGTAGAACACTATTTAACAGTGTTAATTTAACAATTCATTTAAAATAAGAAAGAAATCTTTGTATAATAACATAAATGTAATACTTCTCATGAAAAATTGGCTGCATTTTTCTAAAATAAAATTAAAATAGTGAGAAGAATGGCATTGTTTTCTATTTTTGTAAATCTTTTAAATGTCTGAATAATGATAGCTTCTTTATCTTCTATAAAGACAGTAAGAATGAGAGTGAAAATGCAAATAACGTTTTAGGATGGTCATGGAAGTACTCTGACCTTTGAAGACCGCTTGAAATTTCTCAGGGACACTCAGGATCCCTAGGTCACATTGTTAACCACTGCAAAATCATATCCTTAGGTCCAGCGGTCAGAATCCACCTGCCAATGCAGAGGACACAGGTTTGATCTTTGGTTCAGGGACCAAGATTTCATATGCCTCAGGGCAAATTAGCCTGTGTGCCACAACTACTGACGTCTGCATACCTGACTATGCTGCTCAACAAGAGAAGCCACCAAGAGGAGACTCATGCACAGTGCACCACAACCAGAGGGTAGCTCCAGCTCAGCACAACTAGAGAAAGCCTTCACACAGCAACCAAGACCCAGCACAGCCATAAACAAATACAAATACAAACTTAAAGTAAACAGAAAATCACATCCCTAGCCACTAGCATCATCCCCTGACACAGGACAGATGTGTAAAAGTTATCTGATGAATGAATTAATGAGTAAAAGGATATCATATTCCTGCACTGTTCCTTTTCCAGTGCTTATGTGCATTGTGTGTGCAACAATCTGTACATGTTTTCAAAGAAAGCCTTTCTCTTGCATTCATTCTCGAGCCACATAATTTTGTCACTGGAAAACCGAGAGCATGAGAGGCCAGATTTCAGGACATAACTGGATTCATACCAGCCTAAGGCAAAACTGTGAACTGGATGAAATGTTCAGTGTCCCCCTTTATCCCTTGTCATAGAATCAGAATATTCTTTTCAGAAGGGACCTGCAAGATCACTAGCCCACCCAATGCTTGAGGCACAATTTTTTGAAGTTCTGTTTTCCAAACTGGTCAAAACACACTGGGGCGGGGGGTTAGGCAGGAGGTGGCTGGTAGTGCCAGAAGTATTCAGAGCCATGGAATAATCCTGGAATATCAATGTTACTTAACGTCTCCAGGGTAATGACATTTAAACAATTATATTAAAACAGAGGCACATTATGAAATGTATGATAAATTGAATTGTTTGTCTTCATTCTTTCCCTTTTTCTACCATGTGACTTACCAAGCAGTAAGGTAGGAAACGATTTGGTGCTTAGCCATGTGACATGCTTTGGACAAGGGAATGGGGGACAGAAGTGATAGTCACCTTTTTCTCACCCAAGACTCTACAAAGCATCATGCATCTCTGATCTCCCCTCTTGCGATCTACCATGAGACCATGCTTCAGGTAGTCTGGGCTGAAGCAAACAAGAAGGCCTGGGGAGGTGACCTCAACCCAACTTAAAGCCTGGAGCCATGCCAAGCAAACTTGAAGAACCATGAGCAAGACAAACATACACTTGCTGATTTCCTCCTTAGAATTTTGATCTTGGTTGTTCTCAATACCTGGCCTGTCAAATGTTGACTGATACTGATAAAACTGGTCCCTAAAAGTAGAATATCCAGTAACTAGTAATAGATATCTTTATAGCATGGGCTATGAGATCAGCTGACGGGAAACAAGGAAATCAATATGGGAGAATGGAAAAACTGTGACCTATGTTATGTAACTGATGAACCAATTGATTAGACTGTCCTCTCTGGCAATTCAGAGCACAGAGAATATTCATAATAACTTGTTGGGTGAGAAAGATTTGAGGCAAAATATCAATAGAATGAATTGGATCCTTTGGTAAAGTACTGTAAGAAGGAGATGGATTTAGAAAAGGCCAGTTTGTGAACAGAACAGAGAGCTCCGAAGTTTGGGGACATGTTGGGTTGGGAAACAGAACTGTTTTTTAACAAGTCAAAGATGAAGCCAGTAAGATATTGCCTCAGAAACCGAATGGTGAGTATGACTTGAGCACAAGGAATCGACAGGAATCCAATACATGGAAAACCGGCAAAGCTTTTGAGATAATTATATTGGCACAACCACTGCTAGCTTTAATTAGAAGAACCTATGACTGTTTGACTATAGAAAGACCGAAGGGCACTCAACCATCCATAACCAGGGATGACAGAGACAGCTGCTCAGCTACCAGGAAGGACATATTCAATGCAACCTTCTTCAGCTGTGGCCTTGAAGGACATCCAAAAAGAAGGGCCTCCTGGCAGATAGAGCCAAGGGCAACGGAGAACATGAGCAGGACCATGGAGAACCCATGGAGGAGAACTGGGACCCATCAAGACTGATGTTAAGACCAAGCAACATTTTCACAGGGCGATCTCAGAATTACAGTTGGTTAGTGACTGCTACGTGCTTCCCATCCTTGATCTGTCCAATCGCTTGGCACTAAACCTCTTCTTCTTCTGTTATGAGATGCATGTATGAGCACAGTGGTGTACAGAGATATATGTATGAGCACAGGGGTGGGCAGGTAACTTGCCTTTTTAGCTTGTAAGTCTCTAAAACTAAAGAAGTTGTTTCTGGACCTGATGTTAACTATGAGATTCAGGACTTTGAAGTTGGGATCAGGTGAGACTTTGGGGAGTCTCAGCATGGAAATGAATTTATTTTCCACATGGGTGTGGATAATTGTGGTCAAGAGGAAGACTTTGATTGACTGGATACTTTGTCTCAGTTCTTCATTTCCTCCTGAGTTGCATTGGGAGAATGGAAAACTGTGACATATGTTATGTAACTGATGAACCAATTGATTAGACTGTCCTCTCTGGCAATTCAGAGCACAGAGAATATTCATAATAACTTGTTGGGTGAGAAAGATTTGAGGCAAAATATCAATAGAATGAATTGGATCCTTTGGTAAAGTACTGTAAGAAGGAGATGGATTTAGAAAAGGCCAGTTTGTGAACAGAACAGAGAGCTCCGAAGTTTGGGGACATGTTGGGTTGGGAAACAGAACTGTTTTTTAACAAGTCAAAGATGAAGCCAGTAAGATATTGCCTCAGAAACCGAATGGTGAGTATGACTTGAGCACAAGGAATCGACAGGAATCCAATACATGGAAAACCGGCAAAGCTTTTGAGATAATTATATTGGCACAACCACTGCTAGCTTTAATTAGAAGAACCTATGACTGTTTGACTATAGAAAGACCGAAGGGCACTCAACCATCCATAGCCAGGGATGACAGAGACAGCTGCTCAGCTACCAGGAAGGACATATTCAATGCAACCTTCTTCAGCTGTGGCCTTGAAGGACATCCAAAAAGAAGGGCCTCCTGGCAGATAGAGCCAAGGGCAACGGAGAACATGAGCAGGACCATGGAGAACCCATGGAGGAGAACTGGGACCCATCAAGACTGATGTTAAGACCAAGCAACATTTTCACAGGGCGATCTCAGAATTACAGTTGGTTAGTGACTGCTACGTGCTTCCCATCCTTGATCTGTCCAATCGCTTGGCACTAAACCTCTTCTTCTTCTGTTATGAGATGCATGTATGAGCACAGTGGTGTACAGAGATATATGTATGAGCACAGGGGTGGGCAGGTAACTTGCCTTTTTAGCTTGTAAGTCTCTAAAACTAAAGAAGTTGTTTCTGGACCTGATGTTAACTATGAGATTCAGGACTTTGAAGTTGGGATCAGGTGAGACTTTGGGGAGTCTCAGCATGGAAATGAATTTATTTTCCACATGGGTGTGGATAATTGTGGTCAAGAGGGAAGACTTTGATTGACTGGATACTTTGTCTCAGTTCTTCATTTCCTCCTGTAGTTTTGCACTATTGTACAGAACATATATACTTGTCCTACTGATTTGGGGTTCTAATGATCCCAAGTCAATGCCATCTGAAACTAGTATATCTGATCCCACTCTACAGAAACTTAAGACCTCAGTGGGACAACCTCCAGATAATGCCATCTGTCACCTGTTGGAAGAGTCCTCTGATCACCTGAGAGGCTCACCTGTCAGCACAGCCATCCCTGCCTATGGGAAACCTCCAGCTGAGGTTCAGATCCCCCTTTGTCAAACAGGATAGACAGCAAAGGTCATCATACTCTGAGCGAAGTCTCCTCCTGAGAGAGACACATCAAGACAGACGCTAAGGAAAAAGATCACGTTGGCAAATGAGAAACTATAAAGAACAGAGAAAAACTTGAAATATATTCAACACTATCATCAGACAGAGAAAATATTGTCTCCATAAAATAAACCCAGGAGACCATAAAAGAGAATCATCAATGAATAAAAAAACAATTCTTGGAAAATAAAATCGTCCTTTAAAATGCTTAAAAATTAAAAATGAAAACATTGAT
Organism: Tragulus kanchil; assembly: GCA_022376925.1. Lineage (NCBI taxonomy): Eukaryota > Metazoa > Chordata > Mammalia > Artiodactyla > Tragulidae > Tragulus > Tragulus kanchil. Next base: position 100,773,042 of record JAIOJX010000031.1, read on the forward strand.
AACTGATCTGAAAGATAAATCCTCCAGAAAGCAGAGCAGAGAGGAGGACCAAGAAACAAAGAGTATTTTAACAAAGGAAAATCAATTGTTGCTTCTGTTCAGTTGGTAAGTATGACTCTTTGTCACCCTATGGACTGCAGCATGCCAGGCTTCCCTGTTCTCCACTGTCTTCTGGAGTTTGCTCAAGTTCATGTCCATTGAGTCAGAGATGCTATCTAACCATCTCAGTTAGACAGAAAACCAGTAGATATCAGCAAAGGGACATCCCAAGTTGAGAGCTTTGAAGCAGCCTATTCAGAGATATGAGGATGGGTGGGCCCCAGAGGCAGTGGGGTTGGCCAATGCTGTAAGCCGGCTTTCTCATAAGAGCACCAGATGGGAGAGAAGTGAGGGGAGGGAGGCGGGGCTGAGAAAGGCAAGGACAGCTAACCTGCTGAGGGTCAGGCAAGAGTGCTCTCACGTCCCCTCTGGGGAAAGCAGAAAATCTATGTTTTCTGTGGTTTTCTGTATCTATGTTTTATTTTACAATAAAGGGGAAAAAAGCTACCTTTATCAGAAGAAAAGAAGGGCACACAGGAGACTTTATTATAATATATTTTCCCCTGGGAAAAGCATGAAGAGGAAAAGGTTTTAAGGGAACATAAAATGTGGGATTGTTCATGCCTTTGGAATTTAATGCTTTTCGACCTCAAAATATAAATTCTACTAGACTGAGGATGAACAGAGAAAGATTTGAGCATGAGATCTGCGACTCACTGGAACTGGCTATGTAAACTTGGACATGCCAATCAATTTCTCTAGGTCTCAGTGAGAACATCAGCAAAATCACTTAAAATCTCAGGTCTACAAATCTAGCAAATGTTGGGTAGAGCAACAGTTTTTTCTTCCATTTTCTGTGGCTCAAAGTGATTTTATTTATCTATTTGCCACATGTCTAGCACATGGGATCTTAGTTTCCTAACCAGGAATTGAAGTCGCATCCCCTGCAATGAAAGCACAGAGTCCTTAACCACTGGACAACCAAGAAATCCCCCAAAGTTATTTTATATGAATTTTTTTTAATTAATTTTTTAAACTTTTTTTTGGCCACTTCTATTGGTCTTTCATTTATTTCCATCTTTGTTCTTTGACCTGTGTGGGCCACCCATTGCAGTGGCCCCTCTTGTTGTAGAGCACTGGCTCTGGGCGCATGCACTCCATGTAGCTCAGTAGTTGGACACATTGGTCCAGCTGCTCCATGGCATGTGGGATCTTCCCAGGCTAGGGATTGAACCGGTGCCCCTTGCACTGCAAGGCGGTGTCCTTACCCACTGAACCACCAGGGAAGCCCTTAAAACCTTTTTATTTTGTATTGGGGTATAGCCAATTAACAATGTTTAGTAGTTTCTGGTGAGGTGAAGGGGCTCTCCATGCATATCCATGTATCCATTCTCCCCCAAACTCCCCTCCCATCCAGGCTGCCACAGAACATTGAGCTGAGTTCCATGTGCTATACAGTAGGACCTCGTGGTTCTCCATTTTAAGTATAGCAAGGTGTACATGTTGATCCCAAACTCCCTAACTACCCCTTCCCCTATCCTTCCTCCAGGCAACTGTAAGTTCATTCTCTAAGTGTGAGTATCTCTGTTTTGTAAATAAGTTTGTGTCATTTACATACCATCACTTTAATCGAGACATATAGTCATTCCTTGGAGACATGACTTTGAGGGAAAGACACAGCTAGGTTTCTGTCCCACTGTTTTTGGTCTGATGTCCTCAGGATTCAGGGACATGAAACTCTGCCACCATCCATGTGTCTTTCTCGTTTTGCTACTGGGGGTTTTAAGAACATAAAATGTGGGATTGTTCATGCCTTTGGAATTTAATGTTTTAAAAAAGACTGAAAAAAAATTTGAGCATGAGATCTGCGACTCACTGGAACTGGCTATGTAAACTTGGACATGCCAATCAATTTCTCTAGGTCTCAGTGAGAACATCAGCAAAATCACTTAAAATCTCAGGTCTACAAATCTAGCAAATGTTGGGTAGAGCAACAGTTTTTTCTTCCATTTTCTGTGGCTCAAAGTGATTTTATTTATCTATTTGCCACATGTCTAGCACATGGGATCTTAGTTTCCTAACCAGGAATTGAAGTCGCATCCCCTGCAATGAAAGCACAGAGTCCTTAACCACTGGACAACCAAGAAATCCCCCAAAGTTATTTTATATGAATTTTTTTTAATTAATTTTTTAAACTTTTTTTTGGCCACTTCTATTGGTCTTTCATTTATTTCCATCTTTGTTCTTTGACCTGTGTGGGCCACCCATTGCAGTGGCCCCTCTTGTTGTAGAGCACTGGCTCTGGGCGCATGCACTCCATGTAGCTCAGTAGTTGGACACATTGGTCCAGCTGCTCCATGGCATGTGGGATCTTCCCAGGCTAGGGATTGAACCGGTGCCCCTTGCACTGCAAGGTGGTGTCCTTACCCACTGAACCACCAGGGAAGCCCTTAAAACCTTTTTATTTTGTGTTGGGGTATAGCCAATTAACAATGTTTAGTAGTTTCTGGTGAGGTGAAAGGGCTCTCCATGCATATCCATGTATCCATTCTCCCCCAAACTCCCCTCCCATCCAGGCTGCCACAGAACATTGAGCTGAGTTCCATGTGCTATACAGTAGGACCTCGTGGTTCTCCATTTTAAGTATAGCAAGGTGTACATGTTGATCCCAAACTCCCTAACTACCCCTTCCCCTATCCTTCCTCCAGGCAACTGTAAGTTCATTCTCTAAGTGTGAGTATCTCTGTTTTGTAAATAAGTTTGTGTCATTTACATACCATCACTTTAATCGAGACATATAGTCATTCCTTGGAGACATGACTTTGAGGGAAAGACACAGCTAGGTTTCTGTCCCACTGTTTTTGGTCTGATGTCCTCAGGATTCAGGGACATGAAACTCTGCCACCATCCATGTGTCTTTCTCGTTTTGCTACCTAGGTAACGGGCAAGAAGAAATAACTCAAGTAAAGTACATTAACATAGTTCTCCCTCCATATCCTCTCAGGATCATCTGAGAGAAAATGGCTAGTCCAGTGACCCAGAGGATTTAAAAGCTTCACTTAAGGAAGAACTTAACATGATTCTCTGAAGTAAAGGAAAAATACAACTCCCTTTTATCTTTTAGTTTGCATTTTCTACATGTGTTTAAAACATTTGCATAGTAGGATACATTTGTAGAGCAATGTGCATACATTCTGTATACATGGAGGTGCCTGTAGTACTGGAAATACTGGAGTTTGTTATTTCTCCAGCTAGTTCATTAATTCTCCCTAGCGTTGTGCTTCAAAGGCCAAAGCCCTATACAAAAGCCCAACATGAATTCCACATGAAATATTCACTACACTTGAGAAATTCTGCTCTCCTTTAGATTAATTTATCAGAGTAACTTTAAACCAGTGTCAAAAAAGACACCCACACATTTTCTTTGTTTTCTGTTCACAGAAACATGTTTCTGATTAGAAGACGGGGAGCAGAGAACCTAGGAACATTCATAAGGTTCTCTCTCCTTGAGAAAAATCAGGCTAAAGGCTAAAGAAAGGTACTGCAGTTTCAGCTCTTACAGAATAAAGACATGACTTGAAGAATCTTCAGAATCCTGAGGATGTCTTTGAATCCCCAGCTTGGACCTCAGACTCAGGACGCTCCCATTCTTCATCTGAAATCACCACGACGATGATCATTGCTGTTTTATGAGCACAATATGCCATGCGATTCCCCTATCGGTGCTGGAGTAAGCAGTCATATTTAAGGAAAACGTCTGAGAAATGAGCAGTGGAAGAGAAACTCAGTGGGAGTACCGTGGTAATGGAATTCTAGTCTATAATTACTAGGAGTCCACATATTTTCCAAAGGATAAGAAATAGGGATGCTATTCTTAAGCAGTAGCTTGTGTGCATCTAATGACCCCAGACGTAGTCCCTGTGGTAGTAACTGCTCCTGAAGCTCTCTTTACATGGGGGGTTTCTTCCACTGTTTTTGGTCTGACCGGGATTGGGTTGCATACCTTTTTTTAGGTAACGGGCAAGAAGAAATAACTCAAGTAAAGTACATTAACATAGTTCTCCCTCCATATCCTCTCAGGATCATCTGAGAGAAAATGGCTAGTCCAGTGACCCAGAGGATTTAAAAGCTTCACTTAAGGAAGAACTTAACATGATTCTCTGAAGTAAAGGAAAAATACAACTCCCTTTTATCTTTTAGTTTGCATTTTCTACATGTGTTTAAAACATTTGCATACTAGGATACATTTGTAGAGCAATGTGCATACATTCTGTATACATGGAGGTGCCTGTAGTACTGGAAATACTGGAGTTTGTTATTTCTCCAGCTAGTTCATTAATTCTCCCTAGCGTTGTGCTTCAAAGGCCAAAGCCCTATACAAAAGCCCAACATGAATTCCACATGAAATATTCACTACACTTGAGAAATTCTGCTCTCCTTTAGATTAATTTATCAGAGTAACTTTAAACCAGTGTCAAAAAAGACACCCACACATTTTCTTTGTTTTCTGTTCACAGAAACATGTTTCTGATTAGAAGATGGGGAGCAGAGAACCTAGGAACATTCATAAGGTTCTCTCTCCTTGAGAAAAATCAGGCTAAAGGCTAAAGAAAGGTACTGCAGTTTCAGCTCTTACAGAATAAAGACATGACTTGAAGAATCTTCAGAATCCTGAGGATGTCTTTGAATCCCCAGCTTGGACCTCAGACTCAGGACGCTCCCATTCTTCATCTGAAATCACCACGACGATGATCATTGCTGTTTTATGAGCACAATATGCCATGCGATTCCCCTATCGGTGCTGGAGTAAGCAGTCATATTTAAGGAAAACGTCTGAGAAATGAGCAGTGGAAGAGAAACTCAGTGGGAGTACCGTGGTAATGGAATTCTAGTCTATAATTACTAGGAGTCCACATATTTTTCCAAAGGATAAGAAATAGGGGATGCTATTCTTAAGCAGTAGCTTGTGTGCATCTAATGACCCCAGACGTAGTCCCTGTGGTAGTAACTGCTCCTGAAGCTCTCTTTTCAAATTAGAGGGCTGCTGAGTGAGCAATTTGACTTGTTCCTCCTGGTCTATTTAGCTTCTTCCAAATTACCTGGCATCTGCATTAATGTAAAAGGAAACATCATTGGGTGCAGCTATTAATATAGAAAATAACATTAACTTTAGACTGTGGCCCCAGGGAGCTGGGCAATGAAATCTTTTACAGGTGTTCATTAATTTTTCATTCTATATGACACTGGTGAGGGCTTTTTAAACATAGAAGAATGAAGAGGATTTTCTTTCTCAACTGTTTTGCTTTTTGGGAAGCTAGGTTACCTTAGAAAGCATTTGTCGGTCCTAACCCTTGCCTTTCTTCGCTTTCTTTCTTCCTTCCTTCCTTCATTCCTCCCTCCCTTCCTGCCTCTTTCCCTTCCTTCCTTTTTCTCTTCCTTCCTCCCTCTGTTCCTTCCTTTCACTGGGGAGTGACATAAAGACCACTGGAAGAAATAAGGAAAGACCTCTCTCCTCATCTAACTCTGCCACTTATTAGTTGTATAACTTTGGGTAAGTGTCCTAAACTCTCTGAAGCTTAGTTTCTTCAACTGTAACATCAAGATAATAATGCTTGCCCTCCCCTCCTCTCTAAGCAGGGAAATAAAAGTGCTTTATAAACTTCAGAGTTATATGCATTCTAAAAACTAAGGCTAGAAGATGGCACATAATTGGTTAAAAAAAAAAGAAGTTTGAAAAACTCTGAAACTATTTCAAGATGTGCTTCTTTTCTTACAACTAAATCAAAATTCTTTTCAAGCCTTGGATTGCAAATCATTCTTATGGAACTAAGAAGGACTTAATACTAGAGACAACATTTTTTCAAGGGTACCTGTCATTCCCTTTAGATGGAAAACATAGAGACTTCTGTCAGCAGAAAGGCTTACAGACTAAAAGTCATAATCATCTTTAACTTTTAGCTATTATTCTGCTGAGAAAGAGAGTGGTGTCTCATGGGGTTTTATTAGCTCTCTGACTGCAAATGACTTTGCTCCTGTTCTCCTTTAGAACAAATTAAACCCACACACAGAGTCTTGATTTAAGCCAAATCCATTTCATTTTGTAAGATCGAGTGTTCCCTTGACTTGGTCAGTGTGATCCAACATCATCCTTACTATGACTTTATACAAAATCCATGATCTCTATTTGCCCACAAGTGGCTACTGACATTTCAAGACCCAGCATGCCTTTGGGAACCAAAGCCTTTGGATTTCTTCCTTTTAAATTTCCTCCAGAGTTCACTTCCTTCTTCTAAATCTATATTGGCAATTTTGTCTTTTCCTCTAATCTCTTCAGCACCTATAAGAGTACTGAACCTACCAGGGGGTACTCATTAATTATGTGCTAATGGAGAATTAAGAAATATTTTCTTGTGTACAAAATATTATGTGAGCCTGAGTCAAGAGGGAGAATTCTGGCAGAGATGAATGTGCCATCTGCCTAGATATAGAAGTTGTGCCTTTGGGCACAAATTATCATATTTTAATATGCCTAAATTGTTGTTAATAACTTAACAGTTGCAGTTCATTTGAGAACAGACCATTCATCAAAATAATCTTGTAGAAGAAGAATGTGTCCAGCTAACCTGCTACCCAGTGAAATCCCACTGCTTAGTAGCAGGAAAAGGGGCTGTCTGGAATGACTTTGAGGGACTTCCCTGGTGGTCCAGTGGTTACGAATCTGCCTTGCAATGCAGGGGATGGAAGTTCAGTCCCTGATCAGGGAACTAAGATCCCATATCCCGCAGGGCAACTAAGCCCACACACTGCAACTACTGAGCCTGCGTGCCACATCGAGAGAACCCATGAGCTACAATGAAAGATCCTGCATGACAGAACAAAGATCCAAATAAATAAATGATGATACAAAGAAAGATCTTGATTTCTGGCTCCAGCTTTGCCATAAGCTGCTTGGATGGTTTAATTGCTTCATCTCCTTAAAACTCAGTTCAATCCTTCATCTCGAAAATGAGTGGATGGGAATGGTTAATGTGGTTAGTTCTGATATGGAGCTGAGAGTCTGAGTTCATTCCAGATCTGTTCAGGATGAAACCAAAGAGAGGCACAAAGTGCTACTAGGAGCCGTCTGTATTCCCACAGAAACAAATGTGTTCCTCGCATTTGTATGGGTAACCCAGATAACTTGTCTGGAAAATGGGTTCAACAGGTCAAAAGGGGCACTGGGTATGGGATTGTAACAGTCACAAGGAATCAACTGTATTTCCCAATGAATAACCCCTATTACAGGGATCTACTGTGCTCTTTTCAGAAGTGAAGGGGAGCAAGAGGATCAGAAACCTCCAGGAACTCAACACAATCTCCAGGAACTCAATACAAAACAGCAATGTGGGGATGAGTGCTAGGGTTGGTTCCTTGTACCTTTGAGGGTCTGAGTGTAGTTGCTCAGAATAGTCGACCATCACATCCTCCCCCACAGCACGCCAATAAGCATCTTCCATGGGAAGTCATGCCTTCCCTGGTAAATGGTCTGACTCCCTCTTGGCAAGTTCCCTTGGACTCAAACATGGAAGTTAGGGAGGCACTGGCTCGTGCATTTTCATCAGAATCAAGGAAGTGCTTGGGTTTTTACCTTTTATTTTCAAAGGAACTTTTGGCATTTCTAATTTTGCTTCAGGGTAGAAAGGAAAAGCTGGCAGCTGCTGCTGTGGGGACAGCAGGTTGAAATCGTCATTTCAGATACTTGCTTTTTATAAAATGTGTCCTGCCTGCCTGCCAAGCAGCTCCCTGAATCTCAATCTCACTTCTAGCCTGAAAGGAACGTGGGAGTCAGAGGAGAGGAGCCAGGGTGCCATAAAACCAGTTGGCACAGGAAGTTTTAGGGGCTGACATCCCTGATAAAATAGTCTTTTCCTCTGGGGCCAGTGGCTTCCACGGAGATTCCTAATTGAAAAGGCGTACTTTCTGTGTCAGGAGAAGGGACCCTGACGAGCTCTGTCCGAGCCCCTCTGCTTCCTCGTGTATCAGCTGTGTGCACCACTGACCCAGGAAGACATACTTTCTGCAGTGTGCTTTGAGTAACTGAATGAAATCTCTGAAGGTAATTGCTAAGGAGAAAGAAAGAACACAGCCATGTCCAGAACTCAGAAATGGAGCCAGAATCTTTCTGCACCGACATCCTATCTGAGGAGCCGTCTGTCAGGATGAAACCAAAGAGAGGCACAAAGTGCTACTAGGAGCCGTCTGTATTCCCACAGAAACAAATGTGTTCCTCGCATTTGTATGGGTAACCCAGATAACTTGTCTGGAAAATGGGTTCAACAGGTCAAAAGGGGCACTGGGTATGGGATTGTAACAGTCACAAGGAATCAACTGTATTTCCCAATGAATAACCCCTATTACAGGGATCTACTGTGCTCTTTTCAGAAGTGAAGGGGAGCAAGAGGATCAGAAACCTCCAGGAACTCAACACAATCTCCAGGAACTCAATACAAAACAGCAATGTGGGGATGAGTGCTAGGGTTGGTTCCTTGTACCTTTGAGGGTCTGAGTGTAGTTGCTCAGAATAGTCGACCATCACATCCTCCCCCACAGCACGCCAATAAGCATCTTCCATGGGAAGTCATGCCTTCCCTGGTAAATGGTCTGACTCCCTCTTGGCAAGTTCCCTTGGACTCAAACATGGAAGTTAGGGAGGCACTGGCTCGTGCATTTTCATCAGAATCAAGGAAGTGCTTGGGTTTTTACCTTTTATTTTCAAAGGAACTTTTGGCATTTCTAATTTTGCTTCAGGGTAGAAAGGAAAAGCTGGCAGCTGCTGCTGTGGGGACAGCAGGTTGAAATCGTCATTTCAGATACTTGCTTTTTATAAAATGTGTCCTGCCTGCCTGCCAAGCAGCTCCCTGAATCTCAATCTCACTTCTAGCCTGAAAGGAACGTGGGGAGTCAGAGGAGAGGAGCCAGGGTGCCATAAAACCAGTTGGCACAGGAAGTTTTAGGGGCTGACATCCCCTGATAAAAATAGTCTTTTCCTCTGGGGCCAGTGGCTTCCACGGAGATTCCTAATTGAAAAGGCGTACTTTCTGTGTCAGGAGAAGGGACCCTGACGAGCTCTCGTCCGAGCCCCTCTGCTTCCTCGTGTATCAGCTGTGTGCACCACTGACCCAGGGAAGACATACTTTCTGCAGTGTGCTTTGAGTAACTGAATGAAATCTCTGAAGGTAATTGCTAAGGAGAAAGAAAGAACACAGCCATGTCCAGAACTCATGAAATGGAGCCAGAATCTTTCTGCACCGACCGGATGGCCAAGGAGAAAATGTCCATCCACAGCAGGGAAGGATAATCATTCATCTTAGGAATATGCTTTCAAATTATTATAAAGTGGGGAGAGAGAAGTCAAATACAGTGAGTTTTTCTTCATGGTCAGCATTGTATGAGGTGTTTCATGTAGCAGAAACTGTAGTAGTAGTGATGGTAATAAACAACAGATGGTACATGCTTTTTTTTACCATATAATACAAGCCAAGTTCAACTTTAAGTACTTTATCCATGTTTTCTTACTTAATCTCCACAAGCCCTCTGTGTTAATAATGCATTTGCAGAAGAAAAGACTGAGGCTCAGAGAGGCTAGCTATTTGCCCAACATCACACAGTTGTAAAAGGAAGAACTAGGGTTTGGACCCTGATGTAGATCAGTAGAAAGCCCAGTTCCCTGATGGCCACATCAGACTACATATTTAGCAGTTCACAGCTAATCATTTTGTGGACAAGGAAACAAAATTTGAGGCTCTAATTTCCCCTCTTAGGAACTGTTAGATACAGACTTCAAACCCAGCCCTTCACAACGTATGCTTTTACTCCTCTGCCCAGGATAAAACCTTCTTTATGCAGCTTATTAATAATGAGCCCCAGAAAGCCTTTTACTCTGAATTTTTCAATCTAGGGTATATAAGTAAGTCAAAGGGAATGTTCTTTCTTTTGGTCAATGAACTAACCCCAAGTGCTTTTTCTAGCGCTCACATTTTGTTTCATTTTGCCTGCCTGCCAAGCAGCTCGAATCTCACCTTCTAGCCTGAAAGGAACGTGGAGTCAGAGGAGAGGAGCCAGGGTGCCATAAAACCAGTTGGCACAGGAAGTTTTAGGGGCTGACATCCCCTGATAAAAATAGTCTTTTCCTCTGGGGCCAGTGGCTTCCACGGAGATTCCTAATTGAAAAGGCGTACTTTCTGTGTCAGGAGAAGGGACCCTGACGAGCTCTCGTCCGAGCCCCTCTGCTTCCTCGTGTATCAGCTGTGTGCACCACTGACCCAGGGAAGACATACTTTCTGCAGTGTGCTTTGAGTAACTGAATGAAATCTCTGAAGGTAATTGCTAAGGAGAAAGAAAGAACACAGCCATGTCCAGAACTCACGAAATGGAGCCAGAATCTTTCTGCACCGACCGGATGGCCAAGGAGAAAATGTCCATCCACAGCAGGGAAGGATAATCATTCATCTTAGGAATATGCTTTCAAATTATTATAAAGTGGGGAGAGAGAAGTCAAATACAGTGAGTTTTTCTTCATGGTCAGCATTGTATGAGGTGTTTCATGCAGCAGAAACTGTAGTAGTAGTGATGGTAATAAACAACAGATGGTACATGCTTTTTTTTACCATATAATACAAGCCAAGTTCAACTTTAAGTACTTTATCCATGTTTTCTTACTTAATCTCCACAAGCCCTCTGTGTTAATAATGCATTTGCAGAAGAAAAGACTGAGGCTCAGAGAGGCTAGCTATTTGCCCAACATCACACAGTTGTAAAAGGAAGAACTAGGGTTTGGACCCTGATGTAGATCAGTAGAAAGCCCAGTTCCCTGATGGCCACATCAGACTACATATTTAGCAGTTCACAGCTAATCATTTTGTGGACAAGGAAACAAAATTTGAGGCTCTAATTTCCCCTCTTAGGAACTGTTAGATACAGACTTCAAACCCAGCCCTTCACAACGTATGCTTTTACTCCTCTGCCCAGGATAAAACCTTCTTTATGCAGCTTATTAATAATGAGCCCCAGAAAGCCTTTTACTCTGAATTTTTCAATCTAGGGTATATAAGTAAGTCAAAGGGAATGTTCTTTCTTTTGGTCAATGAACTAACCCCAATTGCCTTTTCTATCACTCACATTTTGTTTCATTTTCAACTTTGAAAATCTTGGTTATGGGGACTTCCTTGGTGCTCCAGTGGTTGGGACTTTGCCTTCCAATGTAGGGAGTGCAGGTTGGATCCCTGATCAGGGAACTAAGATCCTACATGTCTTTTGGCCACAAAACCAAACCAGAAGCAATATTATAACAAATTCAATAAAGGTTAAAAATGGTCCACCTAAAAAAATCTTTAAAAAGGGGGGGCTTCCCTGGTGGTCCAGTGGTAAGGACACCGCCTTGCAGTGCAAGGGGCGCTGGTTTGATCCCTGACCTGGGAAGATTCCATGTGCCGTGGAGCGGCTGGACCAATGTGTCCAACTACCGAGCTGGAGCTCTGGAGCGCATGTGCCCAGAGCCTGTGCTCTGCAGCGAGAGAGGTCACTGCAATGGGAGGCCCACACAGGCCAAAGAACAAAGATAAACAAATGAAAGATCAATAGAAGTGGCAAAAAAAAAATCTTAAAAAAAAAGAAAAAGAAAAATGAGGTTATGTATTTGGAGGTTACTTTGGTAACATCTGGTTCCAGGATGGTTCCAGAGCCAAGCTCATGGGGGAACCTGGTCGCATTTCCTTCCTGAGCTGACATGAGAGGGTTTTGTTTTTTTTTTGAGTTTCTTGATCAGAAGTTGGGCCCATGGGGGAAAACACTGCTGATCAAGATTGATGCGAAATCTAAGATTTGAGAGAAGCAAACAGACTCACCACAAGAACCAGTTTCTCAATACTATCTTAATTGCCTGAGATAAGCAGAACTTTTGCAGAAGGGAGCACAATGCTTGTTTGACCTTTGTTCAGTTACAAATTTGCTACTTGGTATTCCTCAGTCTGGGCACAATAACCGTCTTTTATCTGGACAAACTCATGAATGTGTTGCCCAAATATAGGATGCCTTTTTATGGGATTTCAGCATAAGCCTCTCTGAGGCTGGTAACCATCTCAGGAAAGAGCAATAAGGCTTGAACTTTTCAGTCTTTGGAGCACATTATAAGCAACGTCATCTTTCATCTAGGGTTTTTTTCCCCAGAAAGCCTTTTACTCTGAATTTTTCAATCTAGGGTATATAAGTAAGTCAAAGGGAATGTTCTTTCTTTTGGTCAATGAACTAACCCCAATTGCCTTTTCTATCACTCACATTTTGTTTCATTTTCAACTTTGAAAATCTTGGTTATGGGGACTTCCTTGGTGCTCCAGTGGTTGGGACTTTGCCTTCCAATGTAGGGAGTGCAGGTTGGATCCCTGATCAGGGAACTAAGATCCTACATGTCTTTTGGCCACAAAACCAAACCAGAAGCAATATTATAACAAATTCAATAAAGGTTAAAAATGGTCCACCTAAAAAAATCTTTAAAAAGGGGGGGCTTCCCTGGTGGTCCAGTGGTAAGGACACCGCCTTGCAGTGCAAGGGGCGCTGGTTTGATCCCTGACCTGGGAAGATTCCATGTGCCGTGGAGCGGCTGGACCAATGTGTCCAACTACCGAGCTGGAGCTCTGGGCGCATGTGCCCAGAGCCTGTGCTCTGCAGCGAGAGAGGTCACTGCAATGGGAGGCCCACACAGGCCAAAGAACAAAGATAAACAAATGAAAGATCAATAGAAGTGGCAAAAAAAAAATCTTAAAAAAAAAGAAAAAGAAAAATGAGGTTATGTATTTGGAGGTTACTTTGGTAACATCTGGTTCCAGGATGGTTCCAGAGCCAAGCTCATGGGGAACCTGGTCGCATTTCCTTCCTGAGCTGACATGAGAGGGTTTTTTTTTTTTTTTGAGTTTCTTGATCAGAAGTTGGGCCCATGGGGGAAAACACTGCTGATCAAGATTGATGCGAAATCTAAGATTTGAGAGAAGCAAACAGACTCACCACAAGAACCAGTTTCTCAATACTATCTTAATTGCCTGAGATAAGCAGAACTTTTGCAGAAGGGAGCACAATGCTTGTTTGACCTTTGTTCAGTTACAAATTTGCTACTTGGTATTCCTCAGTCTGGGCACAATAACCGTCTTTTATCTGGACAAACTCATGAATGTGTTGCCCAAATATAGGATGCCTTTTTATGGGATTTCAGCATAAGCCTCTCTGAGGCTGGTAACCATCTCAGGAAAGAGCAATAAGGCTTCGAACATTAAATTCGGGCAGACTTGGCTTTGAGTTCCAGCTATATCATTTATAAATGGCATGACTTTGAAGACATCACTTAATCTTTCCAGTCTTAGTTTCCTAATCTATAAAGAAGGCTGTTTCAGGGATGAAATCACCCAATAAGCATAGTGCAGAGCAAGTGCTCAATAAATGGTAGTTGTGATTATCATGATCAGAATAAAATTCTTTAATAATTTCCCTTTCCTACTTTAGGGCTATTTTTTCTCCTATACTTAATTCTCTTTGCATCTAACAAAGCTATAAAAAACTTTTAACTCAGCGTCAGCTGCAGAGTGATATCAGTTTTACAATGATAGAGAAAAATCAAAGATGTGTGTGTGTGTATGTGGGTGGGTGGGTGTGTGAGTTCAGTCGTGTCCAACTCTTTGCAACCCCAAGGACTGTAGCCTATCAGGCTCCTCTGTCCATGAAATTTCCCAGGCAAGAATAGTGGAGTGGGTTGCCATTTCCTTCTCCAGGGAATCTGCCCAGTCCAGGGATCGAACCTGTGTCTCTGGCATCTCCTGCATTGGCAGGTGGATTCTTTACCACTGCACCACCTGGGAAGCCCCAAAGACACACATACAGTCTTTCAAACTGAGGCTTTTCAACTCAAGTGGAATCTTAATATTGACAGGTATTTATGAAAATGGAATGTGGTAATTTTTTCATGAAGTGTAATGTAAATTCTATGTAAATTTTCTCATAAGAAAGGAAATTGTTGTTTATCAAAATAACCATAAAGTTCATCAACCATCAATAAACGCTTGATTCTAGTATATTCCGAAGGTGACATTGGCAGGACAATTCAATGTGGGAAAGAATAGTTTTCTTCTACAAATGGTACTACCTGGAATCGAACGAGAAGCCCATTCAGTCTGCTGCTAGTTTTCTAAATACAATCAGATTTCGGGCATGGTACACAGTACCTTCATTCAAAGCTCCTTGGTGCACATTTAAACTTAAAATTAGGCCATCAGGGTGGACCTTAATTCAATATAACTGATGTTATTACAAGAAGGGGAAATCTGGACAGAGACACAGGTGCTCATAGAGGAAGCATAATGTGATAGAGAAAAGACACTGTGAAGACATACAAGAGAAAGAACCATCTGAGAAGCTTGAATCCAATCCTTCAGTCACAGCCCTCAGAAAGATGCAGCCCTGCCCACACCTTAATTTTGCACTTCCGCCTCCAAAGAGGTAAGACAAGGTGTTTCCGTTGTATAGGCCCCTCAGTCAATGATACTTTGTTTCAGTAGCTATAGCAAAGTCTTAACACCATCTTAGCTCCGCTGCATCTCGAAAGAACAATTTCCCCGGACTTCATTAGGTCTGTTTAATTAGATTTGCCGCATTAAAAAAAAAAAGTGCAGGGGTTATTTTTAGGATAGTTGCTAGGTATGATAACACACGAGAACATGCACTTTTACCAGTTAATCCATGGTACACACAGAGAGAACTGGGTACAACTCTGAATGCAATTCTTGCTGAATGATTTTTTTCAATGACAGAAATTGGCATGAACTGTGTTGCTTGTATAATATTCTTATTAAGAAATGTTTTAAAAGTCTTTATCTCAACCTGCCTCCCCACCCACAGCACTGTTGGCTGATAGCATCACAAAAAATGTTTCTCAGTGCCATTTCAAATATTATTTTTGGATAATGTGATCTGCAAAAGGTCACATGAAATACAATGAATGTGCAGATTTATATCCGAATGTAACCATGAAGAAGTAAAACATTCAAAGTAAAATATAGGATGGTTGTTAGGTTACAGCTGGAGGAAAGGCACAAAGATAAATAAATTAAAATTATTAATATGATATTTTATGGAAATTGCACTTTTATGGGGCCCTACAGAAGTCCTTAGCGACCCATGAGCATTCCTATCTTTAAAGTGTTTTATGAATTCCACAGAACGCCTTCCAGTGCAAATTCTAAAATTCCCTAGAGGCCTTATTTTTAAAAGTCTGCAATTTATAATCCATAAAAATATAACTTGAGATTCTTAAGGCAGTGTAATGTCCTACTTTAGTGATTTTGGTTTCCTAGCAATATCAAGATATCTCTTTTAAATATAATGTATTTTAAATTATCTGCCCTCAGATAAAGCTGTTCAAATCACAGCTGTAAAATCTTATTTTGCTATTATAAAATAAATAACGTAAGAGTGACTACATGAAATATAAGATGAGCTATTGAGGAATTATTCCATATTCATCTAATTCAAAATGAATTATTTTGGACGTATATAAAGAAATAATGCCTTAATGAACCCATTAAGTTGGGTCAAACTGGGTCAGATTCCTAGAATTTGACTGGGTATTTGTTTTGCTTTGCTAAAATTTCTTTAGTGAAATATTTGTTCCATTTGCTTATTTACCCTTGTCTCTCTAGGACATTATTCAGCCATGAAACAAAAGTAGGTAAGCACATCTTAGCTCCGCTGCATCTCGAAAGAACAATTTCCCGGACTTCATTAGGTCTGTTTAATTAGATTTGCCGCATTAAAAAAAGTGCAGGGGTTATTTTAGGATAGTTGCTAGGTATGATAACACACGAGAACATGCACTTTTACCAGTTAATCCATGGTACACACAGAGAACTGGGTACAACTCTGAATGCAATTCTTGCTGAATGATTTTTCAATGACAGAAATTGGCATGAACTGTGTTGCTTGTATAATATTCTTATTAAGAAATGTTTTAAAAGTCTTTATCTCAACCTGCCTCCCACCCACAGCACTGTTGGCTGATAGCATCACAAAAATGTTTCTCAGTGCCATTTCAAATATTATTTTTGGATAATGTGATCTGCAAAAGGTCACATGAAATACAATGAATGTGCAGATTTATATCCGAATGTAACCATGAAGAAGTAAAACATTCAAAGTGAAATATAGGATGGTTGTTAGGTTACAGCTGGAGGAAAGGCACAAAGATAAATAAATTAAAATTATTAATATGATATTTTATGGAAATTGCACTTTTATGGGGCCCTACAGAAGTCCTTAGCGACCCATGAGCATTCCTATCTTTAAAGTGTTTTATGAATTCCACAGAACGCCTTCCAGTGCAAATTCTAAAATTCCCTAGAGGCCTTATTTTTAAAAGTCTGCAATTTATAATCCATAAAAATATAACTTGAGATTCTTAAGGCAGTGTAATGTCCTACTTTAGTGATTTTGGTTTCCTAGCAATATCAAGATATCTCTTTTAAATATAATGTATTTTAAATTATCTGCCCTCAGATAAAGCTGTTCAAATCACAGCTGTAAAATCTTATTTTGCTATTATAAAATAAATAACGTAAGAGTGACTACATGAAATATAAGATGAGCTATTGAGGAATTATTCCATATTCATCTAATTCAAAATGAATTATTTTGGACGTATATAAAGAAATAATGCCTTAATGAACCCATTAAGTTGGGTCAAACTGGGTCAGATTCCTAGAATTTGACTGGGTATTTGTTTTGCTTTGCTAAAATTTCTTTAGTGAAATATTTGTTCCATTTGCTTATTTACCCTTGTCTCTCTAGGACATTATTCAGCCATGAAACAAAGTAGAATCAGAAACAGCAGAAATAGGGTGTTCCACTATTTCCTTTTCTTCACAAATACTCTTTTCCATCTGGAATGAAGATTGCTCTCTGAGTTCATTAAAAGAAGACGATAATCCTTCAGGAACCAAATCCACGTTCCATAAGTGGGGCGGAGGTCAGTAGGTGGGGAGGGCGATTTTCTATCTTCTTCAAATTGCAAGCAGGGGCTGGAGAAGGTATTTTGGATTATTGAAAGACAAGCGAAGGAATGTCAGAAAATGCCATGTGAATGGCTTGGCTGATCAATATGTCACAGTATGTATAAGAGACATTCACTGATTGTCTCATCCAACCTTTTCCTTCTTTGCTTAATGGAACCTCTCTTTGTTTAGAGATTCATTCCAGCGGACAATTGTCAAGTTCATGGTTCTAGAGACAGGCTTTCATAGAACACCTCTTCCAGGCCATAGAAGTTGATGTACAGCCCAGCTAGGTCACTGAGAGCCCTTCTCTAGGAGTTTTCAAATAACATCTAAAGAAAGCAAGACAGAGAAATTCCCTGGGAGTCCAATGGTTGGGACTGCACTTTCACTGCCGAGGGCCTGGATTTGGTCCCTGGTTGGGGAAGTAAAATCCTACATACCGTATGGCTTAAAGAGAGAGAGAGAGAGAGAGACAGAGAGAGACAGAGAGGGAGAGAGAGAGAGAGAGAGAGAGAGAAAGGGAGAGAGAGAGAGGGAGTGAGGGAGAGAGGGAGAGAGAGAGAGAGAAGGAAGGAAACATCCAAGAAAAAGCCCAGACAGTGCCCGAGACAGTAAAACTAACGCTCAAAGTAAAACAAAGACGAAAGATGGCAAGAAGTAAAAAGAGCCTCCAGCAGCACGTTGGCCTTCCTGTGGCAAGGCAGGCTGCCAGCATGCGCTCCATTCTGCCTGAACTAGTGGGGTAAAGCTCATCTCGTTTACAATCAAAAGAGTTAACCAATCTTTCTCCATCTCTTCTGCTTACCTCCTAGAAAAGTTGGAAAGAGTTGTTTCAAATGAATGAATCATTCACAGGGGAAAAGTCACAGTTGTTCTTAAAAAATTCTCACAGGAAACCTGCATTTGATTTCAATGTGAAAAGAAATCTTGTTTTTGCACTCTCTCTTAAATCTGTTCCCTGCTTTGTTCTCACCATTGGCTGAGTTCAGGCTTGCTTTCTTTCTCTTTTTTTTTGTATCATCTAGAAAGTATTGCTAAAATCATCTGGGTTCACGCTATTCTCCCTCACAAGGGTATTGAAGTTTGTCTTTTATTAATATTTATCGACTTGCCTCAACTTTCCGGTGTGGTATTAAAGGTCACCTCCTACACCACCTTCCCCTCTAGCCATCAGCCTCTATACAGCCCCTTGTGATGTTTAAGCCCTACTAGAATTTTCATTCCTCAAAGCGCCATGTGCTATGGTTGCCTGCCTTTGGTCACCAGGGTTTTTCCCTCTTTCTCTCTCTGTCTTTTTGTTTTAATTTTGGTCTCTTTTATTGGTTACTTATTTATCTATTTTCATCCATCTTTATTCTTTGGCCTGTGTGGGCCTCCCATTGCAGTGGCCTCTTTCATTGCAGAGCACTGGCTCTGGGCACCTGTGCTCCAGAGTGCCTGCTTGTAACTGGACACACCAGTCCAGCCGATCCGCGCCAGGAGGGATCTTCCCGGGCCAGGGATTGAACCAGTGCCCCCTGCACTGCAAGGCAGACTTTTTACTCAGTGGACCACCAGGGAAGCCCTCTCTCTCTTTCTTTTTAAGAGTTTTTTAAAAATTATTATTATGTTGGTCATTTTTTGAAATAGCATCACTGACTCAAAGGACATGAATTTGAGCAAACTCCAGGAGATCGTGGAGGACAGATGAGCCTGGCCTGCTACATACAGTTGATGGTCACAAAGAGACTGATACAACTTAGCAAATGAACAATTACAACAGTTTTTTAAAAGTCTGTGTTGAATTTGGTACAGTATTACCTTTCTGTTTTGTGGGTTTTTCTTTTTTTGGCCCTGAATAATGTGGGATCTTAGCTCCCTGACCAGGGATCAGTCCCTCACCCCTTCACTGGAAGGCAAAGTCTTAACACCTGACTGCCAAGGAAGTCCCAGGAACCTTTCTTTGAATAAGATGAACTTTCTGTCCATTTGGCAGATCCGAATTCTGCTCATCTGTACAAGTCTCCATTAATGCATGGAAAGTTCCTCAGTCCCGCCTCAGAGAATGAATAACTCTCTTATCTGTACTCGCCAGGATGGCTTCCTTTCTGCTTTCTATTAGGTCAGTTGCAAATATCTGTTTTCTCTCCAAGAACAGTATTATACATATAAGTTATTTCACTTATTCATTGAGCAAATATTTTGCATCTTTATGTGTGAGCTGGTGCTAGATTAGATACTAGGGACACAGCAATCAATCACCTCATCAGGAAGGTCTGTGTGTATGTTTTTGTGGGATTTGAAACTTGATTATACAATTATCTATGCAAATAAATGCATGAGGATGGAGACAATATTCCCGTAGAGAGTACACAGTGCTCAAAAGGTGAAGTGAGGATGGAAATCCATGCAAGCAGAGCAGCAGATACTGCAGAAGACAATGCTCATCTAAGGAAATGACAAAGAGCAAGTGAAACTGGAGAAGAAAGGGACGCTGGCCAGGTACATGAGGGTCCCACAGGTAAAGAACAGAAGAGGCATGGAGAAGGGGTTACAAGCAGGACCTGAGGGTAAAGGGAAGGCAGGGAGGAGGAGGGGTGGGTAGGGTCCTCTTCAGTAGACTCCACAGGATTTAGTAACTGATTAGGAGGTGCATCGAGGTTATTGCTAAAGACATTTCTTTTAATGCAGTGAGGCAATTATACTGCCTTGATTCTCTCTCTTTCTTTTTAAGAGTTTTTTAAAAATTATTATTATGTTGGTCATTTTTTGAAATAGCATCACTGACTCAAAGGACATGAATTTGAGCAAACTCCAGGAGATCGTGGAGGACAGATGAGCCTGGCCTGCTACATACAGTTGATGGTCACAAAGAGACTGATACAACTTAGCAAATGAACAATTACAACAGTTTTTTAAAAGTCTGTGTTGAATTTGGTACAGTATTACCTTTCTGTTTTGTGGGTTTTTCTTTTTTTGGCCCTGAATAATGTGGGATCTTAGCTCCCTGACCAGGGATCAGTCCCTCACCCCTTCACTGGAAGGCAAAGTCTTAACACCTGACTGCCAAGGAAGTCCCAGGAACCTTTCTTTGAATAAGATGAACTTTCTGTCCATTTGGCAGATCCGAATTCTGCTCATCTGTACAAGTCTCCATTAATGCATGGAAAGTTCCTCAGTCCCGCCTCAGAGAATGAATAACTCTCTTATCTGTACTCCCCAGGATGGCTTCCTTTCTGCTTTCTATTAGGTCAGTTGCAAATATCTGTTTTCTCTCCAAGAACAGTATTATACATATAAGTTATTTCACTTATTCATTGAGCAAATATTTTGCATCTTTATGTGTGAGCTGGTGCTAGATTAGATACTAGGGACACAGCAATCAATCACCTCATCAGGAAGGTCTGTGTGTATGTTTTTGTGGGATTTGAAACTTGATTATACAATTATCTATGCAAATAAATGCATGAGGATGGAGACAATATTCCCGTAGAGAGTACACAGTGCTCAAAAGGTGAAGTGAGGATGGAAATCCATGCAAGCAGAGCAGCAGATACTGCAGAAGACAATGCTCATCTAAGGAAATGACAAAGAGCAAGTGAAACTGGAGAAGAAAGGGACGCTGGCCAGGTACATGAGGGTCCCACAGGTAAAGAACAGAAGAGGCATGGAGAAGGGGTTACAAGCAGGACCTGAGGGTAAAGGGAAGGCAGGGAGGAGGAGGGGTGGGTAGGGTCCTCTTCAGTAGACTCCACAGGATTTAGTAACTGATTAGGAGGTGCATCGAGGTTATTGCTAAAGACATTTCTTTTAATGCAGTGAGGCAATTATACTGCCTTGATGTCTTAAATGATGCATATTGAATTAAATTACTATAAGTTTCCCCTAAGTTACCAAGGACATGCAGCCATTCACAGGTTATACAATAATGCTAAGACATGTATGTGCATGTGTGTGTACTATGTACTTTCTAGGTCTTAATTTTGGGTGAAAATCTGTCAAAAGATCTAAGAGCATGAAAGTACCAAGAAAGGCCATGTTCTCTCTTAACCACAACTTTTACTTTTTTTTTATTCAGTGTTAGCGAGGAAGAAGATTAAAGGATTAAAACAGGACCATTAAGGAATTCCCTGGTGGGCCAGTGGCTAAACACGTTTCCAATGCACAGGCCACAGGTTTGTTCCCTGGTGTTAGGGAACTAGATTCTGCATGCCTCTCAGCACGGCCAAAAACCTTTAAAAAGTACAAAACAAAATGGGACCATCAAAGGTGCTCATAACTTGTAGATCTCTTATGGATTCACCTAACAAAATAACACTGAGAGTTATCTGTCTTCACTGAGTCTGTGCTTTTGCCTGGAGGTTTGGGAACTATTTCCATAGTAACTTACTATGACGGATCTCTGTAGAACATAAACTTGATTTTCTTTCTGTTCAGCCAGCAAGTAGTTCCCTCTTTCAGTGTTTCCTCCAAATTTATCAGATGCCATATCTAATCTAAAGATCTCAGGCCTTCTACATTTTCTCTTATTGTTTCTGTCCATTTAACTGCTCATCTGAAACAGAATTTCTCTTCATCTCTTATATTCATGTGATGAAATGAACCGAAAAAAAAAAAAAAAAGAGAGAAGCCATTCTTAACAACTCCAGCTAACAGAAATAACAGCAAATCAATTTAAGAGGATTATTGTTAAGCTCTCCCAACCAAACGTATGATAAAATCTCCAGGCAATTATACTCTCCAGACAACTCGCCATTTGTTGGATGGTCTCAAATATCATAATATGCTGCCTTAATCTCCTTGCATTTCATCAGTCTCAGCCTTTCCATGAGGCAGACAACCTGCCCAATGCAGACTGAAGGGAGCTGGACAATCCCATCCCAAACACCATCTCCTTAAGATGAGAGTGATTACAAATGCCTGGTCCATGGAGGACATCATCCAAGGCACTATAGAGGCAGGAGAGAAGCCTTCTGATGGATAAAGGAGTGAAGACTCATTCATCATTGGTCATTGATACCCAAATTACTTCACAGAGGGAAGAGCAGTGATGTGTACTATGTACTTTCTAGGTCTTAATTTTGGGTGAAAATCTGTCAAAAGATCTAAGAGCATGAAAGTACCAAGAAAGGCCATGTTCTCTCTTAACCACAACTTTTACTTTTTTTTTATTCAGTGTTAGCGAGGAAGAAGATTAAAGGATTAAAACAGGACCATTAAGGAATTCCCTGGTGGGCCAGTGGCTAAACACGTTTCCAATGCACAGGCCACAGGTTTTTTCCCCTGGTGTTAGGGAACTAGATTCTGCATGCCTCTCAGCATGGCCAAAACCTTTAAAAAGTACAAAACAAAATGGGACCATCAAAGGTGCTCATAACTTGTAGATCTCTTATGGATTCACCTAACAAAATAACACTGAGAGTTATCTGTCTTCACTGAGTCTGTGCTTTTGCCTGGAGGTTTGGGAACTATTTCCATAGTAACTTACTATGACGGATCTCTGTAGAACATAAACTTGATTTTCTTTCTGTTCAGCCAGCAAGTAGTTCCCTCTTTCAGTGTTTCCTCCAAATTTATCAGATGCCATATCTAATCTAAAGATCTCAGGCCTTCTACATTTTCTCTTATTGTTTCTGTCCATTTAACTGCTCATCTGAAACAGAATTTCTCTTCATCTCTTATATTCATGTGATGAAATGAACCGAAAAAAAAAAAGAGAGAAGCCATTCTTAACAACTCCAGCTAACAGAAATAACAGCAAATCAATTTAAGAGGATTATTGTTAAGCTCTCCCAACCAAACGTATGATAAAATCTCCAGGCAATTATACTCTCCAGACAACTCGCCATTTGTTGGATGGTCTCAAATATCATAATATGCTGCCTTAATCTCCTTGCATTTCATCAGTCTCAGCCTTTCCATGAGGCAGACAACCTGCCCAATGCAGACTGAAGGGAGCTGGACAATCCCATCCCAAACACCATCTCCTTAAGATGAGAGTGATTACAAATGCCTGGTCCATGGAGGACATCATCCAAGGCACTATAGAGGGCAGGAGAGAAGCCTTCTGATGGATAAAGGGAGTGAAGACTCATTCATCATTGGTCATTGATACCCAAATTACTTTCACAGAGGGAAGAGATCCCATTGGAAATATCACCTTAGCATTGTAGAATGGCAAAAAAGGTATTGATGACCCAGAATACCACTATGGTGCGGTCACAAACCTAGAGGCCAGCATCCTGGAGTGTGAAGTTAAGTGGGCTTTAGGAAGCATGACTATGAACAAAGCCAATGGAGACAATGGAATTCTAGCTGAGCTATTTAAAATCCCAAAGGATGATGCTGTTAAAGTGTTGCACTCAATACATCAGCAGATTTTGAAAACTCAGCAGTGGCCACAGGGCTGGAAAAAAGGTCAGTTTTCATTCCAATCCCAAAGAAAGGCAATGCCAGAGAACATTCAAACTACCATACAGATGCATGTGTTTCACATGCTAGCAAAGTAATGCTCAAAATCCTCCAAGCTAGGCTTCAGCAGTACATGAACCAAGAACTTTCAGATGTACAAGCTGGATTTATAAAAGGCAGAGGAACAGTTTATCAAACTGGATCATAGAAACGTCCACTGGATCATAGAAAAAGCAAGAGAATTCCAGAAAAATATCTACTTCTGCTTCATTTACTATGCTAAAGCCTTTAACTGTGTGGATCACAACAAACTGTGGAAAATTCTGCTACGCAAATATCAGACCACCTTACCTGCCTCCTGTGAAACCTGTATGCAGGTCAAGAAGTAACAGAACTGGACATGGAACAAAGGACTAATTCCAAATTGGGAAAAGAGTACATCAAAGCTGTATATTGTCATCCTGTTTATTTAACTTATATGTAGAGTACATCATGCAAAATGCTGGGCTGGATGAAGCTCAAGCTGGAATCAAGATTGCCGGGACAAATATCAATAACCTCAGGTATGCAGATGACACCATCCATTTGGCAGAAAGTGAAGAGGAACTAAAGAGCTTCTTGATGAAGGTGAAAGAGGAGAGCAGAAAAGCTGGCTTAAAACCCAACATCTGAAAAACCAAATCATGGCATCTGGTCCCATAATTTCATGGCAAATAAATGGGGAACCAATGGAAATAGTGACAGACTCTATTTTCTTGGGTTGCAAAATCACTGCAGCCATGGAATTAAGACACTTGCTCCTTGGAAGCAACGTAAACAGCATAGCAAAAGCCAAGAATTCACTTTGCTGACAAAAGTTTGTATAGTCAAAGCTATGTTTTTTTCCAGTAGTCATGTATGGATGTGAGAGTTGGACCGTAAAGAAGGCTGAGGTCTGAAGAACTGATGCATTCAAATTGTGGTGCTGTAGCTCTTAAAAGTCCTTGGACAGCAAGGAGATCAAAACAGCAAAGCCTAAAGGAAATCAACTCTGAATATTCATTGGAAGGACTGATGTTGAAGGTGAAGCTCCCATACTTTGGCTACCTGATGCAAAGAGATGACTCATTGGAAAAGACCCTGATGCTGGGAAAGACTGAGGGCAGGAAGAGAAGGGGGTGACAGAGAATGAGGCGGCTGGATGGTATCATCGACTCAGCGGACATGAGTTTAAGCAGACTCCAGGAGATGATGAGGACAGCAAAGTCTGGTGTGCTGCCATCCAAGAGGTCACAAGGAGTTGGACACTCCTTAACAACTGGAAAGGTGATGGCGATAATGATGTGTATTGACTGAGGCCCTCTCATGGGCCAGCACTGCACTTCATGTGTCCTCTACTCTGTTCTGCACAACTGTATTACCTTAAGTGGAAGATGGCAAGGAGTTAAGGACTCACACTGGGAGAGCCAGAATGCATGGGTTTAAATTCACATTCTGCTGCTTATTAACCATGTGACCTTGGGCATGATGCATAATCCTTGAGTGTTTTTTTGTCTTCTGTAAAACAGGAGTACTGACATTGCCCATCTCAATGAGATAACTGTGTAGATTAAGAGGTGTAGATTGATATCAAAAAAGCACATTAAAAGAACTTGGAAGAGTAAGTCCTTCCAATAAATCCTTCATGTGTTAGCTGTTACTGTTGGTGGTACTATTATCTTCATTATTCACAGATGGATACACTGGATTAAGTGACTTCATCTAGATACACCATTGCTAAGTGCAAAGCCAGAGTTCAAATGTATCTTTTCCTCACTGCAAAGTGTATACTATTTCTATTATTTCCCCTTCTCAAAGCAGGCTCAAATCCAAGCCCTGCCATTTAACTTTAAGACCTTCAGCCCGTGTCTGGACCCTCTTGAGACCCGTTTTTTCCATCTGTAAATGGAAGGATGGTACTAACCTCACCAACGTGCTGTGATGATTTAATGAAATGACACGCCATGTGCTCAGTGCAGAGCAGGTAATCAGTATATGTTCATTTTCCTTCCCTTTTCATTGAGGAGTGAACCCGTGGCCAGGCTTCATAAGAATGTTCCTGCCTGCTGAGCACATCTGCTCTAATCTTTCTGGAAATTGAGTTACTAGAGGAAGAAAGCTCCAGATGGTTTTTAAATAGAAACAAAAGAGTCATCCCTCCAAAAAAAAAAAAAAAAATCACACTACAGCCTTGTTCAGTGTATGCAGAAAATGACAAACTCTTCAAGGAGCTAACGTCTTATCACACAGATATATTTTCCTCTGGCCTTTGGATAAAATGGACCTAAATCATGAAAGTATGGGTTTCATAGTAAGAGAAGAGCTTCATTTATAAATTACAAACTAATAATGCTTTCATTGTTGTCAGGAAAACACTCAAAACCTCCTGGAAATAGACTGTTTCTTGTGCAGAAGGTTCTCCACCAAGTAATTCAGAAGCCATCTCCTTAAACAATCGACTATAAAGTCAATCGGTTCACCAATAACAACAATAATAATACCTAATGCTTATTATGCACTTCCATATTATGCTACAATGATATGGGTTTAAATTCACATTCTGCTGCTTATTAACCATGTGACCTTGGGCATGATGCATAATCCTTGAGTGTTTTTTTGTCTTCTGTAAAACAGGAGTACTGACATTGCCCATCTCAATGAGATAACTGTGTAGATTAAGAGGTGTAGATTGATATCAAAAAAGCACATTAAAAGAACTTGGAAGAGTAAGTCCTTCCAATAAATCCTTCATGTGTTAGCTGTTACTGTTGGTGGTACTATTATCTTCATTATTCACAGATGGATACACTGGATTAAGTGACTTCATCTAGATACACCATTGCTAAGTGCAAAGCCAGAGTTCAAATGTATCTTTTCCTCACTGCAAAGTGTATACTATTTCTATTATTTCCCCTTCTCAAAGCAGGCTCAAATCCAAGCCCTGCCATTTAACTTTAAGACCTTCAGCCCGTGTCTGGACCCTCTTGAGACCCGTTTTTTCCATCTGTAAATGGAAGGATGGTACTAACCTCACCAACGTGCTGTGATGATTTAATGAAATGACACGCCATGTGCTCAGTGCAGAGCAGGTAATCAGTATATGTTCATTTTCCTTCCCTTTTCATTGAGGAGTGAACCCGTGGCCAGGCTTCATAAGAATGTTCCTGCCTGCTGAGCACATCTGCTCTAATCTTTCTGGAAATTGAGTTACTAGAGGAAGAAAGCTCCAGATGGTTTTTAAATAGAAACAAAAGAGTCATCCCTCCAAAAAAAAAAAATCACACTACAGCCTTGTTCAGTGTATGCAGAAAATGACAAACTCTTCAAGGAGCTAACGTCTTATCACACAGATATATTTTCCTCTGGCCTTTGGATAAAATGGACCTAAATCATGAAAGTATGGGTTTCATAGTAAGAGAAGAGCTTCATTTATAAATTACAAACTAATAATGCTTTCATTGTTGTCAGGAAAACACTCAAAACCTCCTGGAAATAGACTGTTTCTTGTGCAGAAGGTTCTCCACCAAGTAATTCAGAAGCCATCTCCTTAAACAATCGACTATAAAGTCAATCGGTTCACCAATAACAACAATAATAATACCTAATGCTTATTATGCACTTATTCTGTGCCAGGTATTATGCTAGATGTTTCAGATTCATCATTCCATTTGGTCTATCAGAGTTACAGTCACACAAGGCAGATGCTATTATTTTATTTCCATATTATACATAAGGAAACCTAACTTGCTGAAACCCACTTGGCTAAGAAGGGGGTGAAACTGGGTAAAGTTCCCTGCTGCTTCTCCATATTGGTCTCCCCTACTTCTTAGCAACAGCAAAGGACTACACTACTCAGACTGCAGTATTGAGGCAAAACCATAAGACTTTTCTAGCCGGTGAAACATGGATAGAAATGACGAGTGACGGAGACCTCCCTGGTGGTCCAGTGGCCAAGACTCCACACTCCCAATGTAGGGGGCTGTGGCTTGTCAGAGAACTGGATCCCACAAGCCACAGCTAAGAGTTTGCATGCCTCAATGAAGACAGATCTTGAGTGCTATAACTAAGACCAGGCACAGCCAAAAAAATAAACATTCTTTTTTTTTTTTTTTTAAAAAAAAGAAATGATGAGTGACACATACAGGTTAATGCATTCAAGAGTCAGTGTGTCAATTTTGTCCTAACTTTTCCCCTTTTCTTGACACATTTGGAAGCTACATGTTGAGACAGCAATGTCTCAAGTTGGGAGGAGTCTGGATTTCTGAGATGCTAGAGATGGAAGAGAATCATTATTGACCTGCATCAGATTTTACTTAGAAGATAAATGCACTTATAGCACGTTCAGTTCCACTCAGTTCAGTCACTCAGTCATTTCCAACTCTTTACAACCCCATAGACTACAGCTCGCCAGGCTTCCCTGTCCTTCACTGTCTCCTAGAGCTTTCTCAGACTCACGTCTATTGACTCGGTGATGCCATCCAACCATCTTGTCCTCTGTCGTCCCCTTCATCTTTTGCCTTTATTTTTTCCCCCCAATATCAGGGTTTTTTCCAATAAGTCATCTCTTCACATCAGGTGGCCCCAAAGTATTTGATTTTACGCTTAAGCATCATTCCTTCTAATGAATATAAAGTCAATCGGTTCACCAATAACAACAATAATAATACCTAATGCTTATTATGCACTTATTCTGTGCCAGGTATTATGCTAGATGTTTCAGATTCATCATTCCATTTGGTCTATCAGAGTTACAGTCACACAAGGCAGATGCTATTATTTTATTTCCATATTATACATAAGGAAACCTAACTTGCTGAAACCCACTTGGCTAAGAAGGGGGTGAAACTGGGTAAAGTTCCCTGCTGCTTCTCCATATTGGTCTCCCCTACTTCTTAGCAACAGTAAAGGACTACACTACTCAGACTGCAGTATTGAGGCAAAACCATAAGACTTTTCTAGCCGGTGAAACATGGATAGAAATGACGAGTGACGGAGACCTCCCTGGTGGTCCAGTGGCCAAGACTCCACACTCCCAATGTAGGGGGCTGTGGCTTGTCAGAGAACTGGATCCCACAAGCCACAGCTAAGAGTTTGCATGCCTCAATGAAGACAGATCTTGAGTGCTATAACTAAGACCAGGCACAGCCAAAAAAATAAACATTCTTTTTTTTTTTTTTTAAAAAAAAGAAATGATGAGTGACACATACAGGTTAATGCATTCAAGAGTCAGTGTGTCAATTTTGTCCTAACTTTTCCCCTTTTCTTGACACATTTGGAAGCTACATGTTGAGACAGCAATGTCTCAAGTTGGGAGGAGTCTGGATTTCTGAGATGCTAGAGATGGAAGAGAATCATTATTGACCTGCATCAGATTTTACTTAGAAGATAAATGCACTTATAGCACGTTCAGTTCCACTCAGTTCAGTCACTCAGTCATTTCCAACTCTTTACAACCCCATAGACTACAGCTCGCCAGGCTTCCCTGTCCTTCACTGTCTCCTAGAGCTTTCTCAGACTCACGTCTATTGACTCGGTGATGCCATCCAACCATCTTGTCCTCTGTCGTCCCCTTCATCTTTTGCCTTTATTTTTTCCCCCCAATATCAGGGTTTTTTCCAATAAGTCATCTCTTCACATCAGGTGGCCCCAAAGTATTTGATTTTACGCTTAAGCATCATTCCTTCTAATGAATATTCAGGGATGGTTTCCTTTAGGATCGACAGTGTGTTACATGGATATTTGAAGAGGACTTTGCTCCTAAAGCATAAGTAAGTGTAATTCCAACTTCAACACCATGTTACAGAATCAGGTAGATTCCAGAGTCCAAATTCTTAGCCATGATATGATACCTTCTAGACCAAGGTTCCTAAACTTTTTAGCACCAGGAACTGGTTTCACAGAAGTCAATTTTCCCATAGATCAGGGGTGAGGGGTAGGGTGGGGAGTGTTTTGGGGATTATGGAAGCACATTATATTCATCGTGTACTTTATATTATTATTACACCAGCCCCACCTCAAATCATTAGGCATTACATCCTGGAGATTGGGGACTCCAGTTCTACACCATGTACCTCATGTTCACTGAGAGCCTGACCCTAAGGTTAGTCTTTTATAAATATTTTTATAAATATATCAAATAGAATTACAGAATTTCTCCAATGTCTTCTTCCAGAAAGTAGACAAGAAGTGAAATTAATAGAACCCCTTGTATGAAGTCCCCAATATCTGTTGTTGCCTCCTTCACATTGTGAGCACAGGCAGTCCAAGTGATACTGAGGTGACACTGATGCTCAGTCATACGTTTCTGTCATTGAGTTAAATGCTCCTCCTTGAAATGATGGCTGATCACAGAAAGAGCTGAATAAAACCACTAGATTGTATCTCAATCCAATAATAAAGCTTACATTTATAGAATGGTTTAAGGTTTACTGGTTACATTCACAACAATATCACATTTGTTCCTCAAGACAACACTAAGAAGTGGGCAAGTCCAGTGCTCAGTTCAGTTGCTCAGTCATGGCTCGCTCTTTGCGACCCCATGGACTGCAGCATGCCAGGCTTCCCTGTCCTTCACCATCTTCCAGAGCTTGCTAAAACTCATATCCATCAACTCAGTGACACCATACAACCATCTTGTCCTCTGTATTCCCCTTCTCCTTTTGCCTTTTATTTTTCCCAGCATCAGGATCTTTTCCAGTGAGTCATCTCTTCACATCAGGTGGCCAAAGTATTGGAGCTTCAGCTTCAGCATCAATCCTTCCAAGAGGGTCGATTTCCTTTAGGATTGACTGATTTGATCTCCTTGAAGTTTGAGGGACTCTCAAGAGTCTTCTCTAACCTCACAGTTCACAGACATAAATTCTTTGGTGCTCAACCTTCCTTATGATCCAACTCTTGCATCCATGCATGACTACTGGGAGAACCATAGCTTTCACTATATGGACTTTCTCAGCAAAGTGATGTCTCTGCTTTCGAATACACTGTCTAGGTTTGTCATAGCTTTTCTTGCAAGTAGCAAGCGTCTTTTAATTTCATGGCTGCAGTTACCATCTGCATTGATTTTGCAGCCCAAGAAAATAAAGTCTGTCACTGTTTCCATTCTTTGCCCATCTATTTGCCATGAAGTAACGGGACCAGATGCCATGATCTTAGTCCAGTGTTACTTTCCCTGTTTCATAGATTAGGAAATTGAGGCTCACAAAAACTAAGGACTTCTAAATGGCAGATCTAAAGTGGAGGCTCAGATTTTCCAAATTCTAGTACCTTTCTCCTAGATGGAAGACAATGGCCAGGAAGAGTATGAAGAGTCTTGTTTACCTTGCCATGATAGAGCAACTCTTGAATCCTCAGTTGACACCAGGTCTTTATACCTGCCCTGTTTGAAGCATTCATTTGGAGGTAATTTCTCTCAGCAGTGGACACTGTTATAGCCCCCGTGGTTTCAGGGACAGATCATAATAGAGAGTGTGTTTTACAGACTTGAATTTCACTATGTTCCTACTTTTATAAAGTACCTGCTGAGCACACAGAGACAATGGGAAAATAGAAAGGTCTACAGTGCATGGGTGGTGATGTTTATAGTAGAGCTGTAAAATAAGAGGGCAGAATATTTCCCACTCAAAAAAATCTGTGATTCTATGGGTAAGGACAAAAGAAGTTCTCAGAAGAAGGGAAAGCTGGCCAACAGGTGATATAGAATGAGGCTGCATATCCACATGGTATTGGCTGGACGAAAGCGAATCTTCCATCACATAGTCTCTGCCTATTACAGAATTTGGCCCAACAATTGTGGAGCAATTATTCTCTTGGAACAAGAACGATAATCCCTGTGAGCAAGCTATTTCCCAGGAGAAAATCAGCCTTCAGCATCAATCCTTCCAAGAGGGTCGATTTCCTTTAGGATTGACTGATTTGATCTCCTTGAAGTTTGAGGGACTCTCAAGAGTCTTCTCTAACCTCACAGTTCACAGACATAAATTCTTTGGTGCTCAACCTTCCTTATGATCCAACTCTTGCATCCATGCATGACTACTGGGAGAACCATAGCTTTCACTATATGGACTTTCTCAGCAAAGTGATGTCTCTGCTTTCGAATACACTGTCTAGGTTTGTCATAGCTTTTCTTGCAAGTAGCAAGCGTCTTTTAATTTCATGGCTGCAGTTACCATCTGCATTGATTTTGCAGCCCAAGAAAATAAAGTCTGTCACTGTTTCCATTCTTTGCCCATCTATTTGCCATGAAGTAACGGGACCAGATGCCATGATCTTAGTCCAGTGTTACTTTCCCTGTTTCATAGATTAGGAAATTGAGGCTCACAAAAACTAAGGACTTCTAAATTTCAGATCTAAAGTGGAGGCTCAGATTTTCCAAATTCTAGTACCTTTCTCCTAGATGGAAGACAATGGCCAGGAAGAGTATGAAGAGTCTTGTTTACCTTGCCATGATAGAGCAACTCTTGAATCCTCAGTTGACACCAGGTCTTTATACCTGCCCTGTTTGAAGCATTCATTTGGAGGTAATTTCTCTCAGCAGTGGACACTGTTATAGCCCCTGTGGTTTCAGGGACAGATCATAATAGAGAGTGTGTTTTACAGACTTGAATTTCACTATGTTCCTACTTTTATAAAGTACCTGCTGAGCACACAGAGACAATGGGAAAATAGAAAGGTCTACAGTGCATGGGTGGTGATGTTTATAGTAGAGCTGTAAAATAAGAGGGCAGAATATTTCCCACTCAAAAAAATCTGTGATTCTATGGGTAAGGACAAAAGAAGTTCTCAGAAGAAGGGAAAGCTGGCCAACAGGTGATATAGAATGAGGCTGCATATCCACATGGTATTGGCTGGACGAAAGCGAATCTTCCATCACATAGTCTCTGCCTATTACAGAATTTGGCCCAACAATTGTGGAGCAATTATTCTCTTGGAACAAGAACGATAATCCCTGTGAGCAAGCTATTTCCCAGGAGAAAATCAGCCTTTTTGGGTGGTGCATGAATTCTTCCAGCCTTCTAAGCTACATTGATTGAATGTACATTTCAGTCCACAAAATGAATCTCTGGTAGCCTAAGTAGTGAACACAATTTCCTACATGCTCAGCTTTGTCTGACCAGTCTGTATCACATGGGAAAAAAACCCAGAAAAGTTAGCTCAGGGTTCTCTGAGGAATATTTTAAATGGTAAGAAATGTGACTAATGTTTTCCATTTGGAAAGCTATAGTTCCATGAACAAGAAGAGGGCATCTTTTTCTTTTTTTAAAGTTGTTTTTTGGGGGGCCACTTTTATTGGTCTTTCATTTATTTATTTTCATCCATCTTTGTTCTCTGGCCTGTGTGGGCCTCCCATTGCAGTAGCCTCTCTTGCTCCAGAGCTCTGGCTCTGTAGTTGGACACATCAGTCCAGCTGCTCCATGGCATGTGGGATCCTCCCAGGCCAGGGATCGAACCATCACCCCTTGCACTGCAAGGCGATGTCCTTACCCAATGGACCACCGGGGAAGCCCCAAGAGGGCATCTTTGACACTAAAAGATCTGGGTCTGTGAGGCTCTATGCATACTGCAGACTGGAAAAGCTATGGCATTTGAATGCAGACAGAACTGAGTTGGAATCTTGATTCAGTGTGATCTAGGGCCAGTTATTTCATTTTCTGCCTTTAGTTTTTCTCAAAACTGAACTAAAAACATTAAGAGGCATTTAGAGTTCCCTGAACCTGCATTGCTTCCTCTTGTCAGCCTTTTTCTTACTGTTTCTTTTGAAATGTCCTTCCCTCCAAGTTTTGCGGTACTGCTCTATTGCTTTTGGTCTCAGCTTAAGTGCATTTGGCTCTTCTAGGACGGCGACTCTGCCTTCCTAGGGCTGGATTAGGTACACAGGATCACATGGGTTCTTCTTGTCCCTGATTTGACACTTTTCTTTTCACATCAATAGTAAGATCCTGTTGATGTGTTCACTTCTCAACTGTAAATTTATTAAGAGCCAAGGCAGTTTCTTTTATCACTCCAGTATTTGGCCCAACAATTGTGGAGCAATTATCCTGGTTGAGCAAGCTATTTCCCAGGAGAAAATCAGCCTTTTTGGGTGGTGCATGAATTCTTCCAGCCTTCTAAGCTACATTGATTGAATGTACATTTCAGTCCACAAAATGAATCTCTGGTAGCCTAAGTAGTGAACACAATTTCCTACATGCTCAGCTTTGTCCGACCAGTCTGTATCACATGGGAAAAAAACCCAGAAAAGTTAGCTCAGGGTTCTCTGAGGAATATTTTAAATGGTAAGAAATGTGACTAATGTTTTCCATTTGGAAAGCTATAGTTCCATGAACAGGAAGAGGGCATCTTTTTCTTTTTTTAAAGTTGTTTTTTGGGGGGCCACTTTTATTGGTCTTTCATTTATTTATTTTCATCCATCTTTGTTCTCTGGCCTGTGTGGGCCTCCCATTGCAGTAGCCTCTCTTGCTCCAGAGCTCTGGCTCTGTAGTTGGACACATCAGTCCAGCTGCTCCATGGCATGTGGGATCCTCCCAGGCCAGGGATCGAACCATCACCCCTTGCACTGCAAGGCGATGTCCTTACCCAATGGACCACCGGGGAAGCCCCAAGAGGGCATCTTTGACACTAAAAGATCTGGGTCTGTGAGGCTCTATGCATACTGCAGACTGGAAAAGCTATGGCATTTGAATGCAGACAGAACTGAGTTGGAATCTTGATTCAGTGTGATCTAGGGCCAGTTATTTCATTTTCTGCCTTTAGTTTTTCTCAAAACTGAACTAAAAACATTAAGAGGCATTTAGAGTTCCCTGAACCTGCATTGCTTCCTCTTGTCAGCCTTTTTCTTACTGTTTCTTTTGAAATGTCCTTCCCTCCAAGTTTTGCGGTACTGCTCTATTGCTTTTGGTCTCAGCTTAAGTACACTTGGCTCTTCTAGGACGGCGACTCTGCCTTCCTAGGGCTGGATTAGGTACACAGGATCACATGGGTTCTTCTTGTCCCTGATTTGACACTTTTCTTTTCACATCAATAGTAAGATCCTGTTGATGTGTTCACTTCTCAACTGTAAATTTATTAAGAGCCAAGGCAGTTTCTTTTATCACTCCAGTATTGGCAGATAAGATGAATGTTTGTAAAATCATGCATTCACTCATTCAGTAAGTATTTGTGCCTACTATATCTCAGGACTTGTTTTAGACCATGGAAATGCAACAGTAAGGTAAAGAAAAAAAAAAAAAAACCTGAGTTCTCCTGAAGGTTACATTCCCGTAGGGGGAAAGAGACAATAAGCAAATAAATAGCAGGCATAATAAGGCAGATGGTGATGTGCTGGCTCCAACCTCTTCCCACCCCCAACACAAAGCCACCCCACCTCATCCATTCCTGAACCCTTGGAGCCAACCTCAGCCCCCTCCCAGTCTGTAATCCTACCTCAATTTCATCTGTCTTTCCCAACTTGAAATTAATTTCCATCACCATTCCCAGTGAATGAATTAATAAATAACAGAATTACTTTGTGTTTTGCTTGAGATAATATCAGTAAAGGCCCTGGCACAGGCCTGGCCTAATTGCCCGTTTAATAAACATATCTTTCCCCCGACCCTCCTGTCTGTGATTGAGTCTTATCTTTAAAACTACCGTGGATCAAAAATGATGAAATATGAAGCTAACACAATAAAAACATACAAGAAAAAATGTTGACATACTCCATCATACAGTATTTGAATTTGATCTCAACTGCTCTGTTTGCATAATGTGAAAGATTCTATGATTATAGAATTCTCCTGCATGCTAAGTTGCTTCAGTCATGTCTGACTCTGTGACCCTATGGATTGTAGCCTGCGAGGTTCCTTTGTCCATGGGGATTCTCCAGGCAAGAATACTGGAGTGGACTGCTATGCTCTCCCCCAAGGGATCTTCCTGACATGGAATGAACCCAGATCTTCTGCATTGCAGGCAGATTCTTTACCACTAGCACCACTTGGGAAGCCACTCAGAGCACTTCAATGTAAGAATTACCACAGTATCATCATAAACTTATGCACACACCAAAAAAGCTCTAAACTTTGTAGACCAAGGTTGGATAATTATATAACTACTATTTGTCTGGCAGGTCAACACCTTTGGTACTAAGTCTTCTGACATTAAAGGGAGAGGGATTTTGTTTAAAATTTCTGCTCTGACATTTACTAGCCCTGGAAGACTGCAATTCCCCTTGGGCGTCTCATTTGATTTATTAATCCATATGATTAAGACAGAAAATCATCAGCCTTCCATGGAGGATCCAATGAGTTTAAAAATTTAAAGTCTTAGAAGAGTGTCTTATATCCAAAAGGTGTTCAGCAAACATTAGCGGTTGCCATTCTGATTCTAGACTGTGATGTTCTCCCACTGTGTTTATATCCTGTGCAGCTGAAGAGGGCTTAGCAAATAAACCAGAGAATTTTAATTATCAAGAAGATACAATTTTCTCATTTTGATATTTCTCCATTGCTTTATTTGCACAGCACTGAATACTCTTCAACTGTTTAAAAACTTCATTCACAGGATTTGCCTTGTCAAGAGCATAACCGAAGCCCAGCTGAGTTGCTTTAAAAAAAAAAAGAGACAATCTTTTCTTCGATTTCATAAATATTAAATCGTAGAAAAACAAAAAATAAAGAAATGTTGGTGTCTGTTTTTCTGGTAAGTGAAATTGATAGCTGCAGCTTCTTTGATGGTATCTGGATTTAATGCAGTCGTAATGTTATTTTGTGAGACTATAAGTAAATCATTGTCAGAGAGTCACATCCTCACTCTGCATATGTCATACAATCTTGTGTACTTCAACAAATCAAATAGCATAAATAACTCCGAGAAATAACGGAACAACTGAAAGTGTAAATATATCTAAAACAACTGAAAAATAATCAGACTTACAAAACCTCATTAGAGTTCCCTAGAAAACAAGTATCCTCTACCTGCTTATTTGCTTTTGCAAATGAGGGTACTTTGTTTTATTGGAATTTCCCCAGCTTTCACAGAGCTTGTGAACTTGACAAATATCTTGACTTTCCAAATATTTAATTTATGAAGACTTCAAGGGAGGCTCTCAGGAATCAGCCCAACTATCCCTAAAAGATAAGGTCAGTAAAGAACTTTCTCTGTATCCTCCAGGTCTCTCTCCCACTTGATTTCAGTCACTTCTTTTCTTTTCAAAACATCTAGCTCTTTTCACCTTGTGTTATTTTCCTATGTCCCTTTAATACCTATGCTCCCAACTTGTGAGCCTGCTGAGGGCTCACAGTCTAGCAGATTACTTTAGATAGATGGGCATTCGATAAAAGTTCCAAAATGAGTAAAGTTTAGACAAGTAATAAAGGCCTATCAGGATTTGTGACTAAGCCAGAATTAAACCTGGCTCCTCAGAGTTTTATTTACCTGTCATTTCATTCACTCCTTCATCATTTGTTGATTCATTCATTATTTTGTTCATTTATTTATCCAGTGTATTGAATGCCTATCACGTCCCAAACACTACTCTGGGCACTTGGGATACATCTATAAACAAAACAACAAAGCAAAAGCAGACACAGAACAAAATAAAATCCTTGCTCTCGTGGAGCTTACCTTTTGGTGGAAGGAAAATGACAATGAATAGGAAAGAACAAATGAAGTTTTTCTGATATATAGGACTCAACTTTCATTTCAAAACTACAACATAACTAAGAGATACAGCGTCTCTCACCTCTTTAAGTTTAAAAGAAAACTTCATTAAATCCTGGTATCACTTCAAGGTATTCAACAAAATAGCATTTGTTTGTGGTATTGAACAGAAACATTCAATCCAATCCCAATTTGAAAACCTGATGAACAAATAACATAAGTGGTCTTCTCTGTATTATTTAATAAACAATGCATCAAGCACTGTTCTAAGTGTTGTGTACTTGGAACACAACAACCCTATGAGGTATTATTGTCTCTATATCTGAAGATACTGAAGCACAAAGTTCAGTATCTTGCTGGTGGTCCTGTAGCTGGTGAGAGCTGGGATTTGAGCCAAGGCAGTTTTCTCTAGAATCTGAGTCCTTATCTATTAACAGACTAACTTCTCATGTGTCTACAGGTACCAGCAGCAAACAGCCCAATCAACCTCATGAAGGCAAACAAATTGATAATGTCAAATTTTGTAAGTCTTTTTCAGGTACCGTAGCAGCTAAACAGCCCCAACTTCCCTAAAAGATAAGGTCAGTAAAGAACTTTCTCTGTATCCTCCAGGTCTCTCTCCCACTTGATTTCAGTCACTTCTTTTCTTTTCAAAACATCTAGCTCTTTTCACCTTGTGTTATTTTCCTATGTCCCTTTAATACCTATGCTCCCAACTTGTGAGCCTGCTGAGGGCTCACAGTCTAGCAGATTACTTTAGATAGATGGGCATTCGATAAAAGTTCCAAAAATGAGTAAAGTTTAGACAAGTAATAAAGGCCTATCAGGATTTGTGACTAAGCCAGAATTAAACCTGGCTCCTCAGAGTTTTATTTACCTGTCATTTCATTCACTCCTTCATCATTTGTTGATTCATTCATTATTTTGTTCATTTATTTATCCAGTGTATTGAATGCCTATCACGTCCCAAACACTACTCTGGGCACTTGGGATACATCTATAAACAAAACAACAAAGCAAAAGCAGACACAGAACAAAATAAAATCCTTGCTCTCGTGGAGCTTACCTTTTGGTGGAAGGAAAATGACAATGAATAGGAAAGAACAAATGAAGTTTTTCTGATATATAGGACTCAACTTTCATTTCAAAACTACAACATAACTAAGAGATACAGCGTCTCTCACCTCTTTAAGTTTAAAAGAAAACTTCATTAAATCCTGGTATCACTTCAAGGTATTCAACAAAATAGCATTTGTTTGTGGTATTGAACAGAAACATTCAATCCAATCCCAATT
This sequence comes from Tragulus kanchil, assembly GCA_022376925.1. NCBI lineage: Eukaryota > Metazoa > Chordata > Mammalia > Artiodactyla > Tragulidae > Tragulus > Tragulus kanchil. The sequence continues at coordinate 100,811,482 of JAIOJX010000031.1, forward strand.
TGAAAACCTGATGAACAAATAACATAAGTGGTCTTCTCTGTATTATTTAATAAACAATGCATCAAGCACTGTTCTAAGTGTTGTGTACTTGGAACACAACAACCCTATGAGGTATTATTGTCTCTATATCTGAAGATACTGAAGCACAAAGTTCAGTATCTTGCTGGTGGTCCTGTAGCTGGTGAGAGCTGGGATTTGAGCCAAGGCAGTTTTCTCTAGAATCTGAGTCCTTATCTATTAACAGACTAACTTCTCATGTGTCTACAGGTACCAGCAGCAAACAGCCCAATCAACCTCATGAAGGCAAACAAATTGATAATGTCATATAATTCTGTAGATAAGAACTCATAAAATATATCAGATTGGGTCACAGCCATGTTGGAAAGTCTCTGTTCCATGTTGCTCTGGGTGGAGGGTAACTGAGGAAATGACCATAGTTGGAAAAGTCTAAGCTGATGAGTTAAGGAAAAAGATCCTCTTAGACTCTGTCACGGCTGGGCATTGATGGGTGTGCAGTAAATTCTGTTATCTAAAATTGGATTAGGTGCATTTCCTCTTATGTAGATGTTTCTTTTCTAATTTTCCCCTTTATTAATCATCAGCATTTATCATAGCACCTATGTGCTGTCTGTTTCCCTACACTAAAGTTGAAGCTCCATGAAGGCAGAATTTTTGCCTGTCTAGTTTCCAGCTATATCTCCTTGCCAAGAGCAGTAACAACCACATGGTAAGAAACTCAGTAAAAGCTTCCTGAACGAATGAAGGAATTTAGTGGCAAGTGTACATTTTTAATACCACTGCAGCCACCACTGATCACCATCTCTTGGTAAAAAAGAGAATCAGAGAGGAAAGGTTATGAAATGCAAAACTGTTACTTTCACTGCTTCGTGCAATTAGGTGAAAAGCCTTGGCATGGGAGAAAATGTTCAGGATGGGCTCAAAGGAAAGGTTGGAATTTTCATCTATGGATTGCACATAATGTGATTACTCTAATTACAAGTCACAGAAATAGGGAATTAGCTAATGATATCAACATTCACTGCTTAAAAGTCATAATCCAGATTTTGGGCAGCAACACAAAGACTCTTTTGAAATATTTTTAACTACATTTTTGTCAAGTCATAAATGTTTCATTATTCATGTATACACATTTGTTCTTTACATTACAGTATGACTAGGAATAAATAAAGCGGTCTTTTTAAAGTTTCTCCCCTAACCCATCTCTAGAAACAAGAGTATTATCCAAATCTTTTAAAACCATAGAAAGGTGGGGTTTTTTCGGTTGTGGGGGTGGGTTGGGGAGGGAGGTGGGTGGGTGGGCCACTTCTATTGATCTTTCATTTATCTATTTTCATCCATCTTTTGCTCTTTGGCTCGTGTGGGCCTCCCATTGCAGTGGCCTCTGTTGTTGCAGAGCACCAGCTCTGGGCGCATGGGCTCCAGAGCTCCAGCTCGGTAATTGGACACATTGGTCCAGCCACTCTGCAGCACGTGGGATCTTCCCAGGCCAAGGACCGAACTGGTGCCCCTTGCACTGCAAGGCGGTGTCCTTACCCACTAGACCACCAGGGAAGCCCAAAAGGTGGGTTTTGAACCAAGGCAGTTCTTGAAGAGTCTATATGTAGACTGTTACATGATGATAAAGTCCTGTCAGGTAAGTATTAGAATAATAAAAAAGGAAAAGAAAAAAAATTAGCAGTGATAATTTCTATACAAGGCTATTCTACATTCCTGCTTTTTAATTTCTTTGGAAGGTGAAGATGTCAACTGTATTTGCCTGAAAATTGATGTTATGGGCAGCATGGATTTAAATGCAACCATGGCTATGTATATGGGTAAAATATGGATTTAAAATAAATACAAACATAATTAAAGAAACACTTACACAATGTGAGTCCCTGAAATAAATCAGGAAGCCTTAATGGGATTTTAGTCAGGTTGTTTCTCTATATGAACTTTTCTTCTACCTGCCAAAAAGCTCCCTTAGTTTTTTCTTTCTTGCTTGCTTTTTAAAAGAACCAACATTGGAGGCACACAGACTGTGTGTATTTTCTTTAGGCAGACACCTGTAGAGAAGGATGGGAGACTGCCCAGAAAAGGGGTTAGCTGTGTTTCATAAAGTGGGTATTTGTTGTTGTTGTTGAGTCCTTAAGTCTGACTCTTTGCGACCCCATGAACTGCAGCACGCCAGGCTTCCCTGTCCTTCACCATCTCCTGAAGTTTGTACTGAGTCATTGATGCCATCCAACCATCTCACCCTCTGTCATCCCCTTCTCCTCTTGCCTTCAATCTTGTCCAGTGTCAGTGTTTTCCAATGAGTCAGCTCTTCCCGTCAGGTGGCCAAAGTATTGGAGCATCAGCTTCAGCATCATTCTTTCCAATGAATATTCAGTGTTGATTTCCTTTAGGATTTATCTATTTTCATCCATCTTTTGCTCTTTGGCTCGTGTGGGCCTCCCATTGCAGTGGCCTCTGTTGTTGCAGAGCACCAGCTCTGGGCGCATGGGCTCCAGAGCTCCAGCTTGGTAATTGGACACATTGGTCCAGCCACTCTGCAGCACGTGGGATCTTCCCAGGCCAAGGACCGAACTGGTGCCCCTTGCACTGCAAGGCGGTGTCCTTACCCACTAGACCACCAGGGAAGCCCAAAAGGTGGGTTTTGAACCAAGGCAGTTCTTGAAGAGTCTATATGTAGACTGTTACATGATGATAAAGTCCTGTCAGGTAAGTATTAGAATAATAAAAAAGGAAAAGAAAAAAAAATTAGCAGTGATAATTTCTATACAAGGCTATTCTACATTCCTGCTTTTTAATTTCTTTGGAAGGTGAAGATGTCAACTGTATTTGCCTGAAAATTGATGTTATGGGCAGCATGGATTTAAATGCAACCATGGCTATGTATATGGGTAAAATATGGATTTAAAATAAATACAAACATAATTAAAGAAACACTTACACAATGTGAGTCCCTGAAATAAATCAGGAAGCCTTAATGGGATTTTAGTCAGGTTGTTTCTCTATATGAACTTTTCTTCTACCTCCCAAAAAAGCTCCCTTAGTTTTTTCTTTCTTGCTTGCTTTTTAAAAGAACCAACATTGGAGGCACACAGACTGTGTGTATTTTCTTTAGGCAGACACCTGTAGAGAAGGATGGGAGACTGCCCAGAAAAGGGGTTAGCTGTGTTTCATAAAGTGGGTATTTGTTGTTGTTGTTGAGTCCTTAAGTCTGACTCTTTGCGACCCCATGAACTGCAGCACGCCAGGCTTCCCTGTCCTTCACCATCTCCTGAAGTTTGTACTGAGTCATTGATGCCATCCAACCATCTCACCCTCTGTCATCCCCTTCTCCTCTTGCCTTCAATCTTGTCCAGTGTCAGTGTTTTCCAATGAGTCAGCTCTTCCCGTCAGGTGGCCAAAGTATTGGAGCATCAGCTTCAGCATCATTCTTTCCAATGAATATTCAGTGTTGATTTCCTTTAGGATTTACTGATTTGACCTCACTGCTGTCCAAGGGACTCTCAGGAGTCTTCTCCAGCACTACAGTTAGAAAGCATGAATTCCCCGGTGTTCAGCCTTCTTTATGGTCCAACTCTCAGGTCTATACATGACGATTGGAAAAACCAGAGCTTTGACTATATGGGCCTTTGTCAGCAAAGTGATGTCTCTGCTTTTTAATCTACTGTTTAGGTTTGTCATAGCTAATTTCATGGTTACAGTCACTGTAGGAATTTTTTTGTGGTTTATAACTATTATTTATGTAGACCTTTACTAACCATTAGACTAAGCTCTGGGGCTAGATATTGTCAGGGTATAAAAACCAGACTTTACAGTTACCCAAGAACTGAAAACAGGTACAGAGACATGCAGAACCCTTTTGTAGCTAGGAGTAGCCTTTACATATCAGAATAGACCTTCTACTCCTTTTTTGCTAATAGTCCTGTAATTTTATATGTGCAAAATTCTACAGAAATGGACCCTTTAAATAACAAATATTACCATGAGTAGAAACAAAATACACTGGAGAATCATTTCCTAGTTCCAGCAAATGCACCACTTTATTAAATGAAGAGATACTTGATTTTAAAAATCTCTCCAGTGAAATAATAGAATTGTGAGAGCCCCTTCATGTTCTGAGATGAGGGCTTTTTATTTTTTGTAATTTTGACGTCTTTTATTGTTTTTTTATTTATTGATTTTCATCTATCTTTATTCTTGGGCCTGTGTGGGCCTCCCACCACAGTGGCCTCCCTCACTGCAGAGCACTGGCTCTGGGCACATGTGCTCCAGAGCACTGGCTCATAATTGGACACACTGGTCCAACTGCTCCACCGCACGTGGGATCTTCCCTGGCTAGGGATCGAACTGGTGCCCCTTACACTGCAAGGTGGACGCTTTACCCACTGGACCACCAGCGAAGCCCGAGGGCTCTTCTAAGATAAAATTTACTTTGCACAGATTTCCAATATAATTTTTGTGTGTGTGTGTTTTGATAGATGTGCAGTTCGCCCTCCTTATCAGGATAGTCTGCCCCACAGATTCAACCAACCCAGGATCACAAATATTTGAAGAAGGTGTGGAGAAAAATGAACCCTCCTACACTGTTGGTGGGAATATACATTGGTGCAGCCACTAAGGATAAGAGTATAGAGGGTCCTTAAAAAACTAAACATAGAGTTACCATACCATCCAGCAGTCCCACTCCTGGGTATATATTCGGAGAAAATCCTAACTTGAAAAGATACATGCACTCCGGGGCATCCCTGGTGATCCACTGGTTAAGTATCCACCTTGTAATGCAGGGGATATCAGTTCAAGCCCTAGTCCAGGAAGATTCCACATGCCCCAGGGAAACTAAGCTCATGTGCCACGACAACTGAGCCTGTGCTCTGGAGCCCAAATACTGTATGTAGACCTTTACTAACCATTAGACTAAGCTCTGGGGCTAGATATTGTCAGGGTATAAAAACCAGACTTTACAGTTACCCAAGAACTGAAAACAGGTACAGAGACATGCAGAACCCTTTTGTAGCTAGGAGTAGCCTTTACATATCAGAATAGACCTTCTACTCCTTTTTTGCTAATAGTCCTGTAATTTTATATGTGCAAAATTCTACAGAAATGGACCCTTTAAATAACAAATATTACCATGAGTAGAAACAAAATACACTGGAGAATCATTTCCTAGTTCCAGCAAATGCACCACTTTATTAAATGAAGAGATACTTGATTTTAAAAATCTCTCCAGTGAAATAATAGAATTGTGAGAGCCCCTTCATGTTCTGAGATGAGGGCTTTTTATTTTTTGTAATTTTGACGTCTTTTATTGTTTTTTTATTTATTGATTTTCATCTATCTTTATTCTTGGGCCTGTGTGGGCCTCCCACCACAGTGGCCTACCTCACTGCAGAGCACTGGCTCTGGGCACATGTGCTCCAGAGCACTGGCTCATAATTGGACACACTGGTCCAACTGCTCCACCGCACGTGGGATCTTCCCTGGCTAGGGATCGAACTGGTGCCCCTTACACTGCAAGGTGGACGCTTTACCCACTGGACCACCAGCGAAGCCCGAGGGCTCTTCTAAGATAAAATTTACTTTGCACAGATTTCCAATATAATTTTTGTGTGTGTGTGTTTTGATAGATGTGCAGTTCGCCCTCCTTATCAGGATAGTCTGCCCCACAGATTCAACCAACCCAGGATCACAAATATTTGAAGAAGGTGTGGAGAAAAATGAACCCTCCTACACTGTTGGTGGGAATATACATTGGTGCAGCCACTAAGGATAAGAGTATAGAGGGTCCTTAAAAAACTAAACATAGAGTTACCATACCATCCAGCAGTCCCACTCCTGGGTATATATTCGGAGAAAATCCTAACTTGAAAAGATACATGCACTCCGGGGCATCCCTGGTGATCCACTGGTTAAGTATCCACCTTGTAATGCAGGGGATATCAGTTCAAGCCCTAGTCCAGGAAGATTCCACATGCCCCAGGGAAACTAAGCTCATGTGCCACGACAACTGAGCCTGTGCTCTGGAGCCCAAATACTGTATGGCCTGCAGGCCATAGAGCCCATACTGTGCAAGAAGAGAAGGTACTGCAAGGAGAAGTCTGTGCCCCACAGCTAGAGGGTATCCGCCTCTCTCTGCAACTAGAGAAAAGCCTGCACAGCAAAGAAGACCCAGTGCCAACAAAATATAAGCAAATAAATAAATAAATTTCTTAAAAGAAACATGCAACCAGTGTTCAAAATGGGCTTGCCTGGTGGCTCAGTGATAAGAATGTGTCTGCCAATGAAGAAGATGTGAGTTTGATCCATGGGTTGGGAAGATTCCTTGAAGAAGGAAATGGCAACCCACTCCAGTATTCTTGCCTGGAAAATTCCATGGACAGAAGAACCTGGTAGGCTACAGTCCATGGGGTTGGAAAGAATCAGATATGACTGAGCACATATGTGCACACAGACAATAACCTATAATGGAAAAAATCTGAAAAGTGTGCGTGTGTGTGTATATGTATATAAAACCAAGTCACTTTGATTATATACCTGAAACACTGTAAATCAATTATACTTTAATAAAAATAAAATTTAAAAATTGCAGATATCTGCAAAATAAAAAGCAAAACTATTTTTCTGCATGCTGACAATTTACACAGTATTTACATTGCATTTACAATTATTTATATGACATTTAGAAGCTTCCTGTGTGTGTGTTTTGATAGATGTGCAGTTCGCCCTCCTTATCAGGATAATCTGCCCCACAGATTCAACCAACCCAGGATCACAAATATTTGAAGAAGGTGTGGAGAAAAATGAACCCTCCTACACTGTTGGTGGGAATATACATTGGTGCAGCCACTAAGGATAAGAGTATAGAGGGTCCTTAAAAAACTAAACATAGAGTTACCATACCATCCAGCAGTCCCACTCCTGGGTATATATTCGGAGAAAATCCTAACTTGAAAAGATACATGCACTCCGGGGCATCCCTGGTGATCCACTGGTTAAGTATCCACCTTGTAATGCAGGGGATATCAGTTCAAGCCCTAGTCCAGGAAGATTCCACATGCCCCAGGGAAACTAAGCTCATGTGCCACGACAACTGAGCCTGTGCTCTGGAGCCCAAATACTGTATGGCCTGCAGGCCATAGAGCCCATACTGTGCAAGAAGAGAAGGTACTGCAAGGAGAAGTCTGTGCCCCACAGCTAGAGGGTATCCGCCTCTCTCTGCAACTAGAGAAAAGCCTGCACAGCAAAGAAGACCCAGTGCCAACAAAATATAAGCAAATAAATAAATAAATTTCTTAAAAGAAACATGCAACCAGTGTTCAAAATGGGCTTGCCTGGTGGCTCAGTGATAAGAATGTGTCTGCCAATGAAGAAGATGTGAGTTTGATCCATGGGTTGGGAAGATTCCTTGAAGAAGGAAATGGTAACCCACTCCAGTATTCTTGCCTGGAAAATTCCATGGACAGAAGAACCTGGTAGGCTACAGTCCATGGGGTTGGAAAGAATCAGATATGACTGAGCACATACATGCACACAGACAATAACCTATAATGGAAAAAATCTGAAAAGTGTGCGTGTGTGTGTATATGTATATAAAACCAAGTCACTTTGATTATATACCTGAAACACTGTAAATCAATTATACTTTAATAAAAATAAAATTTAAAAATTGCAGATATCTGCAAAATAAAAAGCAAAACTATTTTTCTGCATGCTGACAATTTACACAGTATTTACATTGCATTTACAATTATTTATATGACATTTAGAAGCTTCCCTGGTGGCTCAGAGGTAAAGAGCTCTCCCTGCAAATGCAGGAGATGCAGGCCCATCTCAGGGTGGGGAAGATCTCCTGGAAAAGAAAATGGCAAGCCACTCTGGTATTCGTGCCTGTGCAATCCCATGGACAGAAGAACCTGGTGGTCTATAGTCCATGGGGTCACAAAAGAGTTGGATACAACTTAGTGACTAAACAACATAACATGGCCTTAGCGTTATATTAGTATTATCAGTAATCTATAGAGGATTTAAAGTATAAAGAAGGATGTGGGGAGGTCATATACTCACCATTTTACATAAAGGAATTGAGAAGCACAGATTTTGGTATCTTGGTTGGGTCCTGGGACCAATTCCCCAGGGGTACCTAGAGAAGGCCATACACAACTACCTCCTCAACTGAAATACAGAGTATTTCCATCACCTCAGAAAGCTTCCTTATCTCCTTTTGCAGCTTATTTCTACTTCTAAACTTATTTTCCTTACCTACCATTTTTTGGAAGTATCACACACTTTATACCTAGACATATACACATATACAGTTGACCCTTAAACAACATGGGTTTAAACTGTGCAGATCCAATTATATATGGACTTTTCTCAATAAATATACAGAAATATACATGTAGAACATTGTGTATAAGATTTGTACTGAACTGGTTAGCTTATCTTTACATAGGCATGAGGTAAGTGATATTTCATAAAATTAATAATGCATTAGTTTTCTTACTGTTTTATAACTTTTCTTTCAAAGAATTACATTACTACACAATATGCCTCTCTTGTAACTGTAGAAACTGCATATCAGCCTATCATTTCAGACAACTGGTTTTCAAAAATGTAACAATTTTTCCAATATTATATTATCAACAGGACTGTAATACTATATGCCATGGGCTTCCCTTGTGGCTCAGACAGTAAAGAACCTGTCTGCCAATGCAGAGATGTAAGAGATGCAGGTCTGATCCCTTGGTTAAGAAGATTCTCTAGAGGAGGGCATGGAAACCCACTCCAGTATTCTTGCCTGGAGAATCCCATGGACAGAGGAGCCTGGTGGGCTACAGTCCATGGAGTCGCAAAGACTTGGACACAACTAAAGTGACTTAGCATGCATGCACTGTATGTCATACAAATTTTATAATGATCCATTCATTATGGACTAAGCTACTGAGGAGCAAGTGTATCGACGATACTAGTTGACCATAAAACAGTCATATTGCTGCTCCTTCATCTTCAATGCATGAATTGCTATTAATATATATGTAAGTAAATGTGAATTTCTTTCTCACATTATGTTTTCATTGTTGATGTTTAGTATTAGCAATACATATAACATGTACACTGTTTTTGTCATATAAGACAATAATGATGTAAGTACTGATAGACTGAGATGAAGACTGAGTGCCTAAAAACTGATGATTTCAAATTGTGGTGCTAGAGAATACAGTCCCTTGGACTGCAAGGAGATCAAACCAGTCAACCCTAAAGGAAGTCAACTCTGAATATTCATTGGAAGGACTGATGCTGAAGCTCCAATACTTTGCCACCTGATGAGAAGAGCTGACTCATGGAAAAGACCCTGATTCTGGGAAAAACTGAGAAGGAGGAAGAGCCTGATTCTGGGAAAGACTGGTTCTGGGAGGAGAAGGGAGCGACAGATGTTGAGATGGTTGGATGGCACCAACTCAATGGACATGAGCTTAAGCAAACTCTGGGAGATAGTGAAGGACAGGGAGGTCTGGCGTGCTGCAGTCCATGGCGTTGCAAATAATCAGACATGACTGAGCAACTGAACAACAACAACATCTAATGAACAATTTACCTTGTAAATAAATGATGTAAACTATGGTATCAATAAATATAGTACAGTACTATAAAAGTATTTTCTCCTCCTAATGATTTTATTAATATTTTCCTTTCTCTAACTTACTTTACTATAAGGCAATATAGTATATAATATATATAACAAAGTATATGCCTTCAATTGTTTTTTATTGCTTTATATAGTTAATTTTGGGGGGGAGTGAAATTTTATACATATATTTTCAACTGGCACCCCAACATCCACATTGTTCATGTATCAGTTATGTGTGTATATATTTATATATATACATATTTTTATTCTTGACATGTTGTATTAGCTAGGGTCTCCTTTTCTTTTTTCTTTTTTGGGTGGGGGGCGGGCTGGGGGGGCAGGGGGGTGGGTGAGCTACTTCTATTGGTCTTTCACTTATCTATTTTCATCCATCTCTGTTCTTTGGCCTGTGTGGGCCTCCCATTGCAGTGGCCTCTGTCACTGCAGAGCGCCAGTTCTGGGCGCATGCACTCCAGAGCTCTGGCTTGGTAGTTGGACACATCAGTCCAGCTGCTCCTTGGCACGTGGGATCTTCCCAGGCCAGGGATCAAACTGGCGCCCCTTGCACTGCAAGATGGTGTCCTTACCCACTGGACCACCGGAGCCCTCACTGTTTAGTATTAGCAATACATATAACATGTACACTGTTTTTGTCATATAAGACAATAATGATGTAAGTACTGATAGACTGAGATGAAGACTGAGTGCCTAAAAACTGATGATTTCAAATTGTGGTGCTAGAGAATACAGTCCCTTGGACTGCAAGGAGATCAAACCAGTCAACCCTAAAGGAAGTCAACCCTGAATATTCATTGGAAGGACTGATGCTGAAGCTCCAATACTTTGCCACCTGATGAGAAGAGCTGACTCATGGAAAAGACCCTGATTCTGGGAAAAACTGAGAAGGAGGAAGAGCCTGATTCTGGGAAAGACTGGTTCTGGGAGGAGAAGGGAGCGACAGATGTTGAGATGGTTGGATGGCACCAACTCAATGGACATGAGCTTAAGCAAACTCTGGGAGATAGTGAAGGACAGGGAGGTCTGGCGTGCTGCAGTCCATGGCGTTGCAAATAATCAGACATGACTGAGCAACTGAACAACAACAACATCTAATGAACAATTTACCTTGTAAATAAATGATGTAAACTATGGTATCAATAAATATAGTACAGTACTATAAAAGTATTTTCTCCTCCTAATGATTTTATTAATATTTTCCTTTCTCTAACTTACTTTACTATAAGGCAATATAGTATATAATATATATAACAAAGTATATGCCTTCAATTGTTTTTTATTGCTTTATATAGTTAATTTTGGGGGGGAGTGAAATTTTATACATATATTTTCAACTGGCACCCCAACATCCACATTGTTCATGTATCAGTTATGTGTGTATATATTTATATATATACATATTTTTATTCTTGACATGTTGTATTAGCTAGGGTCTCCTTTTCTTTTTTCTTTTTTGGGTGGGGGGCGGGCTGGGGAGGCAGGGGGGTGGGTGAGCCACTTCTATTGGTCTTTCACTTATCTATTTTCATCCATCTCTGTTCTTTGGCCTGTGTGGGCCTCCCATTGCAGTGGCCTCTGTCACTGCAGAGCGCCAGTTCTGGGCGCATGCACTCCAGAGCTCTGGCTTGGTAGTTGGACACATCAGTCCAGCTGCTCCTTGGCACGTGGGATCTTCCCAGGCCAGGGATCAAACTGGCGCCCCTTGCACTGCAAGATGGTGTCCTTACCCACTGGACCACCAGGGAAGCCCTCACTTAATTAAAAAATTTTTTTTGCTCTCTGCTCTTTATGATGTATCTTTTCTTTTTTTAATCTGAAATCAAGCAAATAGACCCTGTCTCCAACTACTGTTAAGCCTATCCAGTTATTTTTTTCATTTACATTGTTGTACATTTCAGTTCTAGAATTTCCATTTGATCCTTTTTTAAAGTTGCCATTGCTCATCTAATATTCTTCCACACTACTCATCATTATCTTTCTTATGTTCTTAAACATATTCATAAAACCTGTTTAAGTCATTTTTTTTGCTAATCTCCAAATCCTTGGTTTCTCAGTGACTGTTCCTATTTGCTACTTTGGTTTTCTTCTGCTCACACTTTCTGTTTTCTTCACATATTTTGATTATATAGTGAACACTGTCAATAACATGTTATAGAGGTATTGAATTTTGTTTTCTTTCTCTTAGGAGTGTAGATCTTTGTTCTAGCAGGCAGTTAAATTATTGGTTGACTACTTTGACATTGTGAAGCACTGCGTTTTTCATTTTGTTAGGATAGGTAACTTCTGACATTATGAGACACTGGTTTTTCATTTTGTTAGAACAGGTCAATTGCACTTTTTATTTCTAATCTTAGGATGTGTCCTTAGTCTTGGGATATAGACTTGTCTTCTAAGGCTTGACTCTTCTATAGTTTCAGCAGAATTTTTTTTTAATGTTTACCAAACTTCTCTTATTCTGGCTGGTGGAAACACCAACTGTTCCAAGTCTTTTGTGAGCTCTGTAGAAATTTCTGTTTGTTTTTTTGAGTGGTTCATTCTCCAACCTTAAGAAGTTTCTTCATATAAATGTGCTGAATATACTCAGACAAAGACTTGAGAGGGACCTTCTCTAGGTCTCCCCAGCGCTCTCAGTCACTCTGAGCAGCTTTTTTCTCTCTGATACTCTGCCCTGTGACCACCACTCCCGTGGCTGCCCTAAACTTCCACCTCCAGGATTTTTCTAGGCATTGCCTGGGTTTCCTTTCTCAGTACTGGAGTCTGGAAATTCACTCCAGGAAATAAACTGGGTAATGACAGGGCTCATCTCATTTGCTTCCTCTCTCCCAGGAATCACCATTTTACACTGCCTACAGCTAATGTCTGAAAACCATTGTTTCTTATATTTCATTAATCGTTTCAGGATCAAGGAAAGGAAGCAAGGGACCTGTTACTCCAATTTGGCCTGAAGCACATGTTCCTACTTATTTATGATGGTACCAAATTAAGCAGGATGCTGGAGGGAAGCAGGGAAGGGATAATTGGCCGGTCTATGGATCTTCTTGTCAGTTATCTTTTATAACCTGGCTTGTTTCAGAAAGCAGCATATGAAACCTTGGCTAGTAGGGCTAAAAGAGGCACAGATTCTGGTGAACAGAGTTGAGACAGCACAGCATGATGTGTAAGTGAAGAGGGTGGAGTCTGGAAAGAGGATAAGTAACAGCAGGTCAGCCTCAGGGAGTTGGAGGGGCCAGGTTCCAAGAATGAGTCCCATAGACACCTAGAGAAGGCTGGTTGGTCAATGAGCCACAAGAGCAGCCAGGCAGGGAAGTATAGTATTACCCTATGGCTCAAATGGTAAAGAATCCGCCTGCAATGTGGGAGACTGAGGTTCAGTCCCTGGGTCAGGAAGATCCCCTGGAGAAGGAAATGGCAACCCACTCCAGTATTCTTGCCTGGAAAATCCCATGGACAGAGGAGTCTGGTGGGCTACAGTCCATGGTGTTGCAGAGTCAGACACAACTGAGTAACCAACACAGTATTATCCAACCAGGAGTCTAAGAACACCATCCTTTAGTCCTAGCAGGTACACCCCTCCCTCATTTCCAAACACTTCCAGTCCTCTGATAACATCATATGCTACCCAGCTTTGGGACAGTGATCACTTTAAAGGAATCCAATGAAGGATAAGTCAATCGTACTTGTATGAAGATGGTATGGTACAACACACTGCTTTATGTGTGTTAGTTTCCTAGGGCTGTCATAGTCAGTCACCAATACCTGGGCTGCTTAAGATAACAGAAATGGATACTCTGGAGACCAGAAGGCTGCAACCTACGTGTCAGGAGGGCTGTGCTCCTACTGAAGGCTCAGAGGAAGATCCTTTCTCACCTCTCCCTAGGTACTAGAGCTTTCTGGCAGTCCCTGTTGGCTTTGGCTGTAGTTCTATTGTTGCAAGGCCCGTATCTCTGTGACCAAACACCGCTCTGCTTTCTCATACAAAGACACCAGTCATTGAATTTAGTGCCAACGCTGACCTCATAGAATCTCATCTTAATATGATTACATCTGCAAAGACCCTATTTCCACTTGAGGTCATAGTCACAGGGACCAGGATTAGAACTTGAATGTATCTTTTGTGCGGGGCACAACTCAACCCACTGCAGGTATCTTCCTTTGACCTTGCACCTTCACTCCATCCTTCTCTACCATTTTCTCAGCCCCTGGAAGCTGATCTAAAGGGCAGCATCAATGGACCCCCATGGCCTCTCATTTCCAGTTTGATTTAGCAGATGGGAAATCCCAGGAGGAGACGAGAGAAACTCAGAAGAAAGGTGCCAGAGAACTTATTACCTGGTTTCTCTATGGGAGGTTACCTCAGCCTTCCTGTGTGCCTTGACAGAAGGTCACCAGGCCACCCACTCTACACGACCCTCATTACTGGTTCAGTGAACATTTCTTCTAGCTCTCTGAAACAAGGGATGGGGGTAGCCTGGCTTCTGTTAGCTCTTGCATATCTATCTCACCATCTCTTTGTAACCAGTCCCTTTATTAACAAGCCATTGAGAATTATCCTAATTTGTGTGTGCCATCTGTTTCCTACTGGGACTCTGACATTTATCTACCATTAGCTGGGCTTCTGTTCTTCTAAATAAATGATATACATACACATATATCATCGCTTTCAGCACTAAAACTTAAAAGAAAAATTAACCATTTTGATGAAAACCTTTAGAGATAATATCATCCACTGTTTCTTAAATAAATGCTGGTGCAAATAACTCAATATATCATTAATGATACAATTACTTTATTATGAATACTAGTCTGATAAAGACCTTTCAAGATAATATCTTCTACAACACACTGCTTTATGTGTGTTAGTTTCCTAGGGCTGTCATAGTCAGTCACCAATACCTGGGCTGCTTAAGATAACAGAAATGGATACTCTGGAGACCAGAAGGCTGCAACCTACGTGTCAGGAGGGCTGTGCTCCTACTGAAGGCTCAGAGGAAGATCCTTTCTCACCTCTCCCTAGGTACTAGAGCTTTCTGGCAGTCCCTGTTGGCTTTGGCTGTAGTTCTATTGTTGCAAGGCCCGTATCTCTGTGACCAAACACCGCTCTGCTTTCTCATACAAAGACACCAGTCATTGAATTTAGTGCCAACGCTGACCTCATAGAATCTCATCTTAATATGATTACATCTGCAAAGACCCTATTTCCACTTGAGGTCATAGTCACAGGGACCAGGATTAGAACTTGAATGTATCTTTTGTGCGGGGCACAACTCAACCCACTGCAGGTATCTTCCTTTGACCTTGCACCTTCACTCCATCCTTCTCTACCATTTTCTCAGCCCCTGGAAGCTGATCTAAAGGGCAGCATCAATGGACCCCCATGGCCTCTCATTTCCAGTTTGATTTAGCAGATGGGAAATCCCAGGAGGAGACGAGAGAAACTCAGAAGAAAGGTGCCAGAGAACTTATTACCTGGTTTCTCTATGGGAGGTTACCTCAGCCTTCCTGTGTGCCTTGACAGAAGGTCACCAGGCCACCCACTCTACACGACCCTCATTACTGGTTCAGTGAACATTTCTTCTAGCTCTCTGAAACAAGGGATGGGGGTAGCCTGGCTTCTGTTAGCTCTTGCATATCTATCTCACCATCTCTTTGTAACCAGTCCCTTTATTAACAAGCCATTGAGAATTATCCTAATTTGTGTGTGCCATCTGTTTCCTACTGGGACTCTGACATTTATCTACCATTAGCTGGGCTTCTGTTCTTCTAAATAAATGATATACGTACACATATATCATCGCTTTCAGCACTAAAACTTAAAAGAAAAATTAACCATTTTGATGAAAACCTTTAGAGATAATATCATCCACTGTTTCTTAAATAAATGCTGGTGCAAATAACTCAATATATCATTAATGATACAATTACTTTATTATGAATACTAGTCTTAGTTTCAAGGATATAATTTTCTGTCTACTTTTTATTTTATCTACTCCTCAGATCAAGGCTCTGAAACATCATTTCCCTTGCCTTTATTATGTGCATTTCTAAGTGTCTCCCTTTGCCTAGCTCTTAATTTATTTATTTCTTGATCTGAGAATCATATAACCCAGTCTATAGAATTTCAGGTAAAACTTCATGCTAAATTGAGAATCTGAGATTAAATCAGAGCCAATAAATGCTGAGTAAGGACCAACAAAAGCACATTGCTTTGGGCTTCCTGGTGGTCCACTGGGTAGAGACACTGCCTTGCAGTGAAAAGGGTGCTGGTTTGATCCCTGGCCTGGGAGGATTCCATGTGCCAAGGAGCAGCTGGACCGATGTGTCCAACTACTGAGCCAGTGCTCTGGAGCACACGCGCCCAGAGCCGGTGCTCTGCAGTGAGGGAGGCCACTGTGGTGGGAGGCTCACACAGGCCAAAGAACAAAGATGGAAATAAATGAAAGACCAGTGGAAGTAGCCAAAAAAAAAAGAAAAAAAAGAGGTGTGTTGCTTTAATCCAAGTGCGTGTATGCGTGTGCTAAATTGCTTCAGTTGTCTGACTCTGCAACTCTATTAACTATAGTCCACCAGGCTCCTCTGTCCATGGGATTCTTGAGGCAAGAATACTAGAGTGGATTGCCATGCCCTCCTTCAGGGATCATTTCTTCTAGCTCTCTGAAACAAGGGATGGGGTAGCCTGGCTTCTGTTAGCTCTTGCATATCTATCTCACCATCTCTTTGTAACCAGTCCCTTTATTAACAAGCCATTGAGAATTATCCTAATTTGTGTGTGCCATCTGTTTCCTACTGGGACTCTGACATTTATCTACCATTAGCTGGGCTTCTGTTCTTCTAAATAAATGATATACGTACACATATATCATCGCTTTCAGCACTAAAACTTAAAAGAAAAATTAACCATTTTGATGAAAACCTTTAGAGATAATATCATCCACTGTTTCTTAAATAAATGCTGGTGCAAATAACTCAATATATCATTAATGATACAATTACTTTATTATGAATACTAGTCTTAGTTTCAAGGATATAATTTTCTGTCTACTTTTTATTTTATCTACTCCTCAGATCAAGGCTCTGAAACATCATTTCCCTTGCCTTTATTATGTGCATTTCTAAGTGTCTCCCTTTGCCTAGCTCTTAATTTATTTATTTCTTGATCTGAGAATCATATAACCCAGTCTATAGAATTTCAGGTAAAACTTCATGCTAAATTGAGAATCTGAGATTAAATCAGAGCCAATAAATGCTGAGTAAGGACCAACAAAAGCACATTGCTTTGGGCTTCCTGGTGGTCCACTGGGTAGAGACACTGCCTTGCAGTGAAAAGGGTGCTGGTTTGATCCCTGGCCTGGGAGGATTCCATGTGCCAAGGAGCAGCTGGACCGATGTGTCCAACTACTGAGCCAGTGCTCTGGAGCACACGCGCCCAGAGCCGGTGCTCTGCAGTGAGGGAGGCCACTGTGGTGGGAGGCTCACACAGGCCAAAGAACAAAGATGGAAATAAATGAAAGACCAGTGGAAGTAGCCAAAAAAAAAAGAAAAAAAAGAGGTGTGTTGCTTTAATCCAAGTGCGTGTATGCGTGTGCTAAATTGCTTCAGTTGTCTGACTCTGCAACTCTATTAACTATAGTCCACCAGGCTCCTCTGTCCATGGGATTCTTGAGGCAAGAATACTAGAGTGGATTGCCATGCCCTCCTTCAGGGGATCTTTCTTATACAGGAATCGAACCCATGTCTCCTGTGGCTCCTGCACTGCAGGTGGATTCTATACCACTGAGCCATGGGGGAAGCCCCTTAATTCAAGTATTTGCTGGCAACTATTGTGAATGTTTAGCTGTATCTTCCTCAGTGGTCTGAGGTTGACAGAAGTCTGATATTTGGATAATTGTGTCCATTTTTACTGACTTGAAGTCAGTTTAATAATTAGCAATCCATCTATGGTCTTTCATTGCCTCCTTATTCATGCTTTAGCTTTCATAGCTTTGAAACAGACCAAGAATTCAACATATAGGGGGTGCCATTACTTTCTTTCCACTGTCATTTGTTTCCTTGTAGGACATAGGCCTAACTTATCTTAATGAGAAATGTCAGAAGAACTTAGGAATAGCCCATGGATTTTTAGAGTCAGCAATTCCACACTCTGGTCAGTATTCATAGTATTCATCCTTGGAGGCCAGGGAAATTAACACATTTGTTTTGAATATGCTTTATATAGAGAATGTAAAAAAAATATATACTCTAAGATCACTTTATATTTTGGTGAGCAGAAAATTATGAGACTTACTGGAACATGATGTGGTGACTATTGAAAATTAGCATAATGATTTCACAACCAAAGAGATAAAGGTTCAGAAAAGCAAGAGTCTTGCTCCAGGCACAAGCATTGGTAGCCTAGCAAAGAACATGTCCTGGGTCCCTGGAGCCCTCGTCCAAAGCAGAACGTTCATCCTTGAAGGCAATTCAGCCTTTGTACGAAGAGTATTGCTCTCTGAGGCTTTACCCCTCCCTTCAGAGCATCCTTTAAAAGCTTGCAGAGAAGACTTAAACATGGGATACATACTAACAGGCTTGATCTCCACAACATGCAGCAGAGACTATGCTGATTTTATTACACAGGAAGTGAAGTGGGCAAAATAACATTGATCATAAGCAGTGTTGAAGTGTTAGTACAATGCCTGTACAGCACTTACATTATAAACCTCCTGTAGTTCTAGCTAATCGACTAACTAGTTGTTCATCACAGTTTCTTAGGGTATTCAGTTTGCCCATCAAAGTAACAACCAAAGAAAATGGGTCATTGCTTATAAGTGGCCCTAATTTTGCATAATATTTGCTCATTTTCTAAGCAAATGTATCTACTTATTTCTGCTTCTTCATTATCATAATCATTAATCTTTACATGCAGCCAATTCTTCTATGATCTGAAAACCTAGGGGTTTTGCCATTACTTTGCTAATTGTGAATGTTTAGCTGTATCTTCCTCAGTGGTCTGAGGTTGACAGAAGTCTGATATTTGGATAATTGTGTCCATTTTACTGACTTGAAGTCAGTTTAATAATTACAATCCATCTATGGTCTTTCATTGCCTCCTTATTCATGCTTTAGCTTTCATAGCTTTGAAACAGACCAAGAATTCAACATATAGGGGGTGCCATTACTTTCTTTCCACTGTCATTTGTTTCCTTGTAGGACATAGGCCTAACTTATCTTAATGAGAAATGTCAGAAGAACTTAGGAATAGCCCATGGATTTTTAGAGTCAGCAATTCCACACTCTGGTCAGTATTCATAGTATTCATCCTTGGAGGCCAGGGAAATTAACACATTTGTTTTGAATATGCTTTATATAGAGAATGTAAAAAAAATATATACTCTAAGATCACTTTATATTTTGGTGAGCAGAAAATTATGAGACTTACTGGAACATGATGTGGTGACTATTGAAAATTAGCATAATGATTTCACAACCAAAGAGATAAAGGTTCAGAAAAGCAAGAGTCTTGCTCCAGGCACAAGCATTGGTAGCCTAGCAAAGAACATGTCCTGGGTCCCTGGAGCCCTCGTCCAAAGCAGAACGTTCATCCTTGAAGGCAATTCAGCCTTTGTACGAAGAGTATTGCTCTCTGAGGCTTTACCCCTCCCTTCAGAGCATCCTTTAAAAGCTTGCAGAGAAGACTTAAACATGGGATACATACTAACAGGCTTGATCTCCACAACATGCAGCAGAGACTATGCTGATTTTATTACACAGGAAGTGAAGTGGGCAAAATAACATTGATCATAAGCAGTGTTGAAGTGTTAGTACAATGCCTGTACAGCACTTACATTATAAACCTCCTGTAGTTCTAGCTAATCGACTAACTAGTTGTTCATCACAGTTTCTTAGGGTATTCAGTTTGCCCATCAAAGTAACAACCAAAGAAAATGGGTCATTGCTTATAAGTGGCCCTAATTTTGCATAATATTTGCTCATTTTTCTAAGCAAATGTATCTACTTATTTCTGCTTCTTCATTATCATAATCATTAATCTTTACATGCAGCCAATTCTTCTATGATCTGAAAACCAAATAGTAACAGTTAACAGCACCTATTTGACTACTTTTTTATTTTTTGGCCACTTCTATTGGTCTTTCATTTATTTATCTTTGTTCTTTTGGCCTGTGTGGGCCTCGCATCACAGTGGCTTCTCTTGCTGCAGAGCACCGGCTCTGGGCACGTGTGCTCCAGAGCTCCGGCTTGGTAGTTGGACACATCGGTCCAGCCGCTCTTTGGCACATGGGATCTTCCCAGGCCAGGGATTGAACCAGCGCCCCTTGCACTGCAAGGCAGTGTCCTTACCACTGGACCACCAGGGAAGCCCCTATTTGACTACCTTTAAGATAGATAACACCGGGGCTTCCCCTAGTGGTCCAGTGGGTAAGGACACCGCCTTGCAGTGCAAGGGGCGCCGGTTCGAGCCCTGGCCTGGGAAGATCCCACGTGCCGCGGAGCGGCTGGACTGATGTGTCCAATCACCGAGCGCTCTGGACGCATGCCCAGAGCGGTGCTCATACCACAGAGGCCACACGATGGGAGGCCCACAGGAGCAAAGAACAAAGACATATGAAAATAGAGAAATGAAAGACCCGCTCCCTCCCTCCCCAACCCCCGCCCCCAAAATAAATAAATAAATAAATCTTTAAAAAAAAAAAAAGATAGATAACACCTAATGACTTCAGAACTCATACTTGCTAGTGTAAAAATAAATGTTATTCCAAAAATATGAAGCAAAGATGTTAAATATTACTATTTAAAATGTATAAAGAAAAATTTCCAGGAGGACAGAATTCAACAGTCTCTGAGGAAATTCTGGGTGTGAAAAAATTTACAGTCATTCCATACTCGCCATGTATAAATTTCTTCATAGTGGTGTATTAGGGCCCTGGAAATGATGATACATTATATTATTGCTGAAGCATTTTTGAAGACTGAAGATTTCCAAGATACTCTAAAGTTGCACTTTAAAGACTGAAAGATCTGGCTCAATTTATATACTTTGCCTAGCATATATGAGATCATCAACGACTACCTGTTGAATCAACGAATACTGTATGGAGCAAATAGGAACTATACTAGGCCATCAATACAGTTTTGAACTATACAGACTACTGTTAATATAAACACTAAACGATTTATAATTAGAAAGGAATTTTGCTCCGAACTGAGAATGATAGCCTAGGAGACAGAGATTCAAGAAGCGCTTGAACTGTGTTCTGTTGGACTATGGAATGGGAAAGGTTTACAGAGACAAAACGCCCAAAATTACACAAGCTGTTTGCCGAGAACTAAAATGGAAGGTGGCAAGAAAAAAGGGTGCTTGTTAAGCAAGAATTGGTTGACGTCT
The DNA here is from genome assembly GCA_022376925.1 of Tragulus kanchil. NCBI lineage: Eukaryota > Metazoa > Chordata > Mammalia > Artiodactyla > Tragulidae > Tragulus > Tragulus kanchil. The sequence continues at coordinate 100,832,523 of JAIOJX010000031.1, forward strand.
GAAACGGCTGCCTAGTTATTAACACAAGGACAGCCCTTAAGACCATGAAGTTGCAGCTGACAGCTGCTGGCAGACACTGTTTGGAGAATGACTGGTGGTGTCCTTGAATTTGATACAGTTCAGAAAATTCACATTCTCAGTGATGCAGGAACTTGTCTGAGATCACATCCACAATGGTCACTGGCGTCATGTGAATGCCTGAATGGCAGTTACTCCACTTGAATTTTCAAATGCGCTCTTTCCTTTAACGGTTAAAACAGATGTACAATGCAAGTCTGACAGGCTGTTCTATTGGCACACAGTTCAAGCCTAATCATGCAGGAGCCAGACTGACTTCCCCACACCTCAATATGTGAAAACTTTATTCATCACTATGCTCCTGGCTTGTCTCACAAGTCGTAATGAACATCATCCTCTGGCTCCCCTAGGCTCACTGTCATGCTTCTGCCCTATATCTGTACCCAGTTACCCTCAGCCAGTAACAGGGAGGCATGGCAGAATGGAGGTGGGAGAAGGGAAAGCAAAGCTTCCTCTCCTGCTCTTCCTTTCTGGCTGCCATGGCGCTTCCCTACCAGCTCTTGCCAGCTGGTCTTCATCCAGCTCTCTTCCTGGAGTCCAGGGTTGCACCTCACCCTCAAGTGGAGGAGTGACAACACCTCTGAAGCCACCAGCCTGGATGACTGCACTGTCCTCTGCTGTGTTTCTTGAAACCCTGTCCATGCCTCTGCAAACAGCCTCTTTACCCACTCCTCGATTACTCTGCTTGAGTGAATCATCCATGTCTGGTCAGGGCCATGATACACAAGAGTTCTAAGACATTGCACGTCTGTCATGTATTAAAACAAAATATTAGAGGACCAGTTCACCACCACCAAAGAGAAAGCAAAATGGTACTGATTTGTTGTAGGTAAGCTAATAGTTTCAGGTCAATCTGATGATGTTTCCTATACTTGAACAGAGCTAATCCATCCACCAGTAATTATCACACAGAGACTTTGTGTCAGCTACTGGGCTGGGTGCAGAAAAATCATAAGAAACAATTCCAGCCTCCAGGAGCATATGCTCTAGCCTTGATAAGTGTTAGATGAAGTGATCTGGACACAGTGAATCTTCTTTCTCTTGCTATCTCTAAGTACCAGGGTAAAAGACATAGGGACAGATATGTGAGTAGGATTGTCTAGATACAAATCCTAGCTATGGCATTTCTCATTCTCCCTGGGACTAAATTTGCTCATTTATAAAACGGAGATGCCAATGTCAATACCTGCTATCCAGGGGTGTTGTGGTATTTACTCAAGGTATCCATTGTGAAGAACATGGTATTTGACTCTTAGGAAGCACAGAGCAAACGCTAGTGCTGTTGTTAGTGATACCTGACAGAGACAGACAGGGTGAATTAGTTCACAGAAAAGCATGCAACATAATATTCTGTTCCTACATTCTATACCATGACCATACTCCCACTAGACTTATGACATTATGTATCTTTTAATTTTGAAAAAGACAATGAGATATTTGAACTAACGTAATTGACATCAAGGTACTTCAGGAGACCAATATGAGGGGCATATCCGAGGAACTGATGTTGTTGTTTAGTTGCTCAGTCATGTCCGACTCTGAGACACCATGGATTGCAGCATGCCAGGCTTCCCTGTCCTTTGCTTTCTCCTGGAGTTTTCTTAAAGTCATGTCCACTGGATTGGTGATGCCATCCAATCATCTTGTCCTCTGTAGTTCTCTTCTTCTCCTGCCTTCAATCTTTCCCAACATCAGCATCTTTTGCAGTGAGTTGGCTCTTTGCATCAGGTGGCCAAAGTACTGGAGCTTCAACCTCAGCATCAGTCCTTCCAATGCATATTCAGGGTTGATTTCCTTTAGGATTTACTGGTTTGATCTCCTTGCAGTCCAAGGGATTCTCAAGAGTACTCTCTAGCACCAAAGTTTGAAAGAATCATTTCTTTGGTGCTCAGCCTTCTTTATGGTCCAACTTTCACATCTGTACGTGACTACTGGAAAACATAGCTTTACTAGATGGACTTTTGTTGACAGGTCAATCTGATGATTTCCTATACTTGAACAGAGCTAATCCATCCACCAGTAATTATCACACAGAGACTTTGTGTCAGCTACTGGGCTGGGTGCAGAAAAATCATAAGAAACAATTCCAGCCTCCAGGAGCATATGCTCTAGCCTTGATAAGTGTTAGATGAAGTGATCTGGACACAGTGAATCTTCTTTCTCTTGCTATCTCTAAGTACCAGGGTAAAAGACATAGGGACAGATATGTGAGTAGGATTGTCTAGATACAAATCCTAGCTATGGCATTTCTCATTCTCCCTGGGACTAAATTTGCTCATTTATAAAACGGAGATGCCAATGTCAATACCTGCTATCCAGGGGTGTTGTGGTATTTACTCAAGGTATCCATTGTGAAGAACATGGTATTTGACTCTTAGGAAGCACAGAGCAAACGCTAGTGCTGTTGTTAGTGATACCTGACAGAGACAGACAGGGTGAATTAGTTCACAGAAAAGCATGCAACATAATATTCTGTTCCTACATTCTATACCATGACCATACTCCCACTAGACTTATGACATTATGTATCTTTTAATTTTGAAAAAGACAATGAGATATTTGAACTAACGTAATTGACATCAAGGTACTTCAGGAGACCAATATGAGGGGCATATCCGAGGAACTGATGTTGTTGTTTAGTTGCTCAGTCATGTCCGACTCTGAGACACCATGGATTGCAGCATGCCAGGCTTCCCTGTCCTTTGCTTTCTCCTGGAGTTTTCTTAAAGTCATGTCCACTGGATTGGTGATGCCATCCAATCATCTTGTCCTCTGTAGTTCTCTTCTTCTCCTGCCTTCAATCTTTCCCAACATCAGCATCTTTTGCAGTGAGTTGGCTCTTTGCATCAGGTGGCCAAAGTACTGGAGCTTCAACCTCAGCATCAGTCCTTCCAATGCATATTCAGGGTTGATTTCCTTTAGGATTTACTGGTTTGATCTCCTTGCAGTCCAAGGGATTCTCAAGAGTACTCTCTAGCACCAAAGTTTGAAAGAATCATTTCTTTGGTGCTCAGCCTTCTTTATGGTCCAACTTTCACATCTGTACGTGACTACTGGAAAAAACATAGCTTTACTAGATGGACTTTTGTTGACAAAGTGATATCTCTGCTTTTGAATACATTGTCTAGTTTTATTATAGCTTTTCTTCCAAGGAGCAAATGTCTTTTAATTTCATGACTGCAGTCACTATCTGCAGTAATTTTGCAGCTCAAGAAAATAAAGTCTGTCACTGCTTCCATTGTTTCCCCATCTATTTGCCATGAAGTGATGGGACCAGATGCCATGATCTTGGTTTTTTCAATGTTGGGTTTTAAGGTTTTAAGGCAGCTTTTCTGCTCTCCTCTTTCACCTTCATCAAGAAGCTCTTTAGTTTCCCTTCACTTTCTGCCATAAGGGTGGTATCATCTACATATCTGAGATTATTGATATTTCTGAGATTATTGATTATTGATATTTCTTGATTCCAGCTTAAGCTTCATCCAGCCCAGCATTTCGCATGATACACTGTACATATAAGTTAAATAAGCAGGGTGACAATATACAGCCTTGATGTGCCCCTTGCCAATTTTGAACTAGTGCTTTGCTCCATGTCTGGTTCTAACTGTTGCTTCTTGTCCTGGACACAGGTTTCACAGGAGGCAGGTAAGGTGGTCTGCTATTCGCATCTCTTGCAGAAATTTTCACAGTTGTTGTGATCCACACAGTTAAAGATTTTGGCGTAGTCAGTGAAGCAGAAGTAAATATTTTTCTGGAATTTTCTTGCTTTTTCTATCATCCAGTGGAGGTTGGAAATTTGATCTCTGTTCCTCTGCCTTTTCTCAATCCAGCTAACACATCTGCAAGTTCTCAGTTCATGTACTATCTTGGAGGATTTTGAGCATTGCTTTGCTAGCATGTGAAATGAGTGTAATGGTGCAGTAGTTTGATCATTATTTGGCATTGCCCTTTTTCGGGATTAGAATGAAAACTGACAATCTTTCCCAACATCAGCATCTTTTGCAGTGAGTTGGCTCTTTGCATCAGGTGGCCAAAGTACTGGAGCTTCAACCTCAGCATCAGTCCTTCCAATGCATATTCAGGGTTGATTTCCTTTAGGATTTACTGGTTTGATCTCCTTGCAGTCCAAGGGATTCTCAAGAGTACTCTCTAGCACCAAAGTTTGAAAGAATCATTTCTTTGGTGCTCAGCCTTCTTTATGGTCCAACTTTCACATCTGTACGTGACTACTGGAAAAAACATAGCTTTACTAGATGGACTTTTGTTGACAAAGTGATATCTCTGCTTTTGAATACATTGTCTAGTTTTATTATAGCTTTTCTTCCAAGGAGCAAATGTCTTTTAATTTCATGACTGCAGTCACTATCTGCAGTAATTTTGCAGCTCAAGAAAATAAAGTCTGTCACTGCTTCCATTGTTTCCCCATCTATTTGCCATGAAGTGATGGGACCAGATGCCATGATCTTGGTTTTTTCAATGTTGGGTTTTAAGGTTTTAAGGCAGCTTTTCTGCTCTCCTCTTTCACCTTCATCAAGAAGCTCTTTAGTTTCCCTTCACTTTCTGCCATAAGGGTGGTATCATCTACATATCTGAGATTATTGATATTTCTGAGATTATTGATTATTGATATTTCTTGATTCCAGCTTAAGCTTCATCCAGCCCAGCATTTCGCATGATACACTGTACATATAAGTTAAATAAGCAGGGTGACAATATACAGCCTTGATGTGCCCCTTTGCCAATTTTGAACTAGTCCTTTGCTCCATGTCTGGTTCTAACTGTTGCTTCTTGTCCTGGACACAGGTTTCACAGGAGGCAGGTAAGGTGGTCTGCTATTCGCATCTCTTGCAGAAATTTTCACAGTTGTTGTGATCCACACAGTTAAAGATTTTGGCGTAGTCAGTGAAGCAGAAGTAAATATTTTTCTGGAATTTTCTTGCTTTTTCTATCATCCAGTGGAGGTTGGAAATTTGATCTCTGTTCCTCTGCCTTTTCTCAATCCAGCTAACACATCTGCAAGTTCTCAGTTCATGTACTATCTTGGAGGATTTTGAGCATTGCTTTGCTAGCATGTGAAATGAGTGTAATGGTGCAGTAGTTTGATCATTATTTGGCATTGCCCTTTTTTGGGATTAGAATGAAAACTGACCTTTTCCAGCACTGTGACCACTGCTGAGTTTTCCAAAATTTCTGATATACCAAGTGCAGCACTTTTTAGGATTTGAAATAACTCAGCTGGAATTCATCACCTCCACTAGCTTTGTTTGTAGTGATGTTTCCTAAGATCCACTTTACTGTGCACTCCAGGATGTCTGGCTCTAGGTGAGTGATCATGCCATCGTGGTTATCTGAGTCATTAAGATCTTTTTTGTTTAGTCCTTCTGTGTATTCTTGCCACTTCTTATTATCTTCTGCTTCTGTAAGGTCCATAGTGTTTCTGTCCTGAGGAAGTGTGGGACCAACATTGAGGAGTGATCTATGGTTGTGAAACATCTAAGGTCAAGTGGCTGTCAAAGGCATGGAGTCCAGGACTTAACCTGAGGAACACAGTATTCACACTGCAACTTCTGTGAACCAGATGGAGTTAGAGCATAGTGAGAAACAGGCAGAATGTCCTCAAATGTCTAACCCCTTTTCCAAGATTCGCAGATACACTGGAAAGATCTATTTCACTGATTCTGGCTTCTGTTGAAATGGTAATTAGCTCAAGTTTCATATTGTCCTTTACCAACAAAATGCAGAAATTGCAACTTCTGAAAGACCCTGCCAGTTATTTTGGTAGTATGCATGTGTGTGTGTGTGTGTATATATATATATGCACACACATATACATATATATATGTATATATATGTATATATATAGATAGATATATATATCTATCTATATATATACACACATCTTGACTGTAAGATTCAAACCAATTCTGGAAACATCCAGATGTGAGAACAATGTGTGCTGCAGAATTGAGAATAAAAAGTGGATGATATGGAACAAACGTGTACACCACTCTTGTGAAGCTCTACCACCATTCCCTGGATGTTCTGACCATTTTCTAGTTTGATTATTTAGATAATAACTACATAAAATGATGTAGAAGCAGATATTACCAAAGTCTGACATTTTTGTGTATCAACCTAGGGGTCGATTTTAAAATCCCTCATTTTGGCATGTCCATATTTCCTTGTCTTGCTAACTGGCATTGACTTCATGGTCATTAGCTAAGAAGAAAAACTGAATGAATAATCAAGAATAAATGAAAGGTTTTTGTGGTTTTTTTTCTAGGACAAAAGACATTTATTTAACACATTCAGTATTTCACCTCCACTAGCTTTGTTTGTAGTGATGTTTCCTAAGATCCACTTTACTGTGCACTCCAGGATGTCTGGCTCTAGGTGAGTGATCATGCCATCGTGGTTATCTGAGTCATTAAGATCTTTTTTGTTTAGTCCTTCTGTGTATTCTTGCCACTTCTTATTATCTTCTGCTTCTGTAAGGTCCATAGTGTTTCTGTCCTGAGGAAGTGTGGGACCAACATTGAGGAGTGATCTATGGTTGTGAAACATCTAAGGTCAAGTGGCTGTCAAAGGCATGGAGTCCAGGACTTAACCTGAGGAACACAGTATTCACACTGCAACTTCTGTGAACCAGATGGAGTTAGAGCATAGTGAGAAACAGGCAGAATGTCCTCAAATGTCTAACCCCTTTTCCAAGATTCGCAGATACACTGGAAAGATCTATTTCACTGATTCTGGCTTCTGTTGAAATGGTAATTAGCTCAAGTTTCATATTGTCCTTTACCAACAAAATGCAGAAATTGCAACTTCTGAAAGACCCTGCCAGTTATTTTGGTAGTATGCATGTGTGTGTGTGTGTGTATATATATATACACATGTATATATATATATGTATATATATGTATATATATATATAGATATATATATCTATCTATATATATACACACATCTTGACTGTAAGATTCAAACCAATTCTGGAAACATCCAGATGTGAGAACAATGTGTGCTGCAGAATTGAGAATAAAAAGTGGATGATATGGAACAAACGTGTACACCACTCTTGTGAAGCTCTACCACCATTCCCTGGATGTTCTGACCATTTTCTAGTTTGATTATTTAGATAATAACTACATAAAATGACGTAGAAGCAGATATTACCAAAGTCTGACATTTTTGTGTATCAACCTAGGGGTCGATTTTAAAATCCCTCATTTTGGCATGTCCATATTTCCTTGTCTTGCTAACTGGCATTGACTTCATGGTCATTAGCTAAGAAGAAAAACTGAATGAATAATCAAGAATAAATGAAAGGTTTTTGTGGTTTTTTTTCTAGGACAAAAGACATTTATTTAACACATTCAGTATTTCACATTATACAGGCCCTTAGATTCTCTTTATTCACTGGTCCATTTCGACAACAAATACAGTTTTTGTGTTTTTAAGTTGATTTTATGGACTTTGGCATTGCCATCTTTTACAGAATCATCAATATTCACACTCAGTCCTCCTCTTGACTGGCAGAGCCTCACTGGACCTGGTTTCTGTGGCACAACCTCCTCCTGTAGCTTTCTCCTCTGAGTTGCCAGCCACACTGGTCTTCTTGTGGATGCTCTCTCGTACCATACTTAGGTGTGCCTTAGAGCCTTAGAACACACTGTTCTTGCTCCCATCCTTGCATAGCTGACTTTTTCTTGGTATTCAGACCTCTGTTATAGGTCACCTCCTCAGACACAGAGGCCTGCTGAGACTTCTCTATTGAAAGCAGCCAGCCTGTAGCTATGACTTCATCGTATTTTAATTTTCCATGTGGAAGAGAAGACAATACAGTCTGGAGCCATCCCACCTGTAATAATGACTTCTGTGAATACTTGAGCTGCAAGGACCTTAATTTCCTTATCTAACATGCAGCTGATCACAGTATGCACGTCTCAGGATATCTGGGAACATGACACCTAGCAAACACTATACAAGTACGTGTGCATATAATGTCTGGCTCATTGACTCTTTTCCACATCTGAAGGCTCCATGGTATATGAGAACAAGAAGCTTCCTTATTCCCTATTCAATCCTCTATGTCCAGGGCCCAGAATAATGCCTGGCAGATGGTAGGCACTCAATAGCCACTTATAAATCAAGAGATTTATATAAATAAATCACCACTCTTGTGAAGCTCTACCACCATTCCCTGGATGTTCTGACCATTTTCTAGTTTGATTATTTAGATAATAACTACATAAAATGACGTAGAAGCAGATATTACCAAAGTCTGACATTTTTGTGTATCAACCTAGGGGTCGATTTTAAAATCCCTCATTTTGGCATGTCCATATTTCCTTGTCTTGCTAACTGGCATTGACTTCATGGTCATTAGCTAAGAAGAAAAACTGAATGAATAATCAAGAATAAATGAAAGGTTTTTGTGGTTTTTTTTCTAGGACAAAAGACATTTATTTAACACATTCAGTATTTCACATTATACAGGCCCTTAGATTCTCTTTATTCACTGGTCCATTTCGACAACAAATACAGTTTTTGTGTTTTTAAGTTGATTTTATGGACTTTGGCATTGCCATCTTTTACAGAATCATCAATATTCACACTCAGTCCTCCTCTTGACTGGCAGAGCCTCACTGGACCTGGTTTCTGTGGCACAACCTCCTCCTGTAGCTTTCTCCTCTGAGTTGCCAGCCACACTGGTCTTCTTGTGGATGCTCTCTCGTACCATACTTAGGTGTGCCTTAGAGCCTTAGAACACACTGTTCTTGCTCCCATCCTTGCATAGCTGACTTTTTCTTGGTATTCAGACCTCTGTTATAGGTCACCTCCTCAGACACAGAGGCCTGCTGAGACTTCTCTATTGAAAGCAGCCAGCCTGTAGCTATGACTTCATCGTATTTTAATTTTCCATGTGGAAGAGAAGACAATACAGTCTGGAGCCATCCCACCTGTAATAATGACTTCTGTGAATACTTGAGCTGCAAGGACCTTAATTTCCTTATCTAACATGCAGCTGATCACAGTATGCACGTCTCAGGATATCTGGGAACATGACACCTAGCAAACACTATACAAGTACGTGTGCATATAATGTCTGGCTCATTGACTCTTTTCCACATCTGAAGGCTCCATGGTATATGAGAACAAGAAGCTTCCTTATTCCCTATTCAATCCTCTATGTCCAGGGCCCAGAATAATGCCTGGCAGATGGTAGGCACTCAATAGCCACTTATAAATCAAGAGATTTATATAAATAAATAAATGGACAAATGGACTGTCAAATACCATGATCATCAGCAACTAAGAGAAAGGCCCACAGCAATGCTAAAAAAGAAAATGTTTACTCTGCAATTTCTGGGTAGCTACTTTCTTGGGGAGTCGGTTTTAAAACAGTGTTTTCAGCTTCAATGTGTTATCTGTTTTGAAAATGAAGAGCTAGAAGTCATGTAGATCTAGATCACAGCCCTACCAAATGAAACCTGCTGGGAGGGGCGGGGGGTACTGTGCCACCCAGCAAGAGCTTCCAGATGCAGTCTGCTAGCAAAATGCAAGAGCATAGTGTCTCAGAGAGGAACTGAATTGTTGATGATTATGCAGAAGCCAGCTAAACCCACAGAGGCGGACAGGGTCCCAGAGTCTTCTTTGACGTGATCCATTTAACACATTATTAACCAGGGGATTTTTGCGCAAACCTACAGCCGACCATTTTTTAGGTAAGTAAATGTTGAAACAACACCAGTCAATAATGTTTAGGTAACAAAAGACATATTAAATACGTCTCTGATCAATACGCTGTTGCCTAAACAGTAAGCAGAATACGTTGTCAGGAACACGTGCTGGTTGACTTGCTGAGGATTAGCTGCAACATCAAGCCTACAACCCAGCAGCACGAAGTCCTCAGTGACTGGATGGTGCAGGTTTATGGTGAATTGTTTTTCACCATCTCATTAGCAATTATCACGATATTTATTTGTATATGTGAGTTCCCTATCTTGTGTTCAACATCACATCTGATTTATCACAAGTAGTTTCAGCACTAAGCATGGAAAAGAACCTCATGGTGTCTGGAGGCCAGAACAGCACATCTGTCTATACCTGCATCTGTGCTACAGAACCCACAACTAAAAAAACAGGTGACCTTCAGGGCACATGAAGCAATAAAACATCCAGGAGCACTTATTCTGAGAAATGACAGAGGGTTGATAAATCCCAACTCCAAAATATTTGCCCAAAAGGCGAACACAACTGTTTTATCTTCCTTAAGAGTCTTCTTTTATGAGCACACATCCTCATGGTGAATCATATATGAGGATCTCACCACAGGAAACCAGCCTTCTTGTACAGTAAAATAAAATGTGATTTTGGTGCCTCCAAACACTATCTTAAATTTACTGGAAGCTTTATGTAGCCCTAATTTTCATATTACTTCCATGTTACCCCTTAAATAGAGTAACTATCAGTAGTATTGCAAGAGGAGAATCTCAACTTACAGAAAACATCTGGCTACACACACACACACACACACACACACACACACACACACACCCCTTTCTTGCGACTTGTTAGAGAAAGACAGGTGAGAGAACATGGTACTTCCACCAGAGCAGAAATTCACTTGCAGGCAACATTTTCAAGCAGTTAAAACAAATTAACATTGATTTGTTTCTCAAATAACTTCCTCTAAACAGAGCGGGAGGGAGATAGGAATTGTAGAAAGACAAGAGGGGAGGAAGAATAAGGAGAGGTGGGAGGGAGGCAGGAAGTTCACAGTTATCCAGACACTTGGACACACCGTCTTCCCTCTACTCTTCATCATAGTCATCAAATTGACATGTGATATGATTTAAACCCACTTTAGAGACAAGACCAAGGGCCTCCCAGGTGGTGCTAGTGGTAACAAAACCACCTGCCAGTGCAGACGAGGCAAGAAACGCAGGTTCAATTCTCGGGTTGGGAAGGCTCCCTGGAAAAGTGCATGCCAACCCACTCCAGTATTCTCGCATGTAAAATCCCGTGGACAGAGGAGCCTGGTGGGCTACAGTCCATGGGGTCACAAAAAATTGGACACAGCTGAGCACACACACCCTAAGATGTGAAGCTCAAGGATTTAACTTCTGATGCTTCCTTTTATGTGCAGGAAGTGCCAATGGATATGATTCTGGTTTGTGAAGCCCTCCTTCCCCCTTCCAATCTTCCCCTGGGGAGGGGAAGTGACTCAGTCTAATTCAGAATCAGGGAGGAGATGCCGGGCCTGTTTAGGTCAGCCCTGCTTCCCTCTCTTTCCTGAGGATCAATGTGCCTGAGCAGAGTTTTCAGCTTGCTTTTCCAGGAGCAGGCTCTGCCCCAGTGGAAGGAGGTCAACCTGGACCCAGCCCCGCTGTGATGGAGGATGGGTAAGTATATACATCGTGGCCTTCAATGAGAGGAAGTCTACTGGTCCACAGATATAAACCAAATTCTCCCATACCATCTTCATTCAGAACATAGGCATCATGTTGACACACATCTGCTTCCAACTTTCTTTCAATTCTCCATAGATCAAAACTCAAGCAGAAAAGAGAAGTGTTATCTCCTTCTCTTTCTTCATCTTCTTGCTCTGCCCTTCTCTTCTCTTCTTCTACATTTCTAGGTTATTTTAGCACTTTGGGGACCCCCTCCCAAAATGAGATATTTCACCTCAAAGACATTTTCAGGTCAGGAGAGTGGGAACAACAGGTCAGTTTCCAGATCTCTCAGAAGAACTTGATTCTGCCTACCAGAGTAACCAAAATGCTTTCTCCCGGTAAGTCTATATTTTCAAATGTCTACATTGAAACTGTTCTCTCTTTTTCCCCATAACAGTACACTCCATACCTGGATTCACTAGCATTTGCAAATAGCAGTAATGTCCTTCACTCTGTCTTTCACACCTGATGATAAAGTCATAATGGAGGATATGCTGAGCGCCTATTACTGAGGCTTTCTGCACCTGATTTTATCCATAGCATTTCATTTTTCTTTTCATTACAGGTTATTTCAGAAGCTTTAAATACAATGGAGTGGGAGAAAAATCCCTGGAGGAATTGAGGTATGGTCCCAGTTTGCTGGGACTCTGCTGAGTGATGCTGGACAATTTTCCGTAGCTCTGCAAACCCAAATTCCTTCAACCACAACATAAGAGGATGGATACAGTGACTCTCAAGGTGACTTTGCTTCTGAAGTACTCTGATTCGACTGCTGTTCTCTATTCTCCTTCTGTCACAAAATTTGTAGAACCTCACATCTTCTTCATCCAGGTATTAAAAAAAGACCCTTACATTGCCTTCTCAGACAGAAGCCTCTCAATTCACTTGCATACCTCATGTTCATGATTAGAATTTTCCACTTGTTCTTTGGGGATTCCAGTCATTATCATCTCCTTTGATCAGTATGCAGGATGTTCAACTTTAATCACCTGAGAAAGTACATAAAGATAGGTGTACTAGTTTCCCATTGGTGTTGTAAAAATATTACCACAAACCAAGTGGCTTAAAATGACACCCATTATTCCCTTACAGTAGTGGAGGTCAGACATCTGAAACCAGTTTCACTGGGCTTAAGTGGAGGTGTCAGCAGGCTTGATTTCTTCTGCGGAGGAGAAGCTAGCAGTTTCTTGCTTTTAGTGGTCACCTGTATTCTTTGGTTTTGGAACCCCCACCTCCAACTTCAAAGCACATCACCCTAGCTCTAGCTCTATCATTGCACCCTCTGACCTGTGTAGCCAGGTCTCCATCTGACTCCCTCTAATAGGACTCTTGAGATTACAGGTAGAGTCCACCCAGATAGTCACCCCATCTCAAACACCAAATTTAAACAGAGCTGCAGAATCCCTATTGCCATAAAAAGTAACTTTCACAGCTTCTAGGACTAGGATTAAGATGGAGGTGTCCTTTGGGACCATTATTCAGTATGTTTCTCTTTTCATTAAAAGCACAGAATTATGATTTTTAAAAGTCCTAGTTGGTTTACCTTGTAATCTGCATCGAAGTTAAGTCTATATTCTTCAGAGTATCATGTTACCCTTTCTGTTGTGGTCTAAACACTTGAGTCCCCTTAAAATGCTTATGTTGGAATCCTAACCTGCAAGGTGAGAGTATTAGGAGGTGGGGCCTTTGGGATGTGATGAACTCATGAGGACAGAGCCTTCATAGATAGGACCAGTGCTCTGACAAAGGAGGCCTGAGCAAACATCCCTACCCTCCACCCCCGCCTCCTCCATGTAAGGACACAACTAGAAGTCAGCACCCTGCAACCGGAAGCGGGGTCTCACAATTGTGAGCAGTACATATATGCTCTTTACAAACCTAGTTTATGATATTTTTATTTCTGATCTATTTATAAACAAACATAGTATTTAAATATCAAATGTAATATTTATACATATTATTTATAAATATTTCTTAATAAATATTTATTTGGCTGCACCATGTGGCATGTGGGATCTTAGTTCCCTGACCAGGGATCAAACCCATGCCTTCTGCAGCAGAAGCACTTAATCTTAACCACTTGACCACCAGGGAATTCTCTACAATATTTTTTTTTATAGCAACCCAGGTGGACTAAGACATCTTCCTGTTATTGGTTAATGCCCTCAGTTCCAGCTAAGTTTTCATTTCCTTTGTCCCAGGCCAACATAATCCACAGCAGCATTGTCTGTCATTAAGATGATCCCCTCATTGCCCTTAATATCTGTTGAATTCTGATGCTCTCAGTTCCTGAGTCAAAGATACACATCATCACAGCCTGGCAAATAATGATGTTTTGCTAATAACAAGTTAGAAGCAGGGCTACCAACCAAGTATACTGACATCTGGTCTGAAAAAGAATAGTCAATTGCCTCCAGCCCAGTCACTGAGTGGGAGAATCTGCTCATCCTCAAGCACCCTCCCAGAAGAAAATCACCGGAGGCTACAAAGACTCTGTGGATGAACCATCTCAAAACATCACATGTGTTAAATCAGGGTTGTTGGAGCCTACTGGTGCCTGGTTTATACTTTCCCTGCAAAGTTAAAGTGGAATCCTTGTACATACGTGAAGTATCTGTTTAAGAGCAGACAGACAATACCATATCTACCATTGTGCAGAAAACCTCCCTCAGAAAGAGGCCCCTTTTCTCATCACTTTAGCAAAGATACATTGTAAGTGGGCTTCCCTGGTGGCTCAGATGGCAAAGAACCTGCCTGCAGTGCAGGAGACCCAGGTTTGATTCCTGGAGAAGGAAACGGTAACCCACTCCAGTATTCTTGCCTGGAGAATTCTGTGGATAGAGAAGCAGCCGGCTATAGTCCATAGGGCCACAAGAAGTCAGATAGGACTGAGGGACTAACACAGATAGTAACTAACTTTTAAACCTGGACCCCCATGCCCTAATCATCTCCAGTCAATGCACATCTTTCAAATCTTTTAATCCCAGGTACCTTGCCTAACTTGTCGGTCCTTTCCATGGATCAAAGAAGTGGAAATGAAGAATAAGTACTTAAGAGATGACCAGATCTCTTCCTGAGCTACCCCTTTCAATAATGCTGTGAACACACTGTGTAAACAGAATGAGGTCTACAGGAAGACCACAAGAAGTCAATCATTTTGTACCCCCATCTCAATAATGGACTGAGATTCCTTCCTTCCCTTTAAAAGCTTCATCAAGTGAAATGAAAGTTGCTTGGTCGTGTTCGACTCTTAGAGGCCCATGGGAAAGCCATGGAATTCTCCAGGGAAGAATACTGGAGTGGGTTGCCATTTTCATTCCAGGGGATCTTCCTGACCCAGGAATCAAACCAGGGTCTCCTACACTGCAGGATTCTTTACCAGTTAAGCTACAGGGAAACCCTTACAAGCTTCTCTGGCCAAGCAGAGTCTCAAAGGTGGTCTCTGAGGCGTATTAAGTCCACCATCTTCACAGATTGCTGATATTCTGATTAAAGGGTCTTTCTTTTGTTTCCAACATTTATGAGGATTGATTTGTAAGTGGTGGGCACTCTGATTTGATAACACCATAAGAGAAGGAAGAGATGACAATGTATTTGAATCTCAAACTAATCTTTCAATCATCACATGTGTTAAATCAAAGGGTTGTTGGAGCCTACTGGTGCCTGGTTTATACTTTCCCTGCAAAGTTAAAGTGGAATCCTTGTACATACGTGAAGTATCTGTTTAAGAGCAGACAGACAATACCATATCTACCATTGTGCAGAAAACCTCCCTCAGAAAGAGGCCCCTTTTCTCATCACTTTAGCAAAGATACATTGTAAGTGGGCTTCCCTGGTGGCTCAGATGGCAAAGAACCTGCCTGCAGTGCAGGAGACCCAGGTTTGATTCCTGGAGAAGGAAACGGTAACCCACTCCAGTATTCTTGCCTGGAGAATTCTGTGGATAGAGAAGCAGCCGGCTATAGTCCATAGGGCCACAAGAAGTCAGATAGGACTGAGGGACTAACACAGATAGTAACTAACTTTTAAACCTGGACCCCCATGCCCTAATCATCTCCAGTCAATGCACATCTTTCAAATCTTTTAATCCCAGGTACCTTGCCTAACTTGTCGGTCCTTTCCATGGATCAAAGAAGTGGAAATGAAGAATAAGTACTTAAGAGATGACCAGATCTCTTCCTGAGCTACCCCTTTCAATAATGCTGTGAACACACTGTGTAAACAGAATGAGGTCTACAGGAAGACCACAAGAAGTCAATCATTTTGTACCCCATCTCAATAATGGACTGAGATTCCTTCCTTCCCTTTAAAAGCTTCATCAAGTGAAATGAAAGTTGCTTGGTCGTGTTCGACTCTTAGAGGCCCATGGGAAAGCCATGGAATTCTCCAGGGAAGAATACTGGAGTGGGTTGCCATTTTCATTCCAGGGGATCTTCCTGACCCAGGAATCAAACCAGGGTCTCCTACACTGCAGGATTCTTTACCAGTTAAGCTACAGGGAAACCCTTACAAGCTTCTCTGGCCAAGCAGAGTCTCAAAGGTGGTCTCTGAGGCGTATTAAGTCCACCATCTTCACAGATTGCTGATATTCTGATTAAAGGGTCTTTCTTTTGTTTCCAACATTTATGAGGATTGATTTGTAAGTGGTGGGCACTCTGATTTGATAACACCATAAGAGAAGGAAGAGATGACAATGTATTTGAATCTCAAACTAATCTTTCAATCACATGGAGCCAGGAGAACCCAAAGAGCTCTTTCTAATGGAACGTGTTCATGGATCAGAAAACAGGGCTGCAAGGAGTCTGCAGTGCCTGTTTTGAGGGAAGTGGAGTTCTGTCTCTCTGAACCAATTATGCAGAGAAATCGTTTCTCCCCGTTGGTGCGAGAATCCTGCCGCATGCATTTCACCAGAGACCAATGTGTCAGCTGTTGAAGTGACCCTATATGAAGGTGAAAGTAATGCTTTGTCTTTAAAATGGAAACAAGTTGCATATAAACTGAAACTGGCTTCACATAGCTGGAGAGCTTTCTGCCCAGTAGAGCTACCAGTAGACTGGGTCATCTTGAGGTAGAGAAGTCCTGACATCGACTGTGTTAAAAAAGAAGCCAGATAATTGCCGATCAGAAGGTGGTGGAGGACTGAGTGACAAGCAGTAGAACAGAGGAGGGGATTAGTCCTGATGTTCGCAAAGGTTCTTACAAACATGATATTTAATCATCCTGTGGTCAACTTGCAAGTGTTCTGATGACTCATCTCAAGTATCAACCTGAAGGACCCCAGAGAGACCAGGGGACTCTGTGGCCAACCAACAAGCTCAGGATGCCCTAAAACAAAGTTTTATTAGTCTAGCAATCGAATACATTTTAATCAATCCATTTGGTCACAGACCTTCCCAGAGTCTCCAGGATGAAAAGGCCAGGATGGAACAATAGGGACTGAAAAAGAAAAGTGTCCAATTTATGCCTCTGAATCTGCCCCCTCTGGCCCCAAATCAGATCCTGGGAGATAGCCATGGAATTCTCCAGGAAGAATACTGGAGTGGGTTGCCATTTTCATTCCAGGGGATCTTCCTGACCCAGGAATCAAACCAGGGTCTCCTACACTGCAGGATTCTTTACCAGTTAAGCTACAGGGAAACCCTTACAAGCTTCTCTGGCCAAGCAGAGTCTCAAAGGTGGTCTCTGAGGCGTATTAAGTCCACCATCTTCACAGATTGCTGATATTCTGATTAAAGGGTCTTTCTTTTGTTTCCAACATTTATGAGGATTGATTTGTAAGTGGTGGGCACTCTGATTTGATAACACCATAAGAGAAGGAAGAGATGACAATGTATTTGAATCTCAAACTAATCTTTCAATCACATGGAGCCAGGAGAACCCAAAGAGCTCTTTCTAATGGAACGTGTTCATGGATCAGAAAACAGGGCTGCAAGGAGTCTGCAGTGCCTGTTTTGAGGGAAGTGGAGTTCTGTCTCTCTGAACCAATTATGCAGAGAAATCGTTTCTCCCCGTTGGTGCGAGAATCCTGCCGCATGCATTTCACCAGAGACCAATGTGTCAGCTGTTGAAGTGACCCTATATGAAGGTGAAAGTAATGCTTTGTCTTTAAAATGGAAACAAGTTGCATATAAACTGAAACTGGCTTCACATAGCTGGAGAGCTTTCTGCCCAGTAGAGCTACCAGTAGACTGGGTCATCTTGAGGTAGAGAAGTCCTGACATCGACTGTGTTAAAAAAGAAGCCAGATAATTGCCGATCAGAAGGTGGTGGAGGACTGAGTGACAAGCAGTAGAACAGAGGAGGGGATTAGTCCTGATGTTCGCAAAGGTTCTTACAAACATGATATTTAATCATCCTGTGGTCAACTTGCAAGTGTTCTGATGACTCATCTCAAGTATCAACCTGAAGGACCCCAGAGAGACCAGGGGACTCTGTGGCCAACCAACAAGCTCAGGATGCCCTAAAAACAAAGTTTTATTAGTCTAGCAATCGAATACACTTTAATCAATCCATTTGGTCACAGACCTTCCCAGAGTCTCCAGGATGAAAAGGCCAGGATGGAACAATAGGGACTGAAAAAGAAAAGTGTCCAATTTATGCCTCTGAATCTGCATCCCCACTGCTGGCCCCAAATCAGATCCTGGAAAAGGACATCTGGGACTTCTTCCCTTCACCTGAGTCCTCCCTAAAGGGTTTTAGGGAAGAAAAAGGTTGAGAGTCAACCCTTCGGTGGAAATCCTGCTGAGTATGGAGTGCAGGGTTGATGGCCATCCTGTTCATGGGGCAAGGCATCTCAAAGGTCACCCTATTGGGAGTCTTCTCTTGGAGGACTGACCCCTGGACTGGTCTCTCCTAGAAGTCCATTTTGGACTGTAAACCTCTTTGCTTCTGGAAGCCAGTAAGCTCCAGCCAGCTCTATACCCTGCTGAAGCCACACAGGAACCAGGCAGAGGAGGAGAAAGCAGACAGAATCTGGGGGTCTTCCAGTCTTGTCACAGAGAGCCCTCGAAATTCACGTCAGCTCTCCTTGGGTCAGCACTCAGAGAATGGGGTTTGAGATCAAGGCCTCGAGTTAATTAACATTGTTATTTGTTCCCAGAGCCCAGTATAGTGCCCAAGCAATTAATATTTGTCAAATGAATGAATGAATCTGCATAGTCAGCTTATTAGTGATTTACTGGGGATAGGATTGAGGTAGTAGCCAAGCTAGTGCATAAATTATTCAAACATGATCAGCTTTAAACATACAGAGCTAACATATGGCATGTGACTCTTTGCTGGTTAAGGACCCCCAATTACTTTTCAATGAGATAAACCTCCATTCAGATGTCCCAAACCAAAGACTCCCCGAGTGACGCATTTCTATTTCTTTTAACATCACAAACTGACAATGAGTCAATTGCATCCATTACTGATACTAAAGCTTTGTCCCTTACTCTTCAGAAACTTGTCAGCAACCCCTATGTGCTTGTCAAGGGCATGCCTGAGCCAGGGACATCTCTGACCCTGGAGCAACCCACTCGTGCAGAGACCACTATCCCAACATCCACTCGCAGCAAACTTGCTCTCTGGGGGCATTCTGTTTTTCTTTTTTCTTTGCTGGTGTATTGACAGTGTGTTGGAAGGACTGATGCTGAAGTTGAAACTCCAATACTTTGGCCACCTGACATGAAGAGCTGACTCATTGGAAAAGACCTTGATGCTGGGAAAGACTGAGGACAAGAGGATAAAAGGATGACTGAGGATCAGATGGTTGGATGGCATCACTAAGTCAATGGACACGGGTTTGAGGAAACTCTAGGAGATGGTGAGGGACAGGTCAGAAGCCTGGCATGCCGCAGTCCAGGGGGTCCCAAAGAGTCCAACATGATTTAGCAATTGAACAACAATGAACAAGACATTTTTCAAGCTCACAAATCAATCATAATATATGAGATGGAAAATCATTCATGTTCCACCCAAGGCTGGGAACACTCTGGACTTAACTGTTTTTCTCCTGAGCCGGATCTGGCGGGGGCAACCCTGCCATGGTGAAGGGCTCACGGATGCCTTCCCACTAAAGCAGCCGTGGGAATGGTGACATTCCCAAGGGGTCTCAGCTGTGACCCTGCAGAGGCCTCATGCAAAGGTTATCCTGGGTAAAAGCAGCTGCCTGAAAGGACTGACTGAGGGTCAGTTATGTGGCATTATCATGGCAAGCACCATTTGGCTGCTTGTTTTTCCATTTGCTTTTCACGTGGTGGATGAGATACATCAATTTGTCCTTTGCTTCTTGTTGCTTTTTTTTTTCCTCCTCTAAGAATAGTGGGAATTTTTATTCCAAACAACAAAGAATGTGTTGCCTCCCATTTGAAAAAATGAATCCTATTTTTAAACTTTTAATCTAAAATTGGTCTAGTTTATCATATACACACATATGTCTGTACAGGTACACATGTATTGATGTTGCGTGAACCTCAACACAGAGTAACCAGGTGCTCAAACCTCACCGAAGGCAGTCTGAAGACACAGGCAATGGAGTTGCTCTCCCTGTCCTCCCTCAAGGATCACACTTGGGATGAGCAGTGGGGGTGGGAAGCAGATCTCATTTGTCAGAAACAGCTGTTGGGACAGCTGGCTGTGGGTTGGGTTGGCGGGGGGGCAAGTCCTCTGTTACCTTTTTGGAACTCTCTTGCCAGGCTCTACTTCTCTGACCTTTCTTCCGTATTGACTGTAACAGACAAGCTCTGGGAAATGTAATTTCCTGGCTCAGAGGCAAGTCACTTGCTACTCACACGACCAGAGTCCTGGGCTCCAGAACTCTGATTTGTAGTCCTGCTGTCTTGTCTGTCTGTCTCTGTGCTCTCAACACACCTGTTCCCTATTGTCACCCACAGCAGTCCAGAATCTCCCCCCTTTCTTCCACTGACCTCTTTTGGCCAGACTGGAGGCATGCTGACAGGCACTCACAGGACAAACCCTTAGGGAATTTCACCCTGAGTATCCCCACGAACTCTGACATAGGAAACCTGACTGCCCTGGAAACTGGAAGCACCAACATCACAGTGGCTCGTTTTCAGTGAACAGCGGTGGCACTGTAAGCTGAAATGCAGCAAGTCTTCCATTCTGCTGGTTGAATCAGTTTAGGGTCTCTGTGCACTGCTGTCCTTCTCTGAGCTTTCTTCCACTAGTTCCTGTTTAATTACAGCATAAGAGCCACTATGGCATGGTCAACATGCTAAAAGGAACTATGAAGCATGGACTAAAATGTTATAACATTAAACACACGGGGGCCCCATTGGGGTAACTAATTTTATTCTATAAAAACCATGCATGCGGGCTTCCCTGGTAGTCCAGTGGGTACACAGTCTGCCTTGCAGTGGAAGGGACGCTGCTTTGATCCCTGGGAAGATCCCATGTGCTACGGAGTGGCTGGACCGGTGTGTTCAATTCCAAGCCAGTGCTCTGGAGTGTGTGCTCCCAGAGCTGGTGCTCTGTACCAAGAGAGCTCACTGAGATGGGAGGCCCACACAGGCTGAAGAATAAAGATGGATGAAAAGAAATAAATGAAAGACCAATAGAAGTGGCCAAAAAAAAAAAAAAACCAAAACCAAAACCAAAAAAGCATGCATGTGAGAGAAAAGAAACAATGAGTCAAACATTTCCCATTCCAGTTTACCAGGGTATCAGAATATACATGGGGAACCGTCTAGTCACGTATTCCTTCTAATAACCTTTACAAGGAAGTACTTTTACACTGTGGAGAAGGAAATGGCAAACCACTCCAGTATTCTTGCCTGGAGAATTCCACGCACAGAGAAGCCTGCCGAGCTACAGTCCGTGGGTTCTCAAATATATATACACATATAGCTTCTCTGATGACTCAGAGATGACAAATCTGCCTGAAATGCAGGAGACCCTGATTCCATCCCTGAGTTGGGAAGATCCCCAAGAGAAGGGCATCGCAACCCACTCCAGTTTTTTTTTTTTTTAAAGAGTATTGTTGTTTACTGCCACACATTGACCTGAATCTGCCATAGGTGTACGCATGTTCCCTTACCAAACCTCTCCCCTGTCTCCCTTCCTATACCACCCCTCCTGGTGGCCACAAAGCCCCTGTTTGAGATCCCCTAGTCCCACAGCATATTACCCTCCCTCACCCCAGTGTCCATAAGACTGTTCTCCATGTCTACCTCTCCACTGTTGCTCTGCATATTCATTTATCAGCGCCAATCCTCTAGATTCCATATATATGGGTCTGTATACAATATTTATCTTTCTCTCTCTGACATGCTTCACTCTGTATAATAGGTTCTCGATTCATCCGCCTCATTAGAACTGATTCAAATACTTTTCTTTTTCATGTCTGAAAAATATTCCATTGGACATATGTACCACAGCTTCTTTATCCATTTATCTGTCGATGGACATCTAGGTTGCTTCCATGTTCTAGCTACTATAAATAGTGCTGCAGTGAACAGTGGGGAACATGTGTCTCTTTCAATTTTGATTTCCTCAGGGTCTATGCCTAGTACCCACTCCAGTATTCTTGCCTGAAGAATTCCATGGACAGAGTAGTCTGATGGGCAGCAGTCCATGGGGTTACACAGTCGGACATGGCTGGAGTGACTAAGCAGCAGCAGCAGCTTTTATACTGAGCACTTGAAAGATACAATGTGCTTATTTTAATCTAGGCATATAGCATTAAACAAATAGAAAAATTCACAGCAATACATAAACCTCATTAAATAAGACATCACAATACAGTGAGATAAATCTACCTACCATTGAAGTGGTGCTGGTGCTCAAAGGATTTCCCCAGTGACTCAGCGGAAAAGAATCTGCCTGCAATGCAAGAGACTCAGGTTCGATCCCTTGGTTGGGAAGATCCGCTAAAGGAGGAAATGGCAACCTCCTCCAGTATTCTTGCCTGGAAAATCCCATGGACAGAGGAGCCTGGTGGGCTACAGTCCATTGGGTCACAAAAGAGTTGGACATGACTGAGTGACTTAACAACAACAATAGGGATATTGGAGAGTTCAGAGGCAAGACCATCAGACCATGGTTGGATCAGAACTGCTCAGAGCAAGGAAGAAGGCCAAAGATGAGCAAGCATTCATCTAACCTCCTGCAGACCCACAGCTGATATGAAGTTATCTATCAGAGGCATCCTGTGTCAGCCACTCTCACTGAATATTTTGTGTAGTAAGTCACTTCAGTTGTATCTGACTCCTTGCCATCCTATGGCCTGTAGCCCACCAGGCTCTTCTGTCCATGGGATTCTCCAGGCAAGAATACTGGAGTGGGTTGTTATGCCCTTCTCTAGGGCATCTTCCTGACCTAGGGATTGAACCCACATATCTTATTGCACTAGCAGGCAGGTTCTTTACCACTAGAATCATCTGTGAAAGACTGGATATTAGTTAATCTGTAAAGCTACTCTCAGAAGAACATTTTCATTAGAATAGAGCAAGCAGACAATCTGACAGCTTTAACTTGGACTGTGGTGTATGCAATTAGAGGCTGAATATAATTAAGTGATCCAATAGAACATAGAGGCTTTCCTGGTGGCTCAGATGGTAAAGAATCTGCCTGCAATGTGAGAGACCTGGGTTGGATCCCTGGGTTAGGAAGATCCCCTGAAGAAGGGAACGGCTTGAAATTAAATGATGCTTGCTCCTTGGAAGAAAAGCTATGACAAAACCTAGACAGCATATTAAAAACCTGAGACATCACTCTGCTGACAGAAGTTCCATATAGTCAAAGCTATGGTTTTACCAGTAGTCATGTATGGATGTGAGAGATGGACCATGAAGAAGGCTGAGTGCCAAAGAATTGATGCCTCTGAACTGTGGTGTTGGAGAGGACTCATGAGAGTCCCTTGGACAGCAAGGACATCAAACCAGTCAATCCTAAAGGAAATCAACCCTGAATATTTATTGGAAGGACTGATGCTGAGAAGCTCCAATACTTTGGCCGTATGATGCGAAGAGACTGTTCCTTGGAAAATCCCATGGACAGAGGAGCCTGGTGGGCTACAGTCCATTGGGTCACAAAAGAGTTGGACATGACTGAGTGACTTAACAACAACAATAGGGATATTGGAGAGTTCAGAGGCAAGACCATCAGACCATGGTTGGATCAGAACTGCTCAGAGCAAGGAAGAAGGCCAAAGATGAGCAAGCATTCATCTAACCTCCTGCAGACCCACAGCTGATATGAAGTTATCTATCAGAGGCATCCTGTGTCAGCCACTCTCACTGAATATTTTGTGTAGTAAGTCACTTCAGTTGTATCTGACTCCTTGCCATCCTATGGCCTGTAGCCCACCAGGCTCTTCTGTCCATGGGATTCTCCAGGCAAGAATACTGGAGTGGGTTGTTATGCCCTTCTCTAGGGCATCTTCCTGACCTAGGGATTGAACCCACATATCTTATTGCACTAGCAGGCAGGTTCTTTACCACTAGAATCATCTGTGAAAGACTGGATATTAGTTAATCTGTAAAGCTACTCTCAGAAGAACATTTTCATTAGAATAGAGCAAGCAGACAATCTGACAGCTTTAACTTGGACTGTGGTGTATGTAATTAGAGGCTGAATATAATTAAGTGATCCAATAGAACATAGAGGCTTTCCTGGTGGCTCAGATGGTAAAGAATCTGCCTGCAATGTGAGAGACCTGGGTTGGATCCCTGGGTTAGGAAGATCCCCTGAAGAAGGGAACGGCTTGAAATTAAATGATGCTTGCTCCTTGGAAGAAAAGCTATGACAAAACCTAGACAGCATATTAAAAACCTGAGACATCACTCTGCTGACAGAAGTTCCATATAGTCAAAGCTATGGTTTTACCAGTAGTCATGTATGGATGTGAGAGATGGACCATGAAGAAGGCTGAGTGCCAAAGAATTGATGCCTCTGAACTGTGGTGTTGGAGAGGACTCATGAGAGTCCCTTGGACAGCAAGGACATCAAACCAGTCAATCCTAAAGGAAATCAACCCTGAATATTTATTGGAAGGACTGATGCTGAAGCTGAAGCTCCAATACTTTGGCCGTATGATGCGAAGAGACTGTTCCTTGGAAAAGATCCTGATGCTGGGAAAAATAGAAGGCAGAAGGATAAGGGGATGGAAGAAGATGAGATGGTTGGATGGCATCCCTGAGTAAATGGACATGAGCTTGGGCAAACACCAGGAGATGGTGATGGACAGGAAAGCCTGGTATGCTGCAGTCCATGGGGTCACAAAGAGTCAGACATGAATAAAATGAATAGAATATTGAAAACTGGTATATAGTAAATGCCTGTAATACACCCAAGGTGCTCAGGTAGTCTACACTTTCCCCTGGTTCTTTCTGTCCCATTATACAGTGTGGCTCTTAAAAGAATCTCCACACCCTTAATCTTCCAGGTCTTCTCCCCCTCAAATAAGCCAATGATCAACCCTTCTCTCTGACATATCCCTTCCAGGAGATGGCCTTGGACTTCCCACCATCCCATTTACAAATGTACTTCTCTCTCTGCCCAAATGTACCCTCCCTTTTGGGTCTGCTCCTTGCCTTCCTCCCAATCTCTCTTTCCTTGGTCTCTCCTTAGAGTCATCTTTCCAATAGCTCATATTAAAATAAACCCTTGTTTTAGAATAGTTGTAGAATTCCAGAAAATTTGTAAAAATAGTACAGAGAATTTCCATGCATCCCCTAATACTAGTATCTTACATTAATTGCTGTGATATGTGTGCCAAAATTAGGGGCCAGCCTGGATGCACTTGGACGTCACCAATTTTCCCTTCATATCCTTTTTTCTGTTCCAAATAGCATTTTAACATATCTACATCTCTACAGTGGTAAAACCAAACAACACAAAGTCCATCACAAACCCACAACTTCCTACAGGTACCACTCTCTCTCTCCCTTCTTTCTCAGAGATAAACTGTTCACCCCTCAACCCATGGCAATCACTAATAGTCTTGCCCAGCTTGTTTATAACCCATCTGTTTCCAAGTCTATGGATCACTTCTTTTTCCATAGCTATATGACTTCTCTGCTGCATTGACCACTGTGTCAGCTTCTTTCTGTGCAATTTCACTTTCCTACTTTCCATCCCCCTACCAGGTATCAGTCTTTCTTCCTCCCTCTTCACCTCTCCTCCCACCCCTTCTCTGTTCTCTGGTGAGATTCTCCCTCTCCTGCCCATCCTCTGGTGTTGGCTGTTTCAGGTCTGATCTGTAATTTCTTTTCTTCTCCCTCAAGGCACTGTCACTTAGATATCCTGCTTGATTCTTCAATTAATAAATAGATCAAACATCTCACACTTATATTTACATTCCAAATCTCCTTTGGGCACGGCAGCATCAGAGCATAGCTCCAGATGACCTACCCCCCAAGCTAGCTCCCCAGGTAGCTGGAGCCTGACTTGGCCCTGTCCTGGCACTGGGCTGGGGGTCTGGATTGAATCAAAGTTGGATACAGAGTGCTGTCAAACATCACAAAGTAGGCAGCTCGGCATCATTTCCTCTTTGTTCAAATGGATTTGACTGCAAAGGAGAATTATCCAGGAGCTAGATACTGAAGCTGATGGGCATTCATGCTATCCCCATGCCTGGGCTGGGGTGACACAGGCTGAGGGAAGAGGACCTGTCACGGCATCAATGATACCCATGGAACCGTTGATGACCAAGTAAGTTGCCACTAGGATTCTGTGCTGAGATGGAGAAGAAAGATGTAGGTGTGTACAATGATGACTGGCCTCAGGTGGGTCACTTCATATCTCAGGCAGGACCCTTTAAAGCTACACTCTACTACTAAGAAGTTTTCTTCCATCTGGAAGGGTCTTCTGACCTGAAAGTCTGGCCAAGACCCACTCATCCTTCAAACCTTGGTCCCAATGCCCTCTTCCTGAGGCTGTCTCACTTGAGCCCTCAAGCTGGTCTGGATCCCTCTCCTGGCTTTGCACACCTGCTTCAGCGCTGTGTCCAGCCCTCCACTGGTACAGGAAATGTCATCGGTGTTAACTGCTGCTTCTCCAGAACTAGGAAGTGCTGGCTCCAGGGAGCTTCGGTGAATGTCAGTGGGATGAATGAAGGCTTGAAAGTGTGAATACGGCGGGGCTGCCTTGCCATTCACCATGAAGACCACAGATGGAAAGAGCAGGAAGCAGTCACCTCGACCCCCACATCCTCTCCAAGATGCTTTTCTATTTGACTATCTGTCTCCCCAGTACATAAAGACAGAATTAGAAAAGGAACAGGAGAAGTAATATTTCTATTAGTCTATTTAATGAATCTGGCTGATTTTTTCTCTCTTGGAGCGCATACCAGTGCAGAGTGCTGACACTATTTTGGAAGCAGGAATTTTGCTGGCACCCAGCCTCACACTCCACCGTTCCCAGACTTTCCAGGGGCCTCTGAGCGACCCCCTCACTTATCTCTCCATGCCAGCCCCTGATCCTCTAATTAAGTCATTTTCTCACTCTCCTCACCTCCACAACTTCCATCCAAAAAGCAAGTCCCGCCAATATATTTATAAGGCATGTTATGCAGGCAGGGATAATACAGGAGTGAGGATAAGCCTCTTCCTTGTTTTTTAGGAACAGAAAAGCACTGGGTAAAAAGCCAGCACTGCAGAGCTTGGCGCGTCTTCCTTGACAGCATAAACTCATGAACTTGGGGGGATGTCTGTTCACTGGGCATGATTTGGCCTGACAAATCCTTTATCTGCCCTGCGGTAGAGGAGTCAAACACAGAGCCTTCAGGAGAGTTCTCTCCTGTAAAAGCAAGTCTCCATTAAGACTCTGGCTGGCAGTCAGGAGTCACTAGGGGCTCAAAGGCCATCTCAGTAAAGGGCAGTTCCTGGAGCTGACCTCTGCTCCTAAGGAGGAATGAGTGGCCATCACACTGCTGTGGCTTGTTCCATAGGTGGCTGTGCCATGTTGGGTGCTGTTTGGACAACTCAGGAGAGAGACTGATCTTCTAAGGAAAACAGCACAGACAGACTGGCCAAAGTGGGCACACCTGTGCCACTGTATTTACAAAGGACTGGGAAGTGACACCAAGCCTGTTAGCAACCTGTGCCCCGTCTTGTACCTGGGCCTAAAGGCTTACTCTGTATTTCTGCTTCTCTGACCCTGCTCCTCAAATTCTTCCCAGGGAACTAGTATAACAGTCTTACAAACATAGGAAAAGGCAAGTGACTTCTTTACTCTATTACGAAGTGCCTTCAATTATACCTGAGATTTCAACAGGTTATACTGATGCTCCCAGACCTTCTCTGAAAGATACTCTTTTTTTTTTTTTTAAAGATTTATTTATTTATTTATTTATTTTGGGTGGGGTTCGGGTTGGGGAAGGAGGGGAGTGGGCGGGCCACTTCTATTGGTCTTTCATTTCTCTATTTTCATCCGTCTTTGTTCTTTGGCCCGTGTGGGCCTCCCATCACAGTGGCCTCTGTTGTCGCAGAGCACTGGCTCTAGGCACATGCGCTCCAGAGCTCTGGCTCAGTGATTGGACACATCGGTCCAGCCGCTCCGCCGCACGTGGGATCTTCCCAGGCCAGGGATCGAACCGGTGCCCCTTGCACTGCAAGGCAGTGTCCTTACCCACTGGACCACCAGGGGAAGCCCTGAAAGACACTCTTAAATGCTCATTTAAATCGGGGTGCTGGGGGCTTGCCAGGTGGTCCAGTGGTTAAGAATCCACCTTGCAAGGCAGAGGAACCAGTTTGATTCCTGGTCCAGGATGATCCTCCATACCACTGGTGACCAAAGCCATGACTACTGAGCCCATGTTCTGCCAACTGCACCTACAGAGCCCACATGCAATAGGTACTGAAGCCCATGAACCCTCGAACCCATACTCTGCAACAAGAGAAGCCGCTGCAGTGAGAAGCTGCTCCCTAACTAGAGAGTAACCCCGTTCACTACAACAAAGACCCAGTGTAGCCAAAAATAAAAATTAAAAAAAAAAAAGATAAATGCAAAAAAGAAATTTGGGTGCAGAAGGTGGACGGCAACTTTCAAAGGCTCAGAACCCAAGGCCTGACCCACTGGGAACTGTCATGGATGTCAGGCCAGGCCAGTGTGAAGACATTGCACAGTCCCCATTGGCTTAACTGGGTCCCATCAGTGTCACACCTGGACAGTTGCCCTCGGCAGGGGAGCAAGACCAGCTCCATTCAGCGCTCAGCTAAATGCTGGGTGCTACTGGTCCAGCTTTGCTATACTCATGATCAATACAATTTCTTTCTCAAACCTGTTATTTATGTGTTTATAATTTCAAAATCAAGTGGGAAAGAGGATGGTTAGTCAAAGAAGCAGAACCCCTAAACACACACAAATAACTACATCAAAAAAAAAAAAAACATTGTTTCTTACAATTGTTCTCATATGTGATGTATGTTAGTTGCTCAGTCTTGTCCAACTTTTTGTGACCCCACGGACTGTAGCCCAGGCTCCTTTGTCCATGGAATTCTCCAGGCAAGAATACTGGCATGGGCAGCCACACCCTCCTCCAGGGAGTCTTCCTGGGTCCTGCCCAGCTTCTCATCTTGTGTGTTCACCTGTTTCTTTGCTTCAGCCACACATTAAAGCTCTGGAAGTCAAACTTGGCCATTCCCTCTTCCCTTCTTCTGGGATTCTTGGCCCCATATCTTCCTAGGGTCACCTGCTCACATTTCATATGCCAACTCCTTCCCTGACTACCAGTTCCTGTCTTACTGCCAAGCCAAATGCTCTTAAATCGGGGTGCTGGGGGCTTGCCAGGTGGTCCAGTGGTTAAGAATCCACCTTGCAAGGCAGAGGAACCAGTTTGATTCCTGGTCCAGGATGATCCTCCATACCACTGGTGACCAAAGCCATGACTACTGAGCCCATGTTCTGCCAACTGCACCTACAGAGCCCACATGCAATAGGTACTGAAGCCCATGAACCCTCGAACCCATACTCTGCAACAAGAGAAGCCGCTGCAGTGAGAAGCTGCTCCCTAACTAGAGAGTAACCCCGTTCACTACAACAAAGACCCAGTGTAGCCAAAAATAAAAATTAAAAAAAAAAAAGATAAATGCAAAAAAGAAATTTGGGTGCAGAAGGTGGACGGCAACTTTCAAAGGCTCAGAACCCAAGGCCTGACCCACTGGGAACTGTCATGGATGTCAGGCCAGGCCAGTGTGAAGACATTGCACAGTCCCCATTGGCTTAACTGGGTCCCATCAGTGTCACACCTGGACAGTTGCCCTCGGCAGGAGCAAGACCAGCTCCATTCAGCGCTCAGCTAAATGCTGGGTGCTACTGGTCCAGCTTTGCTATACTCATGATCAATACAATTTCTTTCTCAAACCTGTTATTTATGTGTTTATAATTTCAAAATCAAGTGGGAAAGAGGATGGTTAGTCAAAGAAGCAGAACCCCTAAACACACACAAATAACTACATCAAAAAAAAAAAAAAACATTGTTTCTTACAATTGTTCTCATATGTGATGTATGTTAGTTGCTCAGTCTTGTCCAACTTTTTGTGACCCCACGGACTGTAGCCCAGGCTCCTTTGTCCATGGAATTCTCCAGGCAAGAATACTGGCATGGGCAGCCACACCCTCCTCCAGGGAGTCTTCCTGGGTCCTGCCCAGCTTCTCATCTTGTGTGTTCACCTGTTTCTTTGCTTCAGCCACACATTAAAGCTCTGGAAGTCAAACTTGGCCATTCCCTCTTCCCTTCTTCTGGGATTCTTGGCCCCATATCTTCCTAGGGTCACCTGCTCACATTTCATATGCCAACTCCTTCCCTGACTACCAGGTCCTGTCTTACTGCCAAGCCTGCCCCATTAACCCCACAAGGTCCACACCTCCCTGAGGTGATCTTCTGTTTTCTGCCAGGTTTCCCCTTTACTCTCAAATGTCAGCTGTGGGAAGAGAGCTATGCCTTGGTCCTGGCTATCTTTCCAGAGTCTAGAAAAGGGGCGGACACATGGTTACCACTCAATAATTATTTGTTGAAGAAAAACAGAGGAAGACATGACAAAATAAAGGAGAGAGAAATGAAAATAGATGAAGTCTGTCTGCTGAGAACTCAAGCCAATCAGCAGCCCAATACTAGTGCTGAGGGCCATCTGCTTCAACACACAGGGGAGAATGCTGTGCAGTTTTCATTTCAATTTCTTAGGTGCAGAAATCCACCAAGGGCTTTAAGCTGCCTCAGATGGATTCATACACATCAGAGTGTACACTTCCATGTATAAACATTTTAGTCATTGAGGAAGGCAGTTATTTTTCTCATAAACATTCTTCCTATGATAGAATTTAGCCCATTAAATTGCACATGTTCTCAAAAAAGGCATTGATAAAGTGTAAAGGAACTCAGTCATGGCGGGTGACAGTAGTCTTGTCCGATCATTAATTACAAAGAAACTGAGCCAGTGAGTGGTGGATTTTACATCAGCTCTACAGTAAAACTTCTGTGTTTTCTGATGTCTACACACCTGTTGGGCTTTAGGAATAAGAATCACAGCTTTGCTTGTCTTACGCTATGGACTGTTCTCACTCATTCCAGACTACCACACAGTAACTGTGAAACTAACGCTTGTTGGGGACTTAGTCCTGGAGAAGATCAGCTTGCTTTTTCTTTCTTTCTTTCTCTTTCTTTTCTTGACTGCATCATTCCACACGAGATCTTAGTTCCACAACCAAGGACTGAACACAACCTGTCAGCAGTGAGAACACAGAGTCCTACCAGCTTTCTTGAGCAGTCCATGGAGAACTATTATTCCCAGACACAATTCTACAAGAAATTGCAAATTGGGAGTTTGCGAAGTACTTCAGTACTAAGAATACTTTATATAAATCAAAATAAAAATTGACCCTAATTACAGTTTTCTGTTGTTGTTGTTCAGTCACTAAGTCATGTCTGACGCTTTGCAATCCCACAGGCTCCTCTGTCCTCCACTAGCTCCCAGAGCTTGCTCAAATTCATGTCCATTGAATCAGTGATGCTATCTAGCCATCCCATGCTCTGTTGCCCTCTTTTCTTTTGCTTTCAGTCCTGAGATGTCGATGTTCAATCTTGCCATCTTCTGCTTGAGCACATGCAATTTACCTTGATTCATGGAACTAACATTCCAGGTTCCTATGCAATACTGTTCTTCACAGCATCAAATTTTATTTTCACCATGAGAAACATCCACAACTGAGCATCGTCTCTGCTTTAGCCCAGTTGCTTCATTCTTTCTGGACCTATATCAGTAATTGCCCTCCATTCTTCCTAAGCAGCATATTGGATACCTTCTAGCCTAGGGAGGTTCATCTTCCAGTGAGATATCTTTTTGCCTTTTCATGTGGCTATTACAGTTCATGGAGTTCTCCAGATAGAAACCTCAAATTAAAAAAAGATTAAAATCACTCATAACCTCAAATCCCTAACATCTACAAAAATAATTTATTTCTCCACTTCTTATTTGTTGTTTGCATATGTTTCACTTTAGTTACTCTAAGAAAGGAGCAAGTAATGAAGTGACTAGGTGTGTAAGATCATGAGAAAAGTCTTGGTTATACGTTTGGGGGTATGCAAGTGTCTATCCACTGGGTTGGCCAAACGGTTCATTTGGGTTTGGTCAACCAGATATGTTCATACTTCTCTGTATGACCATCTCAATCTTGGATTTGAGGGGAAAGGTTCACACTCATTTTTCAATGTTTCAAATTTTTTTGGAGGATGATAATGAGACAGTCGTGAACTGTTTTCCCTTTTTATTAAACAATGAGATCTTTCCAGCTGATGGGTGCAAGTG
The DNA here is from genome assembly GCA_022376925.1 of Tragulus kanchil. Taxonomy (NCBI): domain Eukaryota; kingdom Metazoa; phylum Chordata; class Mammalia; order Artiodactyla; family Tragulidae; genus Tragulus; species Tragulus kanchil. The sequence goes on from JAIOJX010000031.1 coordinate 100,864,801, forward strand.
AGAAACCCCTCTCCCTTTGTTTCTGCTATTAGAAGTCCAGGCAAATTGGAGAACTATTATTCCCAGACACAATTCTACAAGAAATTGCAAATTGGGAGTTTGCAGTACTTCAGTACTAAGAATACTTTATATAAATCAAAATAAAAATTGACCCTAATTACAGTTTTCTGTTGTTGTTGTTCAGTCACTAAGTCATGTCTGACGCTTTGCAATCCCACAGGCTCCTCTGTCCTCCACTAGCTCCCAGAGCTTGCTCAAATTCATGTCCATTGAATCAGTGATGCTATCTAGCCATCCCATGCTCTGTTGCCCTCTTTTCTTTTGCTTTCAGTCCTGAGATGTCGATGTTCAATCTTGCCATCTTCTGCTTGAGCACATGCAATTTACCTTGATTCATGGAACTAACATTCCAGGTTCCTATGCAATACTGTTCTTCACAGCATCAAATTTTATTTTCACCATGAGAAACATCCACAACTGAGCATCGTCTCTGCTTTAGCCCAGTTGCTTCATTCTTTCTGGACCTATATCAGTAATTGCCCTCCATTCTTCCTAAGCAGCATATTGGATACCTTCTAGCCTAGGGAGGTTCATCTTCCAGTGAGATATCTTTTTGCCTTTTCATGTGGCTATTACAGTTCATGGAGTTCTCCAGATAGAAACCTCAAATTAAAAAAAGATTAAAATCACTCATAACCTCAAATCCCTAACATCTACAAAAATAATTTATTTCTCCACTTCTTATTTGTTGTTTGCATATGTTTCACTTTAGTTATTCTAAGAAAGGAGCAAGTAATGAAGTGACTAGGTGTGTAAGATCATGAGAAAAGTCTTGGTTATACGTTTGGGGGTATGCAAGTGTCTATCCACTGGGTTGGCCAAACGGTTCATTTGGGTTTGGTCAACCAGATATGTTCATACTTCTCTGTATGACCATCTCAATCTTGGATTTGAGGGGAAAGGTTCACACTCATTTTTCAATGTTTCAAATTTTTTTGGAGGATGATAATGAGACAGTCGTGAACTGTTTTCCCTTTTTATTAAACAATGAGATCTTTCCAGCTGATGGGTGCAAGTGAGAAACCCCTCTCCCTTTTTGTTTCTGCTATTAGAAGTCCAGGCAAAGCATTTTGTGGGACCCTTTTTAGGACATCTGGTACAATCAAAGTGATCTCCTTGGGCTTCCCTGGTGGTCCAGTGGTTGACAATCTGCCTGTTAATGCAGGGGACAGAGATTCAATCCAAGCCCATGCACCACAACTACTGATTCTGTGCTCCACAGCAAGAGAAGTCACTGCAGTGAGAAGCCCACACACTGCAAGAGAGCCCTGCTTGCTGAAACTAGAGAAAGCTTGCATGTAGCAATGAAGACCCAGCATAGACAAAAATAAATTAAACAAATTTAAACGGGGGCCTCCTTGAGGATCCTGAAGTCCGGGGCTCCCCTCTCCTATCCCCTTATCTCCATGACCTTGGGAAGTTGATTGAACCTTTCTGAGGTCCTGCCATCATCCTCTGTCAAGTGGAAACCACACTTTAGGCACTTTAAGGAAGGCCAGCTGATGGCTGACCTCCTTTATCTCCAGGCTGGCAGCTGTGGGTGGCACAGGTTATAACCTGGGACACTCAGAAGGCCAGTCCCTATGTGGAGAGGCCTACAGAGACAAGCTCCCTCTACTTATCCTGCTCAGACCCTCCTGGTTCCCTCAGCAGACAGCATGTGTGCTCCAGGGCCCAGGGCAGACCTCTCCCCATTCACCTGGGAACTTTCTCAGCAGCAACATAATAAGCAACCCCTTCCTGGCATCAGAGTCAGAGGGCAGGCCACATCCTGGTACTTTAGGTACATGCTTGGCAATAAGGGGACTACTTTGGAAGATATCCAAGTTGATGTGAAGCTTGTTCCAAAACACACACTCACAGTGACAGACTCATTCCTGTGATGGATAGAAAGAATAAGAGATTTCGAGTTCCCAGGCCAGGGTCAAAGACTGGCCCATTTTCGACTACTTGAGTGACTGTGGGAAAGTCATTTAACCTTTCTGGTCCTTTCTTCTTTCATCTGAAAAACAGGAGTACTAAAATTTCAACCTTCAGAGAGCTCTTTGACAAACTCAGTGATAAATAAGATAATGTAGATGTAGTGACTCGACTCTGTTTACCAATATTTCATTTTATCATTTCCTTCTGGGTCACAGTGAAACAGAGCTTCCCTAAAACTGAGTTCCTCTGCTGAGTTTATGATTAACTTCTCTCTCCAAAATTTTATTCCCTTTCTTTTCACACACCTGTTCCCCAGGATTGAGGACTATCAAAGAAAAGAGGGACACAAACCAAGCAGGACTCTGCAGGACCCTTCCATGTCCTCCGCTTCTTGTTTGGTCCTCCACAGCAAAAATGCAAAAGCTGTGCTGAAACTAGAGAAAGCTTGCATGTAGCACTGACGACCCAGCATAGACAAAAATACATTCAACAAATTTAAACGGGGGCCTCCTTGAGGATCCTGAAGTCCGGGGCTCCCCTCTCCTATCCCCTTATCTCCATGACCTTGGGAAGTTGATTGAACCTTTCTGAGGTCCTGCCATCATCCTCTGTCAAGTGGAAACCACACTTTAGGCACTTTAAGGAAGGCCAGCTGATGGCTGACCTCCTTTATCTCCAGGCTGGCAGCTGTGGGTGGCACAGGTTATAACCTGGGACACTCAGAAGGCCAGTCCCTATGTGGAGAGGCCTACAGAGACAAGCTCCCTCTACTTATCCTGCTCAGACCCTCCTGGTTCCCTCAGCAGACAGCATGTGTGCTCCAGGGCCCAGGGCAGACCTCTCCCCATTCACCTGGGAACTTTCTCAGCAGCAACATAATAAGCAACCCCTTCCTGGCATCAGAGTCAGAGGGCAGGCCACATCCTGGTACTTTAGGTACATGCTTGGCAATAAGGGGACTACTTTGGAAGATATCCAAGTTGATGTGAAGCTTGTTCCAAAACACACACTCACAGTGACAGACTCATTCCTGTGATGGATAGAAAGAATAAGAGATTTCGAGTTCCCAGGCCAGGGTCAAAGACTGGCCCATTTTCGACTACTTGAGTGACTGTGGGAAAGTCATTTAACCTTTCTGGTCCTTTCTTCTTTCATCTGAAAAACAGGAGTACTAAAATTTCAACCTTCAGAGAGCTCTTTGACAAACTCAGTGATAAATAAGATAATGTAGATGTAGTGACTCGACTCTGTTTACCAATATTTCATTTTATCATTTCCTTCTGGGTCACAGTGAAACAGAGCTTCCCTAAAACTGAGTTCCTCTGCTGAGTTTATGATTAACTTCTCTCTCCAAAATTTTATTCCCTTTCTTGTCACACACCTGTTCCCCTCAGGATTGAGGACTATCAAAGAAAAGAGGGGACACAAACCAAGCAGGACTCTGCAGGACCCTTCCATGTCCTCCGCTTCTTGTTTGGTCTTCCCTGAGTTCCAAAGAGCAGATTCAAAAGTTTGTAATGATCTGGGAAGTGAGGGAATGCAAAATAAAGGAAAAGAAGCCAAGGAAGAAAAGTATTGATAGCTAAAATGAGTTCAGTAATAAGTCACAGGACTCCATTTTCCTCTTCCACAGATACATGTAACAATTTGATGCATATCTTAATGATGTTCTGCAGGAACTAGGACCTTCCCCTTCAACCCAGGCGGAGGATGCTGACCACGTGCACACAGATTCCAGATTGGCTGGAAGCAGAAAACTGATTAAGATCCCCAAAACACCACCCTGCTACCTCACCACCAACCACTGAGAAAAATGTTCATGAGCCGATCATACACTCAGCAACCCTCACGCTACCATTGCCTTTAAAAACCCTTGCCTGAGAGCCATTGGGGAGTCTGGGTCTTTTGAGCACTTGCTGCCCACTCCCCTCGCTTGGTGCACTGAAATGAATGCTGTACTTCCCTTCACCACAATCAGGGGTCAGGAGACTGGCTTTGCCAGGTGTCCAGTAAGAGCACCCAAGTTTAGCTCAGAAACAACAGGACTGTACTTGCCCACTCCCACCCCTGTGGGGCTGGACATGGTCACATAACTTGCTTAGACCAGCAAAATCTGAGCAGAAGGGACATGCATCACTTCCAGGAGAGCAGCTGAGAGCCAATACATGATTGCTTCACATATTCCCTTTGTATGCTGTGATGGCTCTGCTAGTGAAGGAGGGAAGGGGGCAAGGTGCAACCTTTAAAAGAACAATAGCTGTTGAGGATATGATAAAAATTGGTTAGAAGCAACCAGGTCCAAGATGGCAGAAGATTCAACTTCTGGTGGACCGTGAGCCTCATTATAAGTTCACTATAATATATTAGCATCTAAATGACATGCCTACAGCCTCCGTGACAGTTCTGAGACTGACTATAAAAGGATAAAAAGCAGGTGGTGACCCAATTCAGAAATCCCTGTCCTTTCCTCAAAATAGTTGGAATAATCCACTTACTCATTATCATTGAAATTACCCAGCTCATAAAAACTAACCACCCCGTATTTCAAGGCCTCTCATTTCTGAGAAGGCCAATACCATCAGTGGAGTGTGTTTCTCCCAAGGTCACTGTCACTTTCCAAATCAACCCCATACCTTTTGGCCATTTTTGAGATGGACTGAACTTGCATCCTGTCTGTGAAATCTGCATCTTTCTAAATAAATCCACTTCTTACCTAGCACTTTGTTTCTCACTGAATTTTTTCCGCCAAGAGACATAAAGAACCTGAGCTTCATTAAGCCCTGAGACCAGGTGTGTGATCTCAATTAAAAGACCATGAGCTCAAATCCCAACCTAGGTTTTGGCTGGCAGTGTCCCGTTGTGATCTCAAGTTAAGCACCATTGAAGTTCCTGAGCAATGCCCATGCTACCTCACCACCAACCACTGAGAAAAACCCATCAGCTTACCATTGCCTTTAAAACCCTTGCCTGAGAGCCATTGGGAGTCTGGGTCTTTTGAGCACTTGCTGCCCACTCCCCTCGCTTGGTGCACTGAAATGAATGCTGTACTTCCCTTCACCACAATCAGGGGTCAGGAGACTGGCTTTGCCAGGTGTCCAGTAAGAGCACCCAAGTTTAGCTCAGAAACAACAGGACTGTACTTGCCCACTCCCACCCCTGTGGGGCTGGACATGGTCACATAACTTGCTTAGACCAGCAAAATCTGAGCAGAAGGGACATGCATCACTTCCAGGAGAGCAGCTGAGAGCCAATACATGATTGCTTCACATATTCCCTTTGTATGCTGTGATGGCTCTGCTAGTGAAGGAGGGAAGGGGGCAAGGTGCAACCTTTAAAAGAACAATAGCTGTTGAGGATATGATAAAAATTGGTTAGAAGCAACCAGGTCCAAGATGGCAGAAGATTCAACTTCTGGTGGACCGTGAGCCTCATTATAAGTTCACTATAATATATTAGCATCTAAATGACATGCCTACAGCCTCCGTGACAGTTCTGAGACTGACTATAAAAGGATAAAAAGCAGGTGGTGACCCAATTCAGAAATCCCTGTCCTTTCCTCAAAATAGTTGGAATAATCCACTTACTCATTATCATTGAAATTACCCAGCTCATAAAAACTAACCACCCCGTATTTCAAGGCCTCTCATTTCTGAGAAGGCCAATACCATCAGTGGAGTGTGTTTCTCCCAAGGTCACTGTCACTTTCCAAATCAACCCCATACCTTTTGGCCATTTTTGAGATGGACTGAACTTGCATCCTGTCTGTGAAATCTGCATCTTTCTAAATAAATCCACTTCTTACCTAGCACTTTGTTTCTCACTGAATTTTTTCCGCCAAGAGACATAAAGAACCTGAGCTTCATTAAGCCCTGAGACCAGGTGTGTGATCTCAATTAAAAGACCATGAGCTCAAATCCCAACCTAGGTTTTGGCTGGATTCGAGTCCCAGTCCACCAGTTGTAGTTCCAGTCTCAGTTGTGCAGTTTCAGCAGCACAGTGACATTGAAGTTCCCTGAGCAAAACCACTTCTGACCCATGAGGGGCCACTTCCCCCTGCAGCTGACTTTGCAAGAGTGAGAGATGAACTTCTATTACACTAAAAATGTTTTGGACATTGTTGTATCATAAAACTTAGCCTATATTTACAAATATCTATAAGAAAAGCTTGGCCAAATATAACATGCTCTATAAATACTACTTATGGTTATCTCAGGTATCTGTTGAGATCATGTGATTAATACCTAACACGGCAGCACTATGACACACCTGGACTACTGCTAAGGTAACCTATTCTTATTTCATTGCCATCATCAAATGTCTACAGAGTGCCCATTATGTTTCTGATATCATTCCAGGCAATACATATGTAATACTTTCCTTCTGATATTAAAATCTCTTCAAAACCAATTGCATTTATACTTGACATTCCCTTTGAAAGCAGAAATGATGCTTCACCATCAGACCAAAGACTAACAGAAGTAAGTCTTCCACTTTGTAGAACATTCTAGGCTACTGTTAGTCGTGGATAGAGAGGGGCTGAACAAAAATATTTCAGTATATACAGTGCTAGAGGGGAAGACATCCTCCTCTATCTTTCCAGGTTCTTCTGGCTGGTCTAAGAATTAAATTGACATAAGACAGATGACAAGAAGCAATAGTTAGAACTGGATATGGAACAATGGACTGGTTCCAAATTGGGAAAGGAGTACATCAATGCTGTATATTGTCACCCTGCTTATTTAATTCATATACAAAGTACATCATGAGAAATGCCAGTCTGGATGAAGCCAATCTGGAATCAAGATTGCCAGGAGAAATATCAATAACCTCAGGTATGCAGATGCCACTGCCCTTATGGCAGAAAGTGAAGAGGAACTAAACAGTCTCTTGACAAAGGTAAAAGAGGAGACTGAAAAAGCTGGCTTAAAACTCAACATTCAAAAGACAAAGACCATGGTATCAGGTCCCATCACTTCATGGTAAATAGATGGGCAAACAATGGAAACAGTTATAGCACCCTTCATTAACCCCTGAGCTAAAAAGGTTTTGGCTGGATTCGAGTTTTTAGTTCCAGTCTCAGTTGTGCAGTTTCAGCAGCACAGTGACATTGAAGTTCCCTGAGCAAAACCACTTCTGACCCATGAGGGGCCACTTCCCCCTGCAGCTGACTTTGCAAGAGTGAGAGATGAACTTCTATTACACTAAAAATGTTTTGGACATTGTTGTATCATAAAACTTAGCCTATATTTACAAATATCTATAAGAAAAGCTTGGCCAAATATAACATGCTCTATAAATACTACTTATGGTTATCTCAGGTATCTGTTGAGATCATGTGATTAATACCTAACACGGCAGCACTATGACACACCTGGACTACTGCTAAGGTAACCTATTCTTATTTCATTGCCATCATCAAATGTCTACAGAGTGCCCATTATGTTTCTGATATCATTCCAGGCAATACATATGTAATACTTTCCTTCTGATATTAAAATCTCTTCAAAACCAATTGCATTTATACTTGACATTCCCTTTGAAAGCAGAAATGATGCTTCACCATCAGACCAAAGACTAACAGAAGTAAGTCTTCCACTTTGTAGAACATTCTAGGCTACTGTTAGTCGTGGATAGAGAGGGGCTGAACAAAAATATTTCAGTATATACAGTGCTAGAGGGGAAGACATCCTCCTCTATCTTTCCAGGTTCTTCTGGCTGGTCTAAGAATTAAATTGACATAAGACAGATGACAAGAAGCAATAGTTAGAACTGGATATGGAACAATGGACTGGTTCCAAATTGGGAAAGGAGTACATCAATGCTGTATATTGTCACCCTGCTTATTTAATTCATATACAAAGTACATCATGAGAAATGTCAGTCTGGATGAAGCCAATCTGGAATCAAGATTGCCAGGAGAAATATCAATAACCTCAGGTATGCAGATGCCACTGCCCTTATGGCAGAAAGTGAAGAGGAACTAAACAGTCTCTTGACAAAGGTAAAAGAGGAGACTGAAAAAGCTGGCTTAAAACTCAACATTCAAAAGACAAAGACCATGGTATCAGGTCCCATCACTTCATGGTAAATAGATGGGCAAACAATGGAAACAGTTATAGACTTTATTTTCCTGGGCTCCAAAATCACTGCAGATGGTGAATGCAGCCATGAAATTAAAAGACACTTGCTCCTTGGAAGAAAAGCTATGACAAACCTAGAAGGTGTATTCAAAAGCAGAAATAGCGCCTTGCTGACAAAAGTCTGTACAGCCAAAGGTATGGATTTTCTAGTAATCATGTACAGATGTGAGAACTAGACCATAAAGAAGGCTGAGTGCAGAAGAACTGATGCCTCTGAACTGCAGTATTGGAGAAGACTCTTTAGAGTCTCTTGGACTGCAGGGAAATCAAACCAGTCTATCCTAAAGGAAATCAGCCCTGAATATTCATTGGAAGGACTGATGCTGAAGCTGATGCAAAGAGATGACTCATTGGAAAAGACCCTCATTTTGGAAAAAACAGAAGGCAAAATGAGAAGGGGAAGACAGAGGACGAGATGGTTGAATGGCATCACTGGGTCAATGGACATGAGTTTGAACAAGCTCCAGGAGATGGGGAGGGACAGGGAAGCCTGGTGTGCTGCAGCCCATGGGGTTGCAAAGAGTCAGAAACAACTGAGCAACTGAACCAAACTGAAGACAGACTAACAGGAGAAAATCAAACATATGTTTAATAATGTGACGAGATGAAGGAGAGCTGACAAACTCCCTCAGATGGCCAAAATCTCACTTTAAAAAAAATACCATTTTTAGCTAAAGACAAAAGAGGATGCTGTGCATACTGTGTTGGGACACTGAAGGAGAGGAAGGAAAAGCACTGAGCCTACCTGCTTTGCAGATACCTCAGGTGATAGCTCCATTCTGGGAACCAGCCCTTTACCTAAATTCTACAGGCAGCAAAGGGGCAGGTAACAAGAAGCACCTGAATCTTCTTTAAAATAATCAACCATATACAAAGTACACTGAAATGTCAGTCTGGATGAAGCCAATCTGGAATCAAGATTGCCAGGAGAAATATCAATAACCTCAGGTATGCAGATGCCACTGCCCTTATGGCAGAAAGTGAAGAGGAACTAAACAGTCTCTTGACAAAGGTAAAAGAGGAGACTGAAAAAGCTGGCTTAAAACTCAACATTCAAAAGACAAAGACCATGGTATCAGGTCCCATCACTTCATGGTAAATAGATGGGCAAACAATGGAAACAGTTATAGACTTTATTTTCCTGGGCTCCAAAATCACTGCAGATGGTGAATGCAGCCATGAAATTAAAAGACACTTGCTCCTTGGAAGAAAAGCTATGACAAACCTAGAAGGTGTATTCAAAAGCAGAAATAGCGCCTTGCTGACAAAAGTCTGTACAGCCAAAGGTATGGATTTTCTAGTAATCATGTACAGATGTGAGAACTAGACCATAAAGAAGGCTGAGTGCAGAAGAACTGATGCCTCTGAACTGCAGTATTGGAGAAGACTCTTTAGAGTCTCTTGGACTGCAGGGAAATCAAACCAGTCTATCCTAAAGGAAATCAGCCCTGAATATTCATTGGAAGGACTGATGCTGAAGCTGATGCAAAGAGATGACTCATTGGAAAAGACCCTCATTTTGGAAAAAACAGAAGGCAAAATGAGAAGGGGAAGACAGAGGACGAGATGGTTGAATGGCATCACTGGGTCAATGGACATGAGTTTGAACAAGCTCCAGGAGATGGGGAGGGACAGGGAAGCCTGGTGTGCTGCAGCCCATGGGGTTGCAAAGAGTCAGAAACAACTGAGCAACTGAACCAAACTGAAGACAGACTAACAGGAGAAAATCAAACATATGTTTAATAATGTGACGAGATGAAGGAGAGCTGACAAACTCCCTCAGATGGCCAAAATCTCACTTTAAAAAAAATACCATTTTTAGCTAAAGACAAAAGAGGATGCTGTGCATACTGTGTTGGGACACTGAAGGAGAGGAAGGAAAAGCACTGAGCCTACCTGCTTTGCAGATACCTCAGGTGATAGCTCCATTCTGGGAACCAGCCCTTTACCTAAATTCTACAGGCAGCAAAGGGGCAGGTAACAAGAAAGACTACCTGAATCTTCTTTAAAATAATCAACCTAAGTTAATCATCATGCCAAACAGACACATTTAGGGTGGTAAACTTTGTTCCCCTACACAGAAACATTCTCCTTCAAGAGCTACATGGTCATGAATTGGATGTTCTAGCGCAAGAATTCTAAACTGTCATTGTGCAAATGAATCTGCCAACTTTTGATAATCTGAAGATAGGTTATATATAGATAGTGTATGAGAATTGTTTCTCCCTCATTTAATATACGGAAAGAACCACACGCCTGTCCCCAAACTCCAGGACTAGAAAGAATTTTCAGATTCTTTTCTCATATCCATCAAAGAATCACCCATACCTGATAGAAAAGAGTAAGCTCACCATGTGCAAGATTTAAGGAAATGGGAAAAATTGAACTCACTTAATTTTATCAATTAACAATAACAAACTAAACAGGTGGCAGAGCGGTTTCATCGTTTTCATCCCCATTTCTGGTATTTGGGTACACTAGCAACAGAAATCATCTTCCAGGAAGATAATAGAAGACTTCACTTCCCTACCCGCATACAGTACTATTCCTCCTCATACATGATTTTGTTTCCTATGGTTTCAGATACCCGGGTCAACCATAGTCCAGAAATATTAAGCAAAAAATTCCAGAAATAAACAATTTACCAATTTTAAAAGACAGAGGACAATTGGGCATCACTGGGTCAATGGACATGAGTTTGAACAAGCTCCAGGAGATGGGGAGGGACAGGGAAGCCTGGTGTGCTGCAGCCCATGGGGTTGCAAAGAGTCAGAAACAACTGAGCAACTGAACCAAACTGAAGACAGACTAACAGGAGAAAATCAAACATATGTTTAATAATGTGACGAGATGAAGGAGAGCTGACAAACTCCCTCAGATGGCTAAAACCTCACTTTAAAAAAAATACCATTTTTAGCTAAAGACAAAAGAGGATGCTGTGCATACTGTGTTGGGACACTGAAGGAGAGGAAGGAAAAGCACTGAGCCTACCTGCTTTGCAGATACCTCAGGTGATAGCTCCATTCTGGGAACCAGCCCTTTACCTAAATTCTACAGGCAGCAAAGGGGCAGGTAACAAGAAAGACTACCTGAATCTTCTTTAAAATAATCAACCTAAGTTAATCATCATGCCAAACAGACACATTTAGGGTGGTAAACTTTGTTCCCCTACACAGAAACATTCTCCTTCAAGAGCTACATGGTCATGAATTGGATGTTCTAGCGCAAGAATTCTAAACTGTCATTGTGCAAATGAATCTGCCAACTTTTGATAATCTGAAGATAGGTTATATATAGATAGTGTATGAGAATTGTTTCTCCCTCATTTAATATACGGAAAGAACCACACGCCTGTCCCCAAACTCCAGGACTAGAAAGAATTTTCAGATTCTTTTCTCATATCCATCAAAGAATCACCCATACCTGATAGAAAAGAGTAAGCTCACCATGTGCAAGATTTAAGGAAATGGGAAAAATTGAACTCACTTAATTTTATCAATTAACAATAACAAACTAAACAGGTGGCAGAGCGGTTTCATCGTTTTCATCCCCATTTCTGGTATTTGGGTACACTAGCAACAGAAATCATCTTCCAGGAAGATAATAGAAGACTTCACTTCCCTACCCGCATACAGTACTATTCCTCCCTCATCCATGATTTTGTTTCCTATGGTTTCAGATACCCGGGTCAACCATAGTCCAGAAATATTAAGCAAAAAATTCCAGAAATAAACAATTTACCAATTTTAAGTCTTGTACCATTCTGAATATGGTGATGAAGTGTCACTCTGTCTAGCCCAGGATGTGAATCATCCCTTTGTCGTGCGTATCCTGCCCACTAGAGACTTAATAATGGCCCCAAAGCATGAGAGTAGTGATGCTAGCAGTTTGGATGATTCCGAAGAGAAGCTGCAAAGTGCTTTCTTTAATGAGAGGGTGAAAAAAACTGGCATGTCAAGGTTGCTAACATCTCTTTGAAGAACAAATCATCTAACTGTGAAATTATGAACCAAAAAGGGAAATTTGTATTTGTTTTGCTGTGGTACCACATACTGCAAAAGTTATGGCCAAGCTGAGTGCTTAGTTACAATGAAAAAGGCATCCAATGTACACAATGAGATATTCTGAGAACTCACATTCACATAACTTTTATTACAGTATGTGGCCATAACTGTACTATTTTATTATTAGTTACTATTGTTAATCTCTTATTGTGGTATAATTTATAAATCAAACTTTATTATAGATACGTATAGGAAAAAGCATAGTATATATAGGGTTTGGTACTATCTATGGTTTTCAGGCAGGAGGCAGATGGGCCCCACAGCCCAGGGTAAACAACTAGAGTCTTGCTCCCTGTGAGCTGAAACTCCACGATGAGAAGAGCATGACAATCGAGAGAGGCGGTGGAACTCTCCCTAGACAGATGGTAAGAGACCACATGCTTCTCATTTTTAAGTCAGGAGACCTCCCCGACTACACATGCACAGGAAGACTACTAGGAGGTCAAAAGGGGAATGAGGCTAAGTCTACCCATAGGCCTCTTCACTGGAACCCATCTTGGCCAAGAGATATATGCATACATGTGGGAGGATCCTGGGATACACCAAATACGGATTCTAAACCAGGTAAATCAAAATAATTGGCCAAAGGAAAACCTGGAAGAAATGCCCAGTAAAAGTGATTTAAACTGCCTCAAGGGCACAACTCTCTCTGAGACTGCTCATGTGTCTATATCCACATGTAATAAACATGCTACTTATTTTGCTAATCTCTGTCTTTGTGGGAATTCTTTTCTGCAAAGCCAAAGGGCCAGGGCCTTGTTGTGACCACTGATTTAGGAACTAAGACTCAGTGTTCTCACTGCTGCGATCTGCCTCAGTCTCTGGCCAGGCACCGAAATCCTGCTTCAAGCCTCTGCAGGCCAAGGCCACCCCAAACCAGGTCCATCACTGGGAGTCGGGGAAAATATTCCCTGAGGATGAAGGGGGACTGCCATATATTCTTTCAAAACAATACACAGGAGCTTAAAACCTTTCCATGAAGCTGGCTCCAATCTCAACTCTTCCTCCTTCCTTTAAGACCCCTCCTGTCATTAACATCCCAGCCCTGGCCTGCTCCCCTGCCCCTCCCAGCTTTCTCCTTGCTTCACTTCAGTCCTTCTTTCAGTGTTCTGCTACCATTTTCCTTCCACAATATCCTCCATTCTATGGACTACTTTGCTCTAATACTTTGGCCACCTGATGTGAAGACCTGACTCATTAGAAAAAACCCTGGTGCTGGGAAAGACTGAAGGCAGGAGAAGGAGGCGCAACAGAGGGTGAGATGGTTAGATGGCATCACCAACTCAACAGAAAGGAGTTTGAGCAAACTCTGGGAGATAGTGAAGGAAAGGGAAGCCTGAAGTACTGCAGTTCATGGGTTCACAAAAAGTTGGACAGGACTTAGTGACTGAACAACAACAATGGACTCCACTTGTCCCTTCTGCTCAACTAACCTCAAAGACCCTTTTGCCAAATCAGTGGGGCAGTCCTGCAACTACATCCAGACCTCAGCTCTGTCGCAGGGTCCTCCTGTCTTAACCTTCCTGTGCTTCAGCAGCCACTCATGTGTCATTCTTAGCACAATTAAATTGTCACAGCGCTTTTGTTATACTGATGCTCTGACTCACAGGGAATCGTGTGACACATCAAATTGCCTGCTATTTAATGCTGCTTCTGAAGTACTGCTATGAGCTGGCTCAGCAGCTCCATATGGCTTCTGTGTCCTCCTTCTGAAACTTTTGCATGATTTCATCATATATAAAGAGTATGTGGTAAACAAGAAGGGTCACTTGACTCCATTTCAGGAGGGTGAGTTACTTTGAATTGTGTCTCCTGTAGTGCTCATGTGTTCATGTCCATTCATCGGCTTCTCACTTCATCTCCATGAGATTAGAGGCTTGTATTTGATACTCAACTGTGGCCGAAAAGCATCTTCGAGGCCATCTGTCAGATGCCTACTGACCAGCACACAACTGAGATAAATGTTGGCTTGACCAGCAATATATCTCACACTAGACTCAATACAGAAGCTCCATGTACTTCCTGAAAGTTTACCTTCATGGTTGAGTCTATCAGCTGCATTCACACCCAAATAAACCAGTTCTGGACTATTTCAGTTCTTAAATAATGAAAAGGCACAACTAGAGAAACAAGACTCTATAACAGATTCAGTTCTAAGTCATACAATAAATTTTGGACATTTCCAACACAAGTTACTTTGCAACATTTTTATATACTTTTTCGTACTTGTGTTCTTGGGCCCAGACCTCTCTTCCTTCTTCATAGCAGTAACCTTTATTTCCTGAAGCAGAGTGTCAAAGATATGTCAAACTTGAAACCGGCTAAAAGGAAAATTGTGAAAATACTGGAGTGGTAGCTCTTCCCTTATCCAGGGAATCTTCCCAACTCAGGGATTGAATGCAGGTCTCCCACATTGCAGGTGGATTCTGTACCAGCTGAGCTACAAGGGAGGTCCAAAATGAAAATGGTATCATGGGATATTTTTTAAAGTTCTTTATATTAGCCAACAACAGCAAAATGATTAAGACATGAGAATTGCTTGGTTCAAACCCTGGCTTTTTTCCTTCCTAGTGGGATCTTGAACATGTTACCTAGCCTCTTTTTATATAATTTTTTTCTTTTTTTTAATTGAGGCATAGTTACTTTACAATGTTGTATTAGTTTCTGCTGTACACCAAAGTGAATCAGCTATAGGTATACATATATTCCCTCTTTTTTGGATTTCCTGTAAATTTTCTTAAATTATATTTACCTTACAGGAGGGTTGTAGCAAATATTAACCTAAGGAAAGTTACCTTGTGAAGCTTTCATTTCGGACACAAAACAACCATTCAATACATGTTAGAGCTTATTATTAGGGTTCAATAAACATGTTCAAATGAGACGGGTCAAAGTCAATGGAAAAAATACTTATTAATGGAAAATAATTTTTACCAGTCATAATAGTTGTGATAGTTTGAACACCTACTATACACACTTCTACAAACACGATTTTACTTAATCTCCGCAGAAACTTTATTTTTGTCTTACTGATTCAGTTAGAGAAGCTTCATAATTTACCCTGGTCCACAACAGACAGACAGGATATGGCTGGAATTTAACTATGTAATTTAGCCCCTGAGATAAATGTTGGCTCCAATAAACCAGTTACTGGACCCAAATAAACCAGTTCTGGACTATTTCAGTTCTTAAATAATGAAAAGGCACAACTAGAGAAACAAGACTCTATAACAGATTCAGTTCTAAGTCATACAATAAATTTTGGACATTTCCAACACAAGTTACTTTGCAACATTTTTATATACTTTTTCGTACTTGTGTTCTTGGGCCCAGACCTCTCTTCCTTCTTCATAGCAGTAACCTTTATTTCCTGAAGCAGAGTGTCAAAGATATGTCAAACTTGAAACCGGCTAAAAGGAAAATTGTGAAAATACTGGAGTGGTAGCTCTTCCCTTATCCAGGGAATCTTCCCAACTCAGGGATTGAATGCAGGTCTCCCACATTGCAGGTGGATTCTGTACCAGCTGAGCTACAAGGGAGGTCCAAAATGAAAATGGTATCATGGGATATTTTTTAAAGTTCTTTATATTAGCCAACAACAGCAAAATGATTAAGACATGAGAATTGCTTGGTTCAAACCCTGGCTTTTTTCCTTCCTAGTGGGATCTTGAACATGTTACCTAGCCTCTTTTTATATAATTTTTTTCTTTTTTTTAATTGAGGCATAGTTACTTTACAATGTTGTATTAGTTTCTGCTGTACACCAAAGTGAATCAGCTATAGGTATACATATATCCCCTCTTTTTTGGATTTCCTGTAAATTTTCTTAAATTATATTTACCTTACAGGAGGGTTGTAGCAAATATTAACCTAAGGAAAGTTACCTTGTGAAGCTTTCATTTCGGACACAAAACAACCATTCAATACATGTTAGAGCTTATTATTAGGGTTCAATAAACATGTTCAAATGAGACGGGTCAAAGTCAATGGAAAAAATACTTATTAATGGAAAATAATTTTTACCAGTCATAATAGTTGTGATAGTTTGAACACCTACTATACACACTTCTACAAACACGATTTTACTTAATCTCCGCAGAAACTTTATTTTTGTCTTACTGATTCAGTTAGAGAAGCTTCATAATTTACCCTGGTCCACAACAGACAGACAGGATATGGCTGGAATTTAAATTAAGTCTTTCTGTAACTAAAGCCTTTGCACTCACTCCTCTCTACATTTCTGCACTATCTCCTTGACACAAGGCCCTCTGCCAATCCCTTGTAGACGTTATCCTGATGAACACCATTCCACTCCTGCTGTTAAGGGCCTCTCATTCCAGCAGATGACAGACCACAATTTTATGGAACAGGCTGACATTAGCCTTATAATAAAAGTGCACATTATAGTCAACCTATGTAAAATGTACTCAATGGAAGAAAGTTTTTGATAAGGTTAACAATCTTTTTAAAACCTACATGAATATCCAATAATCACCTGTAGCAATATTGAAAGTTCAAGAAATAAAACTTTTTTGTTTGGGAATAAATCATATATCACATCTCTGATTCCTGACTAATAAATGCCATGAACACCCTCACAAATATCCAAAATAGGGACTTCCCTGGAGGTCCAGTGGCTAAGACTCCACACCCTCAATACAGGGGGGCCAGATTTGATCTGTGATCATGGAACTAGATCCTACATGCCACAACGAAGAGTTTGCATGTTGCAACTAAAAACCCCACATGCCCCAACAAAGATTGCAGATCTTGAGTGCTGTGACTAAGACCTAGTGCAACCAAACAGATAAATAAGTATTTTTAAATAAATCCAAAATATTCCCTGTCTGCACTGAAAACCACCACCTTTGTATATTGTGAAATATATTTAGGTGTGCCAATAAGGAAGGAAGGAAGAAAGAGAAGAGAGAAAGAAGACTAGAAAAAACTGGAACAAAAAATATCAAACTATATCATGTACCTAATAAATTCAATTTTTGTTTTATTGTGGTATGTGGCATCTTTATGTGTGGGTGTGTGTGCCTTTTACAATAACTTCTAAGTGGCAAACCAAACAAAACCAAGAATAATTTGGGGAATGGTGACTCATGCTCATGGAAATAGTGATGTGGCTTGTGCCAAATTCTGAAGCAACCATCCTGTTAAGGCCACTGGAAACATGATACATGTGATGCTGTATCCTTCAAGGATTTAAACTTATTGAAAATTAAGTAGGTAAAGGTGTCCATTCATTCTTTTGTTAAAAAGAATGTGTTTCACACATACACGCACATGCATAAATATTCACAGACATCTCTCAGCCAAACAAGTTTGACTCTGGTTCTGCGAGTTTTCTCATGGCCTGGTGAGTGGACTTAGGTGACTTCTTTCATTCAAATGTTGTGAGTGTCAGAAGGACAGAAATCAGTCAACAGGGTATTTAAGGGCACTGTTCATTTTGTATGTTTAAATTGCTCCACCGGGGAAAGCTGCCAGAGTTATAGTCAGTTACAGAGTTAAGGTTTAAACATACAACACATGCTATCTTTCTCCCTAGATTTATATTTCTTTGTTGGTCCAAAATTTGAAAATGCAAGTCATACCTACAAAAAGATGCTTCAAATTCATTAGCAATTAAGGGAATGTAAAATAAAGCCACAATAAGATATCACTTCACATTCACTAGATTGATAGACATTAAAAATTCTGACCATATCAAGCACTGGCAAAGCTATGAAGCAGCAAGAACTCTTGTGCAGAAATGTAAATTGGTATAAATATTTTAGATATCAATTTGGCCTTAATGAGAGAAGTTAACATGTGCATATTACATCACTCAGCATTTCCCTGGGTTTATACGCTAGAAAAATGCTTGCACAGGTACATACAACACGAGCAAATGCTATGAGTAAGACTGATCTTGAGGAATCGGTTATAAAATAAGCCAATCAACCAATCCTGGAAAAAATAAGTCCAGAAAAAGCAGAATGGGCAAATAAATTGTGGAATGGTTATATAATGGAATAACATACTGCAGTAAAAATTAAACAAACTATCTATCTATCCATCTATCTATATATATATCAACATGGTTTAGCCCACACATTTAGTGTTGAGTAGATCCAAAGAAAGGTCCATTAAGCCTTCAAAAAGAAGAATCTCTAACACATACTATAGCATGGATGAATGCTGGGGATATTATGCTAAGTGAAACAAGCCAGTCACAAAAAGGCAAAGAATGTATAATTTCACTTATATGAGGTATCCAACACAGTCAAATTCATAGAGACAGAAAGTAGAACGTTGAGGCTGAGGGTAGGGAGAAGGGGAACTGTTTAATGGGTATACAGTTTCAGTTTTGCAAGAAAAAGTGTTTGGTGTTTGTTGCACAATAATATGAATATACTTAATAATACTCATATCACTGAGCTATGACAAACCTAGACAGGGTATTAAAAAGCAAAGACATCACCTTGCTGACAAAGCTCCATATAGTCACAGCTATGGGTTTTCCAACAGTCATGTACAGACATGAAAACTGGACCATAAAAAAGGCAGAGTGCCTAAAAATTGATGCTTCCAAACTGTGGTGCTGAGAAGACTGGAGAGCCCCTTGGACTGCAAGGAGATCGAACCAGTCAATCCTAAAGGAAATCAACCCTGAATATTCATTGGAAGGGTTAATATAAAGCTGAAGCTCCTATATTTTGGCCACCTGATGCAAAGAGCCAACTCATTGGAAAAGACCCTGATGCTGGGAAAGACTGAAGGCAGGAGGAGAAGGGGACAGCAGAGGAAGAGATGGGTGGATGACATCACCAACGTAATGAACTTGAACTTTTGCAAACTCTGGGAGAGAGGCCTGGGGCACTACACTCCATGGGATCAAAAGGAGTTGGAAGTGACTAAGCGATGAAACAACTTAATAATGCTGGTCTATACACTTGAAATGCGTAAAGATACTAAATATTAAGTCAAGTGTATTTTACTACCATTAGAAGTCTTTAAAATTTTTTCAAAAGTTTCAGAAAAACACAGAGTATAATTCAATTTTTTATAGATCTCAAATACCTGTAAATTTACCATAGAATTCTCAGAGATACAACCATTCATGGCAAAGCTGTAATAGAGAATAAGGTGATGCCATGAAATAGAATAGAACATACAGGGGTCCTCAGTATTGAGAGACGTGTTCTAACCCTTAACTTAGGTTTTGGATACAGTCTGATGGTTGTACACAGATAATGTATATATGCTATAAATATATAAACTTCTTTCCCTTTTAAAGCTGTATGATGCTAAGTGAAACAAGCCAGTCACAAAAGGCAAAGAATGTATAATTTCACTTATATGAGGTATCCAACACAGTCAAATTCATAGAGACAGAAAGTAGAACGTTGAGGCTGAGGGTAGGGAGAAGGGGAACTGTTTAATGGGTATACAGTTTCAGTTTTGCAAGAAAAAGTGTTTGGTGTTTGTTGCACAATAATATGAATATACTTAATAATACTCATATCACTGAGCTATGACAAACCTAGACAGGGTATTAAAAAGCAAAGACATCACCTTGCTGACAAAGCTCCATATAGTCACAGCTATGGGTTTTCCAACAGTCATGTACAGACATGAAAACTGGACCATAAAAAAGGCAGAGTGCCTAAAAATTGATGCTTTCAAACTGTGGTGCTGGAGAAGACTGGAGAGTCCCTTGGACTGCAAGGAGATCGAACCAGTCAATCCTAAAGGAAATCAACCCTGAATATTCATTGGAAGGGTTAATATAAAGCTGAAGCTCCTATATTTTGGCCACCTGATGCAAAGAGCCAACTCATTGGAAAAGACCCTGATGCTGGGAAAGACTGAAGGCAGGAGGAGAAGGGGACAGCAGAGGAAGAGATGGGTGGATGACATCACCAACGTAATGAACTTGAACTTTTGCAAACTCTGGGAGAGAGGCCTGGGGCACTACACTCCATGGGATCAAAAGGAGTTGGAAGTGACTAAGCGATGAAACAACTTAATAATGCTGGTCTATACACTTGAAATGCGTAAAGATACTAAATATTAAGTCAAGTGTATTTTACTACCATTAGAAGTCTTTAAAATTTTTTCAAAAGTTTCAGAAAAACACAGAGTATAATTCAATTTTTTATAGATCTCAAATACCTGTAAATTTACCATAGAATTCTCAGAGATACAACCATTCATGGCAAAGCTGTAATAGAGAATAAGGTGATGCCATGAAATAGAATAGAACATACAGGGGTCCTCAGTATTGAGAGACGTGTTCTAACCCTTAACTTAGGTTTTGGATACAGTCTGATGGTTGTACACAGATAATGTATATATGCTATAAATATATAAACTTCTTTTTTTCCAAGCCAAACAGTTGTGGTCTGAATTGAGATCAGCATGATGGAATATATATGAAACCAAGTTCCAGGTTAGAAAGTCATTCTGGTATAATAAAGCACCTGATTTTCTGCTTAGAGTCAGAATTTATGTACAGCGTGTTCAATAAAATATGAGTAGCCACTGTTGTCTTATACTCCCCCAGCAACAGCCAAGTGTTGGTGAGGAGAACCCAGTCAGATCACAGATGCTCTGGCACTGTCTCTCTGCACTTTATTAGTCTAACCCCCAAAAGAATTCTACTTGCAAAGGAAGGGAAATTGAGGATCTGGGAAAGAACTTTTTAAGAAAATAATTTAAAAATCATTTACCATTAAACAAAATGTCAAGTCAGGCTAAGATATTAAATTCTTACAATAGGTTGTAGAAGTTTGAAGAGTGTTTTGGTATATTTAAGAAAAGAATGACCTTTTTAGTTCTACCCAGAGCAGTGATTTGTCATCACATCAAATAAAAGTAAACACTGTTGTCCTATCATCACCCAGAGTTCAGCAAAGATTGAGGAAGGGTTCCAAGCTGCCAGGTAGTTTTCTTTCCTCTCAGGTTCACACATCCCCTAGGGGAATAAGTAGAAATGTCCTCAACATGGGAAGGACTGTGATCCACCCATGCACCCTGTTGGTCAAGACCCATGATGAACTGACAGGGTCATTTTCAATCTGTGGTATCTGTCTATATGCAGCATGACTTACATCAAAGTTTTATTTCTACCAATGAGGTGATTAGAACAGATCCTGATGTATAAGCTAAACTACATGAACATCTAGGGATGTTCATATTCCTACCTTTCAAAAATTCACCACTTATTTCCAAAAAAAATATTAGTAAGGAAATGTAGGAATGTCTGTTTATTATCCAGTATCAGACTGACCACAACTGCTTCCAATGAAATGGAGAGAGCCTAGCCAAGACCTCAAAGCAGTAAAGTCCTGAGTGTCCTAAGAGCTTCTAACCTTTAGAATGTATGAATCAGCACCCAACCTCAATCTAAGGTTCTATGAAGGGAGTCTATTTTCACTTATTTCAACCTTGTTAAAAAAATCCAGGTCTTAGGAAACATTAAGAATTCAAAAATATACCTGATAATGGAAAATATCTCAAGTTTAAGGATGTTTTTGCAGAGAAATCGAGGGCCATCCAGGTTATGTACTCAAGACTTCCTCCAAGAGATTAACTCAATCTTTGTGATGCTGTCCCTCAAAGAAACTACTGAAACATGAGTAGTTTTGTTTTTTTTTTTTTAATTATTTTTCAGGACATCTAGATCCAGTGGCTGTGATTCCATGCTCCAAATGCAGGGGGCAAGTTCAATCTCTAGTTAGGGAACAGGATTTCCCCCAAAGGAAGGGAAATTGAGGATCTGGGAAAGAACTTTTTAAGAAAATAATTTAAAAATCATTTACCATTAAACAAAATGTCAAGTCAGGCTAAGATATTAAATTCTTACAATAGGTTGTAGAAGTTTGAAGAGTGTTTTGGTATATTTAAGAAAAGAATGACCTTTTTAGTTCTACCCAGAGCAGTGATTTGTCATCACATCAAATAAAAGTAAACACTGTTGTCCTATCATCACCCAGAGTTCAGCAAAGATTGAGGAAGGGTTCCAAGCTGCCAGGTAGTTTTCTTTCCTCTCAGGTTCACACATCCCCTAGGGGAATAAGTAGAAATGTCCTCAACATGGGAAGGACTGTGATCCACCCATGCACCCTGTTGGTCAAGACCCATGATGAACTGACAGGGTCATTTTCAATCTGTGGTATCTGTCTATATGCAGCATGACTTACATCAAAGTTTTATTTCTACCAATGAGGTGATTAGAACAGATCCTGATGTATAAGCTAAACTACATGAACATCTAGGGATGTTCATATTCCTACCTTTCAAAAATTCACCACTTTTTTCCCAAAAAACATATTAGTAAGGAAATGTAGGAATGTCTGTTTATTATCCAGTATCAGACTGACCACAACTGCTTCCAATGAAATGGAGAGAGCCTAGCCAAGACCTCAAAGCAGTAAAGTCCTGAGTGTCCTAAGAGCTTCTAACCTTTAGAATGTATGAATCAGCACCCAACCTCAATCTAAGGTTCTATGAAGGGAGTCTATTTTCACTTATTTCAACCTTGTTAAAAAAATCCAGGTCTTAGGAAACATTAAGAATTCAAAAATATACCTGATAATGGAAAATATCTCAAGTTTAAGGATGTTTTTGCAGAGAAATCGAGGGCCATCCAGGTTATGTACTCAAGACTTCCTCCAAGAGATTAACTCAATCTTTGTGATGCTGTCCCTCAAAGAAACTACTGAAACATGAGTAGTTTTGTTTTTTTTTTTTTAATTATTTTTCAGGACATCTAGATCCAGTGGCTGTGATTCCATGCTCCAAATGCAGGGGGCAAGTTCAATCTCTAGTTAGGGAACAGGATTTCACAGGCCACCAGTAAGAGTTTGGATGCTGCAACTTAAGATCTCACATGCTGAAATGAAGACTGAAGATCTCATGTGCTGCAACTAAGACCTGGTGAGTCAAATAAATGAATATTTTTTAAAAATTATTTTTCATAAGGCCTGATCATCACACTTTACCCAGCTGTATGATTGGCCAAGGATTTCAAGTAGCTAAAATGAAATCAGACATGATTTACCAAAGCATAAAATAGCATTATAAAGGTCACTGGCAAGATCTTGATCCACAGACATTCTAATCAGATGATGGCTTCCTTGGCATGAGGTTAAGGCAAGGGATAGAAGTAGATAGAAATGTAGAGCAAGAACTCCTTGCAGTGTGTGGAGTGTGAGTGTTAGTGAAAGAGTGACAATTCATTGCAAAGAATTTTTTCCATTGTTGAAATAAAATCTAAAGATGCATCTAATATAAACTGGATGGCATGATGACGATGACAGAATTAAAAAAAAAACAAAGAAAAGTCAATTGGCAAATGGACAAAAATGATCCTGTAAATTGAGTAAAGAAATATGGAACTATTTGCCTTTGATCATCCTTCTATTTTTCAAAGAGACTTTAAGCTGTGTTTTCTATACCATAAATCAGCCAGGAGGAATTAGATAACTATTTCTTTTGCCATCAAATCCTGTTTATTTTATGATGACATTATCGAAGCTTATTCTCCCCCTCCCCAGTTCTATCAAAATTCCTCACTGTGGTATCTTTTCTTTTCTTTATAACATTGAACACATGACTCTCACAAACTTTTGAACCTTGAATGAAACAAACAAGTAAGGCATCATTATTAAAAAGACATTTAACACAACAAATGAGGTACACTGTCCAAATTGTCCAGGAGATTTCTCTTCCCTGGAGGAAATGGAAACTGATGCTTAATGCATATCATTAATAACTCTTAAGTCAAAGGCTGATTTCTGTTAATGAGAGGCCAAGGTTTGTCAGCAGACTCTCAGTCTCCAGGCCAGCAGACACTGAACACATTGCAGAAGATGACTCACTTGGCTACACCAAAAGTATAAAACTCAGCAAGGCTTCTGAAGCAAGCCACTGGGGACTAGAAACAGCCTTCCAGCTTACTGTAATGATAATTTTATTTCCATTAGTTAGAACAAACCAGACTAAAGGGAAAATTTCATAAAAAGTACTGTTTGCTTAAAAGTTACCCATGTTCTCATAAAAGAAACCTCAACATATATTACTACCTGACAAAAAATATTTTCAAGGGAATTTTCAAATTGAACAGACATTAAAACCTTTAACGATGTCTTTTCTTTATGTTTTGATTAAGAGTTCATTGACATGAATGACATTTATTTTCCATATGTATGTCTACTGCTGTGGTTTTCATTTTTAAAGTCAAGCAAATAAGAATTCAGAAAGAAACTATTTTTTAATTAAACAATATAAAAATGAATAGTTCTTAGAATTAATGAAATACCTAAAATTGTAATGAATGAGAAAATTAACACTTGGATGGTAAGGAGAAAGACAAAATAAATCTCTAGAAAGAATTTAGGAACCTCAACTTCTAACATCAGCAGGACCAGGTCCCCTGCCATAGACAACTAGCAAAAATGTATGAGGCAATCATTTCTAGGCAATGGAGCAGAGAAGTACAAGAAAGCAATTGCTGATGGAAGAGAAATTCAATGAGGTGAGCCCCATAACTACCTTGGAATTTTGCCTGAAGATAATTTTCTGACTCACATGAAGAGCTGGAGCCTAAGCAAATCACAGCTGCTCTGCTACCCAAGGAGACAAAGATCAGAGTTTGAGATGGTTAGAGCTGCTGAGACCTGAGTGGCTGAGTTTTAGATGTAGACAGCTGCCAGAGTGTAGACAAACAGACTCAGAAGTCTAAGTGTGTGTTCCCCATAAATCTTCTGCTCACGGTTGGGATGTGTATGTACAGAGCAATGTGTAAGGCTTACCAGAGGGCTTCTGTTACAAGGCTGAGAGGCTGAGATACTGAGACCAAGCAGTGCTGGGTAATTCTGGAGTTCTGGCTCTATCAGACAAGAGAGACCATGGTAATGTCCCAGTATACAATATGGACACTACTTAAACACCAGAAAGGTTGTGTCTCAAGAGAAAGGATCATAACTTGCAGCATGACTTCCATTATGCCTGTCTGTGCCAACTGTAGAACTACATCTCATCAAGATCCACAGAGGAGACAGAATTTGAAAATCTGTCTATGTGAAGAGCTTAGGAAACCTGGGATTTCCACAAATCCAATATAAGGAAGTATAAAAAAGGTTAATACACTTTAAAATAAAGAAATAAATTTATTTAAAAAAAAAGCTTAATACAGATTTTGTATGATCATTAGAAACTGAACTTCATATATGACCAAGCATGAATATGCTTTCGAGAAAGAAAATAGAATATAGTTTCTATAACACATCGTCTATCATTTCCAATATTGGTCAGATGTTACTGTACATGTGAAGAAACAGGAAAATGTTATCAAGAAAAAAAATAGCCAATACAAACAGATGCTAAGGCAGTCTGTATGTTGGAATTAGCAAAGTTGTGGTTTTTCACTACTGCTTTATAAGTAAATAGATCAAGTAGACAAGAAGTCAGCAGGATATAGAAGATATGAAAAACATTACCCATCAACTTCAACTAACTGACAGATCATTTTATTTAATTGTATTATGTGTATTTGTTTTGATAGCACATGAACACCAAGATAAGACCATAATGCTGAATCATAAAATAAGTTCAATAAATTTCAATAAAGGGGTTAATAGAGTCAAATTAGCCTGAAGAACTGACTCACATGAAGAACCGGAGCCTAAGCAAAGCACCGCTGCTCTGCTACCCAAGGAGACAAAGATCAGAGTTTGAGATGGTTAGAGCTGCTGAGACCTGAGTGGCTGAGTTTTAGATGTAGACAGCTGCCAGAGTGTAGACAAACAGACTCAGAAGTCTAAGTGTGTGTTCCCCATAAATCTTCTGCTCACGGTTGGGATGTGTATGTACAGAGCAATGTGTAAGGCTTACCAGAGGGCTTCTGTTACAAGGCTGAGAGGCTGAGATACTGAGACCAAGCAGTGCTGGGTAATTCTGGAGTTCTGGCTCTATCAGACAAGAGAGACCATGGTAATGTCCCAGTATACAATATGGACACTACTTAAACACCAGAAAGGTTGTGTCTCAAGAGAAAGGATCATAACTTGCAGCATGACTTCCATTATGCCTGTCTGTGCCAACTGTAGAACTACATCTCATCAAGATCCACAGAGGAGACAGAATTTGAAAATCTGTCTATGTGAAGAGCTTAGGAAACCTGGGATTTCCACAAATCCAATATAAGGAAGTATAAAAAAGGTTAATACACTTTAAAATAAAGAAATAAATTTATTTAAAAAAAAAGCTTAATACAGATTTTGTATGATCATTAGAAACTGAACTTCATATATGACCAAGCATGAATATGCTTTCGAGAAAGAAAATAGAATATAGTTTCTATAACACATCGTCTATCATTTCCAATATTGGTCAGATGTTACTGTACATGTGAAGAAACAGGAAAATGTTATCAAGAAAAAAAATAGCCAATACAAACAGATGCTAAGGCAGTCTGTATGTTGGAATTAGCAAAGTTGTGGTTTTTCACTACTGCTTTATAAGTAAATAGATCAAGTAGACAAGAAGTCAGCAGGATATAGAAGATATGAAAAACATTACCCATCAACTTCAACTAACTGACAGATCATTTTATTTAATTGTATTATGTGTATTTGTTTTGATAGCACATGAACACCAAGATAAGACCATAATGCTGAATCATAAAATAAGTTCAATAAATTGTTAAAACTTGGAAATTGACAAATGTGTGTTCTGATCATAATAGAGTCAAATTAGGAACCAGCAACACTAAGATGTAAGATTTTCAAATATTTGAAAATTAAACAATACAATTTAAAATAATGCACATATTAAGGAATCAAATATAAATCAGGAAACATTTCACAATTAAATATAATGAAACACAACATATCAGAATATGCAAAGGATAGGCATAATGCTTAGAGAAAAGTTTAAAGAGAGAAAGATTTAAAATCTGTTGACCTTTGGGGCTTCCCTGGTGGTCCAGTAGGTAAGGACACCGCTTTGCAGTGCAAAGGGCGCCAGTTCGATCCCTGGCCTGGGAAGATCCCACGTGCTGCGGAGCGGTTGGACCGATGTGTCCAATTACCGAGTCGGAGCTCTGGAGCGCATACGCCCAGAGTCAGTGCTCTGCGACAACAGAAGCCACCACGATGGGAGGCCCACATGGGCCAAAGAACAAAGATGGATGAAAATAGAGAAATGAAAGACCAATAGAAGTGGCCCGCCCCCCCTCCCACCACCCCCAAAATAAATAAATAAATAAATGTTTTAAAAAATTAAAAAAAAAATCTATTGACCTTAAGAATTTAGGAAAGGAAAATCAAATTAATCCCAAAGTGAATAGAAAGAAGAAAATAATTAGTGCTCAGTCTTTTGATGGTTCCAGAATGAGGTCAAATTAGTGCTAGTTCAAGTTCTTTAATCTGGTCCCCAGGTGTAACACCCAAAGGTGGGAGCCTGGTAAAATAAGTAATAGATGTTTAGTAACCTGTTTCCTGAATATGTCTTAGGCACCCTATTTGAGAGGTGGACATGTCTGGAAAGCTATATAAAACCAGTCTCAAACTTTATTGTATTCTGTTCTGCAGATGCAAAATTCTGCTAAAGATATTGCAAACATTTCTCTATTACAGAAAACAATCTTGCTTATGAAGAAATCCTAAAAAAGAGACCAAAAATTTATAAGGATTAATGTAACTTATACAACATTATAAAGAGAACTACTTCATAAGGGAGATATATCATACATGTTCACAGACACTATTTATTTTGGGTTTCCCCGAAGCCAAGGGAATCCAAGTCATTGGAAAAATTTCTTAGCTATTTCAGTTTCTTTTAGAAAAATCTTCTGGCCACACTGTACAGCGTGTGAGATCTTAGTTAAGCAGGGACTGGACCTCTACCCTCTCCACTGGCATCAGAGTCTTTTTTTTTTTTTTTTTAAAGATTTATTTATTTATTTTGGGCAGGGGCCGGGTTGGGGAGGGAGGGGAGCGGGCGGGCCACTTCTATTGGTCTTTCATTTCTCTATTTTCATCCGTCTTTGTTCTTTGGCTCCTGCGGGCCTCCCATCGCGGTGGCCACTGTTGTCGCAGATCACTGGCTCTGGGCGCATGCGCTCCAGAGCTCCGGCTCGGTGATTGGACACATCAGTCCAGCCACTCCGCGGCACGTGGGATCTTCCCAGGCCAGGGATCGAACTGGCACCCCTTGCACTGCAAGGCGGTGTCCTTATCCACTGCACCACCAGGGGAAGCCCCATAGAGTCTAACCACCAAGAAAGTCCCTATTTTAGGATCTTATAGGCCAGTCACATCTGGATCTTTATAGAAACCCAGTAAGGTAGATTTTTATTTAAAAGAAGCCGAGGAAGTACGATATAAAAAAGACAACTAAAAATGAGTACTTTTATAGCCTGATTTCAGGACTGGCTTGTATTCACAGATATAATTTGGTTTCTCTTGTGTGACCGTAGATATTGATCCCTTAGGACAGACATGTGAAAAGACTTACATTCTTTAGACAGTGATTCTAACTCATCCTAATGGTTGCTTATAGCTGTGGTTCTTTCTTTACTTTTGCTTTTTTAACATCTCTAAGACCATCACTAATGGAAAAATTTCAAAGGAATCTGATTTGAGATTAAAAATGAATACCACCCTGCAGCAAACACACAGTCCATTTCCTACATCCATATCTTGTCTAAACAGAAGCACTTATATAACACTTTATATTTTTAGAAATACTCTGACATACTTTACTAGATATGATTATCCAATAATGGTATAAGATATTTTTATCCTTTTTTTTTATAATTGAGGAAATAGGTTCAGAATGTTTAAGTTATATTGCCAGGGTAAGAAAACTAGACAATGGCATCACCAAGCCTAAAATCTAGAATTCCTGACTCAGTCGGTTTCTCTATCAAATATAACCTAAAGCATTTTAATGATAAAGGTGAAATTTAGAAAGGCTTCAAATCTCTTATATTCTTGGTAAATTTATAAGATAAGACACGGGAAAACATCTTCTCTATTGGTACAGCAGTTGCAGAATTTGAGTCCAAAATTCAAAGTTCATAACATTTCAGTTATTCCTTTAAAGAAAAATTTTAAGTTAAAAAAGTTCCTAGCTCCTAGCACTTTAATAACTACTAATCCATTACTAAATCAGATTTTAACAATTCAAACTATAATAAATATCTTAACCACCTAGTCTCAAAGAAGTCACACTAGCAATAGAAGACCTGCCTTTTCAGATAATGAATACAGAAAATAAAACTGAATCTGAACTTTGTGTCTCTCCCGTCCTTCAGCTGTCCTTGGTTTACCTCAATAGTTTGCCTCTCAGAGACTGAAAGCTTCTACCTCAGAGAACACGCACAGCTGCTCACTGCTGCCCCCTAATGAACGTGTCACAAATAAAATAAATTGACTAAAGCCCAGCAGATTTCTCATTCGGACCCTCTAATCTGCAAGCGCTTGTTGGTCTCTGCCTGATCTGGCTGCTTCTGCAATCGCTCTGCCTAAGCGTGCTCAACACAGAGCTGTGTGTTTCAAAAAGGGTTTTGAGGAAAAAGAAATTGATTGCTGGGTCAGGCAAACATGTCCACTGGTGTCAGGGCTGCTGGAAATCATAGAAATTTCCTACTGGAGCATCATATTTTCTTTTCTTTTTTTCACTCTTTGTAAAAGTTAGGCAGGCAATAAGAGAAGCCAGCCTCAGGATAATGATTTATCTATAAACAGCTGCAGACTCTACAGTCACCTTTGGCACTAAGGGCATGGTCAACACTATCATATCTAGAGTGGAATCAGAAATAATGTGTCATCACATGTCAAATAGCAGCGAGGGCTCCAAGTTTTTTGAAGTGATTATGGGGAAAAACTCTTTTGTCTGGGCACTCAAATTCCACAAACAAACCACTCATGGACGCTAAATTATTAATAATTTAGTGACTTTAAAGGCAGCTCCATTTAGATTGCACAAATGACCTATGTAAGCACACAGCTCCAAGCAGGGGTACAGCAGAGAGAAAACTGGGGATAAAACCTGGGGTAAGAAATCTGTGTCCTTCGTCTCCCATGGCTCTTTCATCAGACATGGTCAGTCACAGAAAGGCCAAAATTCAAAAGTTCTTCTCTATTGGTACAGCAGTTGCAGAATTTGAGTCCAAAATTCAAAGTTCATAACATTTCAGTTATTCCTTTAAAGAAAAATTTTAAGTTAAAAAAGTTCCTAGCTCCTAGCACTTTAATAACTACTAATCCATTACTAAATCAGATTTTAACAATTCAAACTATAATAAATATCTTAACCACCTAGTCTCAAAGAAGTCACACTAGCAACAGAAGACCTGCCTTTTCAGATAATGAATACAGAAAATAAAACTGAATCTGAACTTTGTGTCTCTCCCGTCCTTCAGCTGTCCTTGGTTTACCTCAATAGTTTGCCTCTCAGAGACTGAAAGCTTCTACCTCAGAGAACACGCACAGCTGCTCACTGCTGCCCCCTAATGAACGTGTCACAAATAAAATAAATTGACTAAAGCCCAGCAGATTTCTCATTCGGACCCTCTAATCTGCAAGCGCTTGTTGGTCTCTGCCTGATCTGGCTGCTTCTGCAATCGCTCTGCCTAAGCGTGCTCAACACAGAGCTGTGTGTTTCAAAAAGGGTTTTGAGGAAAAAGAAATTGATTGCTGGGTCAGGCAAACATGTCCACTGGTGTCAGGGCTGCTGGAAATCATAGAAATTTCCTACTGGAGCATCATATTTTCTTTTCTTTTTTTCACTCTTTGTAAAAGTTAGGCAGGCAATAAGAGAAGCCAGCCTCAGGATAATGATTTATCTATAAACAGCTGCAGACTCTACAGTCACCTTTGGCACTAAGGGCATGGTCAACACTATCATATCTAGAGTGAAATCAGAAATAATGTGTCATCACATGTCAAATAGCAGCGAGGGCTCCAAGTTTTTTGAAGTGATTATGGGGAAAAACTCTTTTGTCTGGGCACTCAAATTCCACAAACAAACCACTCATGGACGCTAAATTATTAATAATTTAGTGACTTTAAAGGCAGCTCCATTTAGATTGCACAAATGACCTATGTAAGCACACAGCTCCAAGCAGGGGTACAGCAGAGAGAAAACTGGGGATAAAACCTGGGGTAAGAAATCTGTGTCCTTCGTTCTCCCATGGCTCTTTCATCAGACATGGTCAGTCACGAACTGACCACCATCCCTGGTTCACCTGTGTGTCTGTGTTCTGGTCAGTGCATCAAATGTTCATCAAGTACCTCCTAAGTGCCAAACATAGGACTATGTACTGAAGATACAAAGATCAACAAGACACGCTTCCTGAATGTGCGGAGGTCTATATACGAGCTGAGGAATCATTCCGTTTGTCTCCTATATTGCTTCTATTTGCGACTCCCCCTTGGTGAAGTCCTTCATCTTCAAATCTATTCTCCATTTGACTTCCCTGGTGGTCCAGTGGTTAGGAGTCTGCCTTGAAATGCAGGGGACATGGATTCAATCCCTGGTTCAGGAAGATCACACATGATGTGAGGCAACTAATCCCACATGCCACAACTGCTGAAGCCTACTCATCCTAGTACCCATGCTTTTCAACAAGAGAAGCCACCACCAGGAGAAGCCTGCACATCGAAATGAGAGTAGCCCCCGCTCTCCACAACAAAACACTTGCAGCAACCAAGACTCAGCACAGCCAAAATTAAATAATCTTTAAAAAAATGTTTTAACCTACTCTCCATCTCTATTCCCATCTGAAGATTTCAGCTTAGGGGCTTTGTAATAATGCGCTGTGAAGTATAAAACTCAAAGAATACCTAGTTTCTCTGGAGGACATAAAAATGCTTCCTCCCAAATGAAGTCATTTAAGGAGAGAATAGCCAGGAGAGGATAGATTAGGGTGATACAAAAGGGAGAGAAGAGAGGGAAAGGTGGCACGGATGACCCGTCTTAAACAATTCTGTTTCCGGTTGAACTTCCGGGAGGCAAACTGAGGACTAATGCGTTTGTTAGTGACCACGAAGCCCTAGGATCATGAGCATCCTGGGGAAGCCAGCAGGTCCCAGACCCTCTGCTCTTCCCAAGAACATGAGGCTGACACATGAGTTGCTTGGGACAAACCTGAAGCCTGCAGCGAGGGGCTGATCTGCGGGATAATTCCTCTAATCCCACCACGTGTCAGTGCCTGTGTTAGGATAATGAGAGAGGCAACTGCAAAAGCAAGAGATTATGTGTTACAGTGGCTGAATTCCACTTTTCCCTGGATTACACTATGACTCCTGGTGAACAAGAGGCCTCGCCATCGTGAAAAATCATTTTATTTCTGAGGCTACTGAACTGACAGTGTATTACCAGACTAAATTGGTGTCAACGATGACCAGAGTGCAGGCTACAACTTGCCGGCTTGTAGCTCGGAGAAGTGACCAGGGGACAGTCACCGCCTGACAGCACAGCTCTCTCTCCTAACGTTGGTATGCTTTCAGGGGTCAGACAGCCCCAGGCGTCCACAGAGCACATTTTCAGCTCACAGGCATACCTTGGAGAGATTGCAGGTTTGGCTCCAGGCCACAGCAGCAAAGCACATACCGTAATAAAGCTAGTCTCAGGCCTTTCCTGGAGGTCCAGTGGCTAAGACTCGGCATTCTCAATGCAGGGGGCCTGGGTTTAACCCCTGGTCAGGGAATTAAATCCTGCACACTGCAAGTTAAGAGTTCACATACCACAACTAGAAGACCCAGTGTGTCACAACTAAGACCCAGTGTCCCCAAATAAATAAAATGAAAATAAATACTAATAAATAAAGCTGGTCACATGAAGTTTTTGTGCATAAAAACTAGTCTCTTATGCTGGCTATTAAATGTGTGATTATGTCTAAACCAAAAATAATGTACATACCTTAATCCTAAAATACTTCATTGCTAAAAAATCCTAGCCATTATCTGAGTTTTCAGTGAGAAGTAATGCTTTTTATAACAGTAACAACAAAGACCACTGGTGACAGACCACCATAAAAATGTCATAATAATTAAAAAGTTTGAAATATTTTGAGAATTATATAAATGGGACACAAAGACAAGAAGCAAGAAAATGCTGCTGGAAAATGGTCCTGATGGGCTTGCTGGATGCAAAGTTGCCACAATCTTCAATTTGTTAAAAAAAAAAACCAAAAACCAAAAAAACGATATCTGTAAAGTGCAATAAAACAAGGTACGCCTATCATCAACAATGGGTAAGAAAAGTATACTGGTATTTTCTTTTGTATTCAGCAACCAACATGCAAGTGGAAGTTTTTTTTAATTAATTGTTTTTTAAACAACAATAGCTCATTTATATATTACCTTTTGTTCTACACAGTTTAAAGTTAGAAAGCTAGGTTCTGAAATATTGCCTAGTCTCAAGACTTTCCTGTAGATGATTTGCTTAAGGTCAAGAGTGAGTTAAGGGCTTCCCTGGTGGTCCAGTGAGTAAGGACACCGCCTTGCAGTGCAAGGGGCACTGGTTCAATCCCTGGCCTGGGAAGATCCCGCGTGCAGAGGAGCGGCTGGACTGATGTGTCCAATTACCAAGCCGGAATTCTGGAGCGCATGTGCCCAGAGCCAGTGCTCTGCGACAACAGTGGCCACCGCAATGGGAGGCCCGCACGGGCCAAAGAACAAAGATGGATGAAAATAGGTAAGTGAAAGACCAATAGAAGTGGCCCGCCCGCCCACCTCCCTCCCCAACCCGACCCCTCCCCCAAAAAAGAGTGAGTTAAGATATTGGCTAGATCTAGCCAATGTTTCATCACAATTTTGCACAGTTTAATAAATTAGAATTTTGTTAAAGCATAGTATTATTTGGTTGGCTCTTTAACAAAAAATATTTATTTATTTGGCTGCACCAGATCTTAGTTTCAGTGCTCAGGATCTTCAGTCTTCACTGTGGTATGCAATTAAAGATAGTTGCAGTATGTGAACTCTCAGTTGTGGCATGCAGGATTTAAATCCCTGACCAGGGATTGAAGCCGGGCTCCTTGCATTGGGAGCACAGTCTTAGCCAATGGATCACCAGGAAAGTACCTGACTGGTTCTTGAAGTGACCACAGTAACTCAGTGAATGTATCTCCCCTTGCTTTTGAGCCTTCGTTTTTTTACAAACTGAAGCATGAACTGAAAACGAGTATTACTCTAATTCAAAGCATTTAATATTCAAGTGTCAGACGGCTTATCCCTCTGGCAAAGTTCACTTTGAGTGTGAAAATTCTTCCACCACAATTAACAGTCACTCTGTATCATTATCTCTGCTCAAGGTTTTTTGAATTATTTTTTAATTAATCCATTAACTGTGGCTGTAGCCACACTTTTTTCATTCTTAATGTATTTTCATGAAGAATAACACATATATTTTCCAGTCTATACGACACCTCATAAAGAAAGACTTTATAAACGCACTTAAACTCAAAGTGAATTAGAAGACATTCCAAGATTTAATTTTTAGCATGAGACATATTGTTGGGAGTAACTCCCAGGGAAACCATTTACTACCTTCAGTGGTGAATGACTGAAGTTTTGTTTCTTTCTAATAATGATGACAATTGGTTTGCTAGCTGAAAATTCAATTAATCAAGGTAAAACAATAAGATGGGTATAGATTACTCCCAGATGCTATTCCACACAAAACAAAACACACTTCACTTCAAGGGAGTGTTGAATCATGTTTCCCAACCACCATTCAATGGACAGGCAAGGCAAATTTGGAGTACCCTGTACCCTCTTTTTTCCACCTTCATCAGCCACTGTGTCCTAGTTCACCTTCAATGTGTTCTTCTCCCTCTCTCACGGCATCTGCTTTGAGAAAGTAGTAAGTAGCTCTTCCCTGGCAGAGATTTGTCTAGTTTTCATGGGACCATTGATTACATATCATCGGTCATCTAAACAGCCATACTTTGATATCAAAGGTTGGCTAAGCCTCCTGAAACATTGCCTAATGGCAATGTCTGTAGTACAAAGGCTCAGGGTTGGGACATTGCTATCTTCATCTGTTTAGTGAATTTTATATGATTTATTTATTTATTTTTACTTTTTTTTGGCCAAGCTGCCCAGCATTTGGGATCTGAGTTCCCGACCAGGAATCAAACCTGTGCCTAGTGACCAAACTATTTAAAACTCAGGGATTGAAGCCGGCTCCTTGCATTGGGAGCACAGTCTTAGCCAATGGATCACCAGGAAAGTACCTGACTGGTTCTTGAAGTGACCACAGTAACTCAGTGAATGTATCTCCCCTTGCTTTTGAGCCTTCGTTTTTTTACAAACTGAAGCATGAACTGAAAACGAGTATTACTCTAATTCAAAGCATTTAATATTCAAGTGTCAGACGGCTTATCCCTCTGGCAAAGTTCACTTTGAGTGTGAAAATTCTTCCACCACAATTAACAGTCACTCTGTATCATTATCTCTGCTCAAGGTTTTTTGAATTATTTTTTAATTAATCCATTAACTGTGGCTGTAGCCACACTTTTTTCATTCTTAATGTATTTTCATGAAGAATAACACATATATTTTCCAGTCTATACGACACCTCATAAAGAAAGACTTTATAAACGCACTTAAACTCAAAGTGAATTAGAAGACATTCCAAGATTTAATTTTTAGCATGAGACATATTGTTGGGAGTAACTCCCAGGGAAACCATTTACTACCTTCAGTGGTGAATGACTGAAGTTTTGTTTCTTTCTAATAATGATGACAATTGGTTTGCTAGCTGAAAATTCAATTAATCAAGGTAAAACAATAAGATGGGTATAGATTACTCCCAGATGCTATTCCATGCAAAACAAAACACACTTCACTTCAAGGGAGTGTTGAATCATGTTTCCCAACCACCATTCAATGGACAGGCAAGGCAAATTTGGAGTACCCTGTACCCTCTTTTTTCCACCTTCATCAGCCACTGTGTCCTAGTTCACCTTCAATGTGTTCTTCTCCCTCTCTCACGGCAGCTGCTTTGAGAAAGTAGTAAGTAGCTCTTCCCTGGCAGAGATTTGTCTAGTTTTCATGGGACCATTGATTACATATCATCGGTCATCTAAACAGCCATACTTTGATATCAAAGGTTGGCTAAGCCTCCTGAAACATTGCCTAATGGCAATGTCTGTAGTACAAAGGCTCAGGGTTGGGACATTGCTATCTTCATCTGTTTAGTGAATTTTATATGATTTATTTATTTATTTTTACTTTTTTTTGGCCAAGCTGCCCAGCATTTGGGATCTGAGTTCCCCGACCAGGAATCAAACCTGTGCCTCCTGCAGTGGAAGCATGGAGCCTTAACCACTGGGCCATCAGGGACATCCCCAGTGAAGTTTGTTTGAGAATGTGAATATGACATTGCATTTTATCCTGATTATCTTAGAGGAATGAAGAGAAGACAGAATGAAAGCTCTGATACTATGGATAAGGAATACTGATTCTTTTAAAAAAATGGGAAATCTCTAGCCTCAACTGAATGCTTATTAGAACTAAGAAGATGTCTATTTAATTATGAAGAAAGAAAAAAATTTAAGGATACTTCCTGAATATTAAAACTATATCATTGAAGATTATCAGAAAAATATAATTAGGAACTTCTAAAAATATAGAAGTAGAAACCTCTTTGAATTTGTAAGTCTATTTTTCAATTTTCCCACATTTGACACCTTCAAGAACACATTATATGTGAAAACAGAGGATTTGCTGTGATATTCATCTATCATGATTGAAACAGAATAGTTTCATAGAGTATCATATGCTGTATGCAGCTAACATAATACTTTTGTCAAAGATCTGTATCTAAGCATAGCAGTTCAAGCTAGAAGTTCAACTTACAGGACTGGATTTAACTGAACCCAGAGCTACCTTATTAAGTTCACTCAGGCTCTCATACAAATTCAAGACAATGGCTGGTAGAGCTAGACTTGAGAACCATGAGAACAACAATGAACACTTTGAACCTGATCTTGAACGCTTGTCACTGGTATGGACTAAGACACTGAGTGTGAGAAAAGACTAAGACCACAAGTTTCCCAAATTGAGAAAGAGAAGCAAACACTGAGTCATCTCATCCTCACCAGGAATTCCGTAAGCCTCAACACTGTGGGATTTTTGGTATGTGTTTTGATTGATTTTAAATGTATTTGTAACTTTTGTCTGACTTTGGCTCTGGTGAAAGTTATAAGACTTTTGGAGGCCAGAAAGTGGTGTTCCATTTTGCAGAACTGGAATTTGTATTTTATCCCAGATAACAGGATAAACGATAGAGGAGTTTATGTTGCCTTTCACATCTGGGATATGATGTTACATTTGGATTATATCTTAGTTAGTGGATGGGATGAGCTAACAGCATCAGATATCAGAACAGAAGCCAGGACCAGTGAAAACAGAATCAGTGGGAAGTGACTTGGCTGCAAGGCTGTGTGAGCAGAGACAGATGCACATGGGCCCACAATGATTATCTTAGAGGAGTGAAGAGAAGACAGAATGAAAGCTCTGATACTATGGATAAGGAATACTGATTCTTTTAAAAAAATGGGAAATCTCTAGCCTCAACTGAATGCTTATTAGAACTAAGAAGATGTCTATTTAATTATGAAGAAAGAAAAAAATTTAAGGATACTTCCTGAATATTAAAACTATATCATTGAAGATTATCAGAAAAATATAATTAGGAACTTCTAAAAATATAGAAGTAGAAACCTCTTTGAATTTGTAAGTCTATTTTTCAATTTTCCCACATTTGACACCTTCAAGAACACATTATATGTGAAAACAGAGGATTTGCTGTGATATTCATCTATCATGATTGAAACAGAATAGTTTCATAGAGTATCATATGCTGTATGCAGCTAACATAATACTTTTGTCAAAGATCTGTATCTAAGCATAGCAGTTCAAGCTAGAAGTTCAACTTACAGGACTGGATTTAACTGAACCCAGAGCTACCTTATTAAGTTCACTCAGGCTCTCATACAAATTCAAGACAATGGCTGGTAGAGCTAGACTTGAGAACCATGAGAACAACAATGAACACTTTGAACCTGATCTTGAACGCTTGTCACTGGTATGGACTAAGACACTGAGTGTGAGAAAAGACTAAGACCACAAGTTTCCCAAATTGAGAAAGAGAAGCAAACACTGAGTCATCTCATCCTCACCAGGAATTCCGTAAGCCTCAACACTGTGGGATTTTTGGTATGTGTTTTGATTGATTTTAAATGTATTTGTAACTTTTGTCTGACTTTGGCTCTGGTGAAAGTTATAAGACTTTTGGAGGCCAGAAAGTGGTGTTCCATTTTGCAGAACTGGAATTTGTATTTTATCCCAGATAACAGGATAAACGATAGAGGAGTTTATGTTGCCTTTCACATCTGGGATATGATGTTACATTTGGATTATATCTTAGTTAGTGGATGGGATGAGCTAACAGCATCAGATATCAGAACAGAAGCCAGGACCAGTGAAAACAGAATCAGTGGGAAGTGACTTGGCTGCAAGGCTGTGTGAGCAGAGACAGATGCACATGGGCCCACGAGGCCAGGTCCTCATGCCAGAGGAAAGTGGTACTTCTCATCCAATCAGAGAAGTGGGCATGGGGCAAGTTATCTAAGATTCCCCAAAGGTCAGTGGAGGGAAAAGGTACTGGACTAGCTTGTAGGGTGGCTAGACTCCCATTCACACAGATCAATTCTGAAGTGTAGTGGATATAATATTATCAAAGTTGAGCATTCTATAGGGCTCTGGCATTGGTCTTACAGAACAGATTTTTATCAATTAGATTTTTGAAAAGTGTTTCTTAACCACAGGAAATCCCTTTCCAGCAATTTAGAGAAATTAGAGTGATTTACAAAATAGGAGGAGAGATTTATGTTGTTTGTCACTGTTTTCCCAAACCACAAGGGTTACAAGGAAGCATAAATATGTAAAAAGTTCTCAGGGTAGTCACATTCTGACTTTGGCAATTTATTATTTTACAAGAGGCAGATTACTGAGATGTATTCAAGCAATCGCTAATTGTTTTTAGATTATGCACTAATATATTCATTTCATAATTGTCAGTGAAAGAAGGCATACTAATGTTCAGAGCTGTAGTCCTTTTTGCATCGCTTAATAAACTTTAATGGTTGAAAACTTAATTAAGTAGATTCAAAGTGAAATTAGATTTCAATGATGAATGTGCTTATCTTTCATCAAAAGAGACGATTGTTTCATGCCATAATGAACTACGAACACCATGTCTTTGACCCTATACAGATTGCCAACCCTTAATTCTACCACCTTTTCATCTATGGCACCAGCCCACGTCTGGCAGTGTTCTTACTCTGCACCAACCATACCTGTGTCTTCAGCTCTGTGGCTCCTTCCTCCACCTGTGTCTTTCAGGTCTCTATCTGTTCCATTTTGCAGAACTGGAATTTGTATTTTATCCCAGATAACAGGATAAACGATAGAGGAGTTTATGTTGCCTTTCACATCTGGGATATGATGTTACATTTGGATTATATCTTAGTTAGTGGATGGGATGAGCTAACAGCATCAGATATCAGAACAGAAGCCAGGACCAGTGAAAACAGAATCAGTGGGAAGTGACTTGGCTGCAAGGCTGTGTGAGCAGAGACAGATGCACATGGGCCCACAAGGCCAGGTCCTCATGCCAGAGGAAAGTGGTACTTCTCATCCAATCAGAGAAGTGGGCATGGGGCAAGTTATCTAAGATTCCCCAAAGGTCAGTGGAGGGAAAAGGTACTGGACTAGCTTGTAGGGTGGCTAGACTCCCATTCACACAGATCAATTCTGAAGTGTAGTGGATATAATATTATCAAAGTTGAGCATTCTATAGGGCTCTGGAATTGGTCTTACAGAACAGATTTTTATCAATTAGATTTTTGAAAAGTGTT
Organism: Tragulus kanchil; assembly: GCA_022376925.1. NCBI lineage: Eukaryota > Metazoa > Chordata > Mammalia > Artiodactyla > Tragulidae > Tragulus > Tragulus kanchil. The sequence goes on from JAIOJX010000031.1 coordinate 100,904,925, forward strand.
TCTTAACCACAGGAAATCCTTTCCAGCAATTTAGAGAAATTAGAGTGATTTACAAAATAGGAGGAGAGATTTATGTTGTTTGTCACTGTTTTCCCAAACCACAAGGGTTACAAGGAAGCATAAATATGTAAAAAGTTCTCAGGGTAGTCACATTCTGACTTTGGCAATTTATTATTTTACAAGAGGCAGATTACTGAGATGTATTCAAGCAATCGCTAATTGTTTTTAGATTATGCACTAATATATTCATTTCATAATTGTCAGTGAAAGAAGGCATACTAATGTTCAGAGCTGTAGTCCTTTTTGCATCGCTTAATAAACTTTAATGGTTGAAAACTTAATTAAGTAGATTCAAAGTGAAATTAGATTTCAATGATGAATGTGCTTATCTTTCATCAAAAGAGACAATTGTTTCATGCCATAATGAACTACGAACACCATGTCTTTGACCCTATACAGATTGCCAACCCTTAATTCTACCACCTTTTCATCTATGGCACCAGCCCACGTCTGGCAGTGTTCTTACTCTGCACCAACCATACCTGTGTCTTCAGCTCTGTGGCTCCTTCCTCCACCTTGTTGATCTGTCAGACTCCACCCTGCTTGAATTCAGCACTCTAGGTCCTCTGTATCAGATAGGCAGCTGAATGTGGCTGGAAAACATATACGTCACCATGTTGCTGGTCTCACCCAAACCTTACTCCTTTAACTGCTCACCAATTCTACAATTCCCTCATCCACTGACTTACTCATTTTCCTCAGGAGTGTTTCATATTCTGCTCTCTCCTCAAGCCTCTGACTGTTCACCCCCTTCACGTTTCCCCAGATAGGTACATGGCTTGTTCCCTACCTTTCTTGATTTCACTGCCCAAATGCCATCTACTCAGTAAGGCCTTCCCATATCACACCTCTCTTCACCCTGGTAGCCCTATCTCAACTCTGCTTTATTTAACTCCACTGCACTTACCACAATCTAGCACATCACATTTTTTACTTCTTTGTTTATTAATTATGTCTCTCCCCAAGCACACACACTCAGAAAAGCCCAGTTTCTGAAACAGAGCCTCAAACATGAACATAAATATTTATTGAATGAATGCCTGAATCTTTTATATCATAGCAAACAAACTCCACTGGAAAAAGTTATATCACTGAGTTAAGAGAAATACAGTGCAATCGTTTTAAGCAGAAAGGAAGAGTTGACCCATACTGCGGTGGAACACCACCCCTGGATGATATCCACGGGTTTGGAGGTATAGATGAAACATTCTGGCATGTAAGTGTGCCTCCTCCCAAAGTGTTGAATGTGAAGAGTATATTCGTTCAATATAAATCATGTCTGGATTTTTCTTGCTGTGATCTGACTCAGTGTCTCGCACTGCTCGGAGCCCAGTTGTCTCATTAGTCAGTCTTCTTGTTTTCCAGCTTTCCTGCCAGGAAGAAAGCAGAGGGCACTCGTGCCCCTTTGCTGAACCAGCCCTCATCTCTGTTAGCCCTAACTTCTCTGCACTCACTGTAGAAGCAGTTGAACCACTGCCCTGGGCAATTGGGCTGCCATGGGGCCTCTGCAGGAGCCTGGCAAGAAACAGTGGGAACTCAATGGCAGTGTTCTTACTCTGCACCAACCATACCTGTGTCTTCAGCTCTGTGGCTCCTTCCTCCACCTTGTTGATCTGTCAGACTCCACCCTGCTTGAATTCAGCACTCTAGGTCCTCTGTATCAGATAGGCAGCTGAATGTGGCTGGAAAACATATACGTCACCATGTTGCTGGTCTCACCCAAACCTTACTCCTTTAACTGCTCACCAATTCTACAATTCCCTCATCCACTGACTTACTCATTTTCCTCAGGAGTGTTTCATATTCTGCTCTCTCCTCAAGCCTCTGACTGTTCACCCCCTTCACGTTTCCCCAGATAGGTACATGGCTTGTTCCCTACCTTTCTTGATTTCACTGCCCAAATGCCATCTACTCAGTAAGGCCTTCCCATATCACACCTCTCTTCACCCTGGTAGCCCTATCTCAACTCTGCTTTATTTAACTCCACTGCACTTACCACAATCTAGCACATCACATTTTTTACTTCTTTGTTTATTAATTATGTCTCTCCCTTAGCACACACACTCAGAAAAGCCCAGTTTCTGAAACAGAGCCTCAAACATGAACATAAATATTTATTGAATGAATGCCTGAATCTTTTATATCATAGCAAACAAACTCCACTGGAAAAAGTTATATCACTGAGTTAAGAGAAATACAGTGCAATCGTTTTAAGCAGAAAGGAAGAGTTGACCCATACTGCGGTGGAACACCACCCCTGGATGATATCCACGGGTTTGGAGGTATAGATGAAACATTCTGGCATGTAAGTGTGCCTCCTCCCAAAGTGTTGAATGTGAAGAGTATATTCGTTCAATATAAATCATGTCTGGATTTTTCTTGCTGTGATCTGACTCAGTGTCTCGCACTGCTCGGAGCCCAGTTGTCTCATTAGTCAGTCTTCTTGTTTTCCAGCTTTCCTGCCAGGAAGAAAGCAGAGGGCACTCGTGCCCCTTTGCTGAACCAGCCCTCATCTCTGTTAGCCCTAACTTCTCTGCACTCACTGTAGAAGCAGTTGAACCACTGCCCTGGGCAATTGGGCTGCCATGGGGCCTCTGCAGGAGCCTGGCAAGAAACAGTGGGAACTCAATGCCTTTATGTCACTACAAATCAAGATTTCACTGTGTCTGTGAACCTCTCTATCAGGAACCGTGCATCTCAATATGAATCTTTTATACACCTGTGCTTATCTGGCATCTGACAAAATGATGCTTAGTAAGGCAAGAAGAGAGATTCTTGAAGTCTGTTTGATATTCACTGTCAATTTGTAGCTAATGTTAAAGCCTTTGAGAATGAACATTTATTCAGAAGCTATCAAAGAGAATTAGCATCCTAATTTTTAAAGAGTATTGTGCATATCTGACGGGGCAAAGATCTATGGCTCACTGAAAGCTATCCATATACTCCTGGAAGAATGGTAATTACTTTACTTCTCAAGAAGCATACACACTGTTAATACAAACATGTCAATTATGGAATCGTCTCACTTTTGCAATATTACTATTTCTAGCTATACAAAGAGTTTTGCTCATGAATGGGAAACATTAGACTGAGGGTTCAAGGGAACTGTCCTAGAAATGTGAAAAATAATAAATATCAGGTTTCCCTGGTGGTCCAGTGGATAAAAAGTCCACCTTGTGGTGCAAGGGGCACCGGTTTAATCCCTGGCGTGCCACGGACAGGCCGGACCTGTGTTCAATTGTGGACCAGCGCCCTGGAGCACATGTGCCCAGAGCCAGTGCTCTGCAGTGAGAGAGGCAGCTGTGATGGGAGGCCCATGCAGGCCAAAGAATAAAGATGGATGAAAATTTTTAAAATGATGACTTAAGAGGCAAAATAATAATAATAATAAATATTATCTCACACATCAGGACATTTTAAAAAACCAACCTTCTTGCACAGATATAAAAGTTTATATAAAAGTAAAGTGTAGAGTCAAACAGGCTGTCATGATAAGCTGAGACTTATTACATCTTTAGGTCTAATGCCTGTTATGGAGGAGGCGGCCTGTGGGCTCTCTGCCTTCCACGTGATGACATTGATGAAAGTCTTTGAAACTTCAGTATAACTTAGGAAATTTGGGGTTTTCACAGTGGCTCTGCATCCATGTGCAATGCAGATCCAAATTCAATCCCTGCATCAGGAAGATCCCCTGGAGAAGGGAATGGCAATCCTCTCCAGTATTCTTGCCTAAGAATTCCATGGACAGAGGAACCTGGAAGGTTACAGTTCATGGGCTCACAAAGAGTTGGCTGTGACTGAGTGCCTTTCACTCACTCAAAGAGGAAAATGAGACAGACGATCCATTTGTTCGCCAAAGCACAGATAGTGACACATAAAACTATGGCAGCTGACTGCTAAAAGGATCCTCACATAAAAGTTAAAAGATAATAATTTCCATTATTTGGAAAATTGGCTGAGGGACACGTAAATCAGGGTCTGTACTGTACTGCTTTTCCTCTCAGCCTAAGTCTATGCTTCCTAACTCACCCTTGTTGTTGTCATCAAATATAGTAGTAGAATTTCATGGTGGTCTCAGTCACAAGTACATATAGTTCCAAATCTATTTCTTTTCCATTGGAAGAAAGATAAATGTTTCAAAACCAAGAAAAGAAAAGCATTGAATGACAGATTCCAACTTAATCATGGCAAGATGGCTTTCCAAGGAAGTGAAATTCATGAAAGGGGAGGCCATAGGAGACAGAACATAGGCCGGAATTATGACAGATGTGTGAGCACCCTTGTTTGTGGAAGAGCTCCATTTCAGCGCTGATGCCAAAGCATATTCACAGGGCACATTCCATACCCGGCATTGTGCCTCATAAAACTGGAGGTTCATTTCCATGAGTGAGACTTGCTGGAACAAGTTAAAATGCTGTAAATGTAAGGATTTCTTTCTGGCCTCTTGATTCTGTGATACTGATCCACCACTGTCTTGATGACGATAGCTTGTAGAAGTTTTCAAATTGGGAGATGTGAGTCCTCAGACTTCGTTCTTTTCTGAGATGGTTTTTGCTGTTCTGGAACTTTGAATTTTCACCTGAAATTTAGCATCAGCTCTTCAAAAAAAGCCAGCTGGGATTTTGCTAGAGATTGCACGGAATTTGTAGCTCAACTTGGGGACTACTGTTATTTTTTAAAATGTTACATCTTCCAAAACAGGGACCTGGGTGGTGTCTTTGATTTCTTTCAATATTATTTACAATTTTCAGTGTACAAGTTGGTTCCATCTGCCTGCAATGCAGATCCAAATTCAATCCCTGCATCAGGAAGATCCCCTGGAGAAGGGAATGGCAATCCTCTCCAGTATTCTTGCCTAAGAATTCCATGGACAGAGGAACCTGGAAGGTTACAGTTCATGGGCTCACAAAGAGTTGGCTGTGACTGAGTGCCTTTCACTCACTCAAAGAGGAAAATGAGACAGACGATCCATTTGTTCGCCAAAGCACAGATAGTGACACATAAAACTATGGCAGCTGACTGCTAAAAGGATCCTCACATAAAAGTTAAAAGATAATAATTTCCATTATTTGGAAAATTGGCTGAGGGACACGTAAATCAGGGTCTGTACTGTACTGCTTTTCCTCTCAGCCTAAGTCTATGCTTCCTAACTCACCCTTGTTGTTGTCATCAAATATAGTAGTAGAATTTCATGGTGGTCTCAGTCACAAGTACATATAGTTCCAAATCTATTTCTTTTCCATTGGAAGAAAGATAAATGTTTCAAAACCAAGAAAAGAAAAGCATTGAATGACAGATTCCAACTTAATCATGGCAAGATGGCTTTCCAAGGAAGTGAAATTCATGAAAGGGGAGGCCATAGGAGACAGAACATAGGCCGGAATTATGACAGATGTGTGAGCACCCTTGTTTGTGGAAGAGCTCCATTTCAGCGCTGATGCCAAAGCATATTCACAGGGCACATTCCATACCCGGCATTGTGCCTCATAAAACTGGAGGTTCATTTCCATGAGTGAGACTTGCTGGAACAAGTTAAAATGCTGTAAATGTAAGGATTTCTTTCTGGCCTCTTGATTCTGTGACACTGATCCACCACTGTCTTGATGACGATAGCTTGTAGAAGTTTTCAAATTGGGAGATGTGAGTCCTCAGACTTCGTTCTTTTCTGAGATGGTTTTTGCTGTTCTGGAACTTTGAATTTTCACCTGAAATTTAGCATCAGCTCTTCAAAAAAAGCCAGCTGGGATTTTGCTAGAGATTGCACGGAATTTGTAGCTCAACTTGGGGACTACTGTTATTTTTTAAAATGTTACATCTTCCAAAACAGGGACCTGGGTGGTCGTCTTTGATTTCTTTCAATATTATTTACAATTTTCAGTGTACAAGTCTTATATTTACTTTACTAAATTCATTCCTGATGATTTTATTCCTTTTGATGCTATTGTAAATAAAAATTATTTTAATTTCAAAAAAAAAAAGAACAAATTTTCTTAATTTCAAAATTTTGGTTGGCTATCCTGGAACTCCACCAGCCAAGCCTTTGAAGAATAATACGGTGAACCTAGAAAGTAATGATTCCTTCATAATATTTTCCAGAGTCATGACATCTCCTCTGCTGCTGGCTACTTTCCTCCTATCCAATGCCTGGCCCTTTGTTTCTGTAAAAAGGGATCCTATAATGCGTGTCCCTTTTCTTTCAACCTGATTATTGTACTACTGACCAGTAAAGACACCAAAGTTACTTTAGTGAAGACTAGGAGTTCTTTTTTTTTTTTGAAGGGAACAACCATTTTATTTATTTATCTTTTTATTTTTTGGCCTGCGTGGGCCTCTTATTGCAGTGGCCTCTGTCATTGCAGAGCACCGGCTCTGGGCACATGTGCTCCAGAACTCCCACTCGGTAGTTGGGCACATCAGTCCAGCCGCTCCACGGCACGTGGGATCTTTCCAGGCCAGGGATCGAACCATCGCCCCTTGCACCACAAGGTGGTGTCCTTACCCACTGGACCACTAGGGAAGCCCAAGACTAGGAGTTCTTAATTCTGGCAGCAGATCTGAAGGAACTGTAAACATAGCTGAAAATATCTACCCCCTCCCCCAGATTTAACTGGGCTGTAGTGGAGGCCAAGTATCAAGTATTTTTAAGAAGATCTCCAAATGCTTGTATCTATTACTACAGCACTGTTCTAGATGAAGGAAAGTCAGTGAAAATTAAGGAATCATCAAGAGTATTAATTGGATGTTAAAATAACAGAATTTTAGGGGGTGTAGAGACACTAGAAGCTTAAGGACCACTCTGTCATAGTGGTGAAGAAACTAAAGTCAAGGGATACTAGGTGAATAAATCAAGATCTCAAAACTAACTAGCAGAAAAGCCAGAACTCTGGCCACATGACTCATGCGCTAACTGAGCAATGAAGGCACATCTCCTGACATTTGAAAGAAGGGATTTAAAATATAAATAAAAAGAGATGACAGGGCTTCCCCGGTGGTCCAGTGTATCAAGAGTCCACCTTGCAGTACAAGGGGCACCAGTTCGATCCCTGGCCCAGGAAGATCCCACAAGCCGCAAAGCGATTGGACCTGTGTGTCCAATTGTGAGCCAGTGCTCTGGAGCGCATGCACCCAGAGCTGGTGCTGTGCAATGAGAGCGACCACTGTGATGGGAGGCCCACACAGGCCAAAGAATAAATATGGGTGAAAATAAAAAAATTTAAAAACCAATAAAAGAGGTCAAAATTAAAAAACAACAACAAAAAGAGGTGACAGCTTTACTGAGAAAATACAAAATGTACAGCAAATCGAGAGGTAAATGTCTTAATACCATCAAGGAGGAATTCACAGATAAACTCATGATGGCTCATGGCAGACTTGCAGGAGAAGCTAGAAGCCAGAGCTATGATGACCATGAAAATCAGGGCAAGAACCAAATGGGACTTAAGAGCAAATAGGAAACAGTTTTGGATGAATTACAGAAATGATTCCATAAATATTGCATATTTTCTCTTCTAGTAAAGTATGTACTTGATTGTTCTTACCATATACACTGCAGTTCTTGGCCTACAATAGGTGTGCACGTCAAGATGAGCACCACTTCCAAGTAAACTAGACTGTGCTGGGTCACGTAACTGGAATGTTTCACTAGCGTACTATGTGTGTTCTCAGGTACTCTGGCCCTACCATGGTGTAACATTAGCATTTTGCAATCAACATTTACCTAAGGCAAAGAATATTTTAACTTCCAATTCAATTTTGAGGACTGAGAAATAGAGAGGGCAAGATGAGTCAGAGGACCAAAGGAGACCATCAGTGGGCCTCTGCATGTTCTCCCTCCAACCTTCCAAGCCCAGCTTGTCTAGGATAACTAACCTACAAGTAAGAGAGCATGCAACGTGTCCGATGATACATCCTAATGCATCACCGAGCTGCTTCACAGAAGAGGTATTCCACATAAATTCATTTGTTATAATAAATTACATTCCTTGAAGATCCATCTTTCAAAAAAATGTTCTTATTTTTATGGAATTATCTATAAAGAACATTAATCATGACCCTGTTTCTTTTCAGTGTATACTAAACATAATCTGATATTATTCTTGTAGTATGAATTGGTTATTTCATTTAAGAGCTCTGTAAAGATGCTACAGTTTGGCAGGTTATTTCCCCTTGTATTTAATGGCCCCACATTATTGACCTTATACTGTGCTGTCCTGACCTCAATTTCCTCTATTAGAATATCCTGCTTCTTGCGTGAGTCTTATTTTTTACATAATTTTTACTTGAGAAAAATACATGGGCTTGCAGTGGCCTTTTATCGCTTCTTATCCACTTACCAGTATACGAAAGTTGTTTAGCTGTTATTCTGGGTTTGTTTCATTCTAAAAATGCTGAACATATGACTTCAAAATACTAAACGTCAATGGTAAACTCTGGGAAGAACAACTGGAAATCTATCTCCATATCTATTTCTATTCTAAAATTAATTAGATATAAACACTGAGTACAGCGATTAGAAATTAACCCTCACTTTAATTGGCTAACTTTTGCAAAATGCTCTATTTTTGCAAACCTTGCCTCAAAAACTGAGGAAGCAAGCTCGGTGAGCACGAGAAAGTGTTTCGGCTACTGATCAAGGCAAAGCAGCTTTGAAAACAGAAAAGCAAGGGGGAGAAAATCAAATAATTAACTTGCTAATCATTTCCCTTCAGCAGTCATAAATGAAGCTCTTTGCAGTCTTGGCAAGGCTGGTGCGATCTTAGGCGGCGCTGTCCCTAGGAGGCAGACAGTGAATGCAGTCAGCCCTACAGCTTCTGCTCTCAAGAAACTGACAACAAGCCTTTCCCCCTACACGTTGAAGAGGAGGCTTGTATAATGTTTACACTTCTTTAACTTCCTATCCATTTCTCCTCAGGTTTTGAAAGTCCATTTTTCCTTTCCAGCTTCATTCTGGGACCACCCTCTTCCTGTATCTGCTCCCTGAAGCCTTGGCCTTTGAAGGCTCCGTTGATCACTTCCCCCAGGCTCCTCTTGTGTTTCCAGATTGCCTGGTCTCACGCTGGGGCTCCTGCAGTTTCTAACCACTTACTGGGTTGGTCAAAAAATCAAAACTACAATGAGGTATCACCCCACAACAGTCAGAATGGCCATTATCAAAAAATCCACAGACAATAAATGCTGGAGAGGGTGTGGAGAAATAGGAATTTGCTTGCACTGTTGGTGGGAATGTAAATTGATACAGCCACTATGGAAGACAGTATGGAGATCTTTTTAAAAACTAGGAATAGAAGCAAGATATGCCCCAGCAATCTCACCATTAGGCATACACCCTGAGGAGACTAAAATTGAAAGAGACACATGTACCTCAATGTTCACTGCAGCACTTTTTACAAAAGCTAGAACATGCAAACAGCCTAGATGTCTATCAATGAATGAATAGATAAAGAAGCTATGGTACATGTATACAATGGAATATTTCTCAGCCATATAAAGAAATGCATTTGAGTCAGTCCTAATGAGGTGGATGAACCTATTATACAAAGTAAATTAAATCAGAAAGAGAAGGATAAATATAGTATACTAATGGCTAATATGGAATTTAGAAAGATGGCTCTGATAAATGCACATGCAAAGCAGCAATGGAGAAACAGCCACAGAGAATAGACTTATGGTCTTTGGGGGGAAGCGAGGAGTAGGCATGAAGTATGGAAAGAGTGACACGGAAACCTACACTACCATATGTAAAAGAGACAACCATTGTGAATATGCTGTAAGAGTAAGGGAACTTATATAGGGGATACACAACAACCTGGAGGGGTGGGATGGGGAGGGACTGGGAGGGGGGCTCAGGTGGGAGGGGTCAAGCGTATACCTATAAATGATTTGGATTTATGTATAGCTGTAAACAACAAAACTCTGTAAAACTAAAATTAAAATAATTATATAAAAATAAAAAAAGAATATGCATGGAAATCAAATACTTGAAGAGACAAAGAAAAATTTAGCTCAATGTTATAAGATGTTATAGCATCTTATGGAAAACCCCCAAAATATAATACTTGTAATATCTCTTCTGAATTAAATTTCAGAAACTTTTAAAAAACTCCTCCCCAAACAGACAAATGTAATGATATAAAGATCCTGAAACAAAGAGATCATTTGATTCGGTACGCTGGGGCTCCTGCAGTTTCTAACCACTTACTGGGTTGGTCAAAAAATCAAAACTACAATGGGGTATCACCCCACAACAGTCAGAATGGCCATTATCAAAAAATCCACAGACAATAAATGCTGGAGAGGGTGTGGAGAAATAGGAATTTGCTTGCACTGTTGGTGGGAATGTAAATTGATACAGCCACTATGGAAGACAGTATGGAGATCTTTTTAAAAACTAGGAATAGAAGCAAGATATGCCCCAGCAATCTCACCATTAGGCATACACCCTGAGGAGACTAAAATTGAAAGAGACACATGTACCTCAATGTTCACTGCAGCACTTTTTACAAAAGCTAGAACATGCAAACAGCCTAGATGTCTATCAATGAATGAATAGATAAAGAAGCTATGGTACATGTATACAATGGAATATTTCTCAGCCATATAAAGAAATGCATTTGAGTCAGTCCTAATGAGGTGGATGAACCTATTATACAAAGTAAATTAAATCAGAAAGAGAAGGATAAATATAGTATACTAATGGCTAATATGGAATTTAGAAAGATGGCTCTGATAAATGCACATGCAAAGCAGCAATGGAGAAACAGACACAGAGAATAGACTTATGGTCTTTGGGGGGAAGCGAGGAGTAGGCATGAAGTATGGAAAGAGTGACACGGAAACCTACACTACCATATGTAAAAGAGACAACCATTGTGAATATGCTGTAAGAGTAAGGGAACTTATATAGGGGATACACAACAACCTGGAGGGGTGGGATGGGGAGGGACTGGGAGGGGGGCTCAGGTGGGAGGGGTCAAGGGTATACCTATAAATGATTTGGATTTATGTATAGCTGTAAACAACAAAACTCTGTAAAACTAAAATTAAAATAATTATATAAAAATAAAAAAAGAATATGCATGGAAATCATATACTTGAAGAGACAAAGAAAAATTTAGCTCAATGTTATAAGATGTTATAGCATCTTATGGAAAACCCCCAAAATATAATACTTGTAATATCTCTTCTGAATTAAATTTCAGAAACTTTTAAAAAACTCCTCCCCAAACAGACAAATGTAATGATATAAAGATCCTGAAACAAAGAGATCATTTGACCTTCTCTGAAAAGCTGATCAAGTTGGAAAGGAAGGCAGCGTGGCTGGCACAGATGGGTCTGGAGAACTTGCGGACATGCCTCAGGCTCACTGTGGCTGATCCCTGGGGCCGAGTGCAGTGCCTGCCATGGAAACGCTCAGTGCATGTTATTTCGAGTGGGAAATTGAAAATGACATATTGGTGCTGCTGCTTACCATCACTCTTGCTGCTATTAGCAAATGGTGATTGATCGCTACTGAGTTTTCATTAGCAGTTATTGAATTCTCTGAACAACCCGAGGTTAGGGTTGGAGGCTTCAAAAGACCTCGCACTGAAAAAGTGGTAACTAACATGTCAGTCAAACCTCTCCTACTTAGAAAGGCTTGGCAAACTTGTAACTGGTCAATTTGGGGGGATGAGGATGGAGGGGGGAGATGCTTAGGTTAATCCTAGTCAATAATTGAGGAAAGTGACAGAGTCTGTGTCCAAATTAGGGGAACCGAACTGTACTGATGGCTTTTCATTGGTCAAAGTTCCCATCAAAGAACTTGACTGAAAAAGTAAGAATAAGGACACAGCTTTCATCTTGTGGTGGGTCAGCTGCGGGCGGCTGGGAAGGAAGCTCCAGCTCACATACCTGCCTTAAGAAAGCAAGACCAAAGCTAGATAGCACCAGCGCTGGTGGGTGGGAAAACCTGGTAGTTTTTCTAGCTCGGCTCTGATTGGCTGTCAAGCTGACAGCCACTACCTCTTCCGCCCACCAGAGGGGCAGGTTCACGGGTTTACCCCATTCTGATTGGCTCAGAACCAAATGGGGCTGAGTTTGAGGATGAAATGTTATCAGCACTGAGTGCAGCTCTTAGCGGTAAAGACCGGAAGTCCTTTCTAAATGGAATGTATTGATATACAGTAGTAAAAATGACTCTTCAAAAGGTATTTAAAACCTGGTGCTTAGCAAAATTATAATGCTAATAATATGTGACTGGAAAGTGATGCTCTGCTACAGATGAAAAACATAAACTGTTGGAACAAAAGTGTTTTCAGAAAAATTCTTGGAGGTATTTCACGTTATTTCCATTAGATGACTGTATTATTCAGAAAAATGTGAAATAGTCAGATTGTAGCTTTATATACAAAGAGGCCTATATTCAAACCCTAGGTTTTTGGATTCTCAAAAAATTAAAATATTAAGCATATTTTCATTTTATTAAAAGTAAAAATATGACCCTGAAGCTTCACTCCTGAGTATTTATCTGAAAAATAAAAACACTAAGTTGAAAAGATGCATGCAACCCAGTGTTCAGCATTATTTACAATTTCCAAGATATGGAGCAACCTAAATGTCCATCAACAGGTGAATGGATAAAGAAGATATGGCTTTAAAAAATTAATTAATTAATTAAAAAAAGAGAGAAGATATGGCTTAAATATATACAATGGAATATTACTAAGTCATAAAAAGAATGGAGTTTTGCCATTTGCAGCAACCCAGATGGACTTGAAGGGTACTATGCTCAGAAAATTAGTTAGTCAGAGAAAGACAAATACTATATGATAAGCACATATATGTAGAATCTTAAAAAATACAATAACCTTGTGAATATAACAATAAGCAAAAAAAGAGCACAGACTCACAGATATAGAGAACAAACTATTTGTTACAAGTGGAAAGAGAAAGGGAGGAGAGGCAAGGTAAGGGTAGGGGATTAGGAACGACAACTATCATGTATATGATAAATAAGCTACAAGTGTATATTATACAACATGGGAAATATAGCCAGTTTATATGATAGCTATAAATGGAATATAACTTTAAAAAACTGTGAATAACTATATTGCACACCCATAACTTGTGTAATAATTGTACTTAGATTATATCTCAATTAAAGAAAAAATAACTCAGTTTTTTTCACCATCTGTTGACAGTTCCAGTCATGAGAACTTAGTCACATTATTTCATTCCACTGATCCTTGGTTTCTTTTTTTTTTTTTTTTTTGGCCTTTTATTGGTTTTTTATTTATTTATTCTCATCCATCTTTATTCTTTGGCCTGTGTGGTCTTCCCATTGCAGAGACCTCTCTCATTGCAGAGCACTGGCTCTGGGCATACACGCTCCAGAGCACTGGCTCGTAATTGGACACGTCGGCCCAGTGACTCCACAACATGTGGGATCTTCCCCAGCCAGGGATCGAACTGGTTGGTGCCCACTGCAAGGCAGACTCTTTAACCACTGGACCACCAGGGAAGCCTGATCTCTGGTTTCTTTAAATGTAACAATGGAATAACAAGAGGGAAAACAATTAAAAACAAAACAGAAAAGCTCTGGCAGAGTTGGGGCGTGTCCTCATTGGCTATTATCACCATTCCTTGGTGTTACCTCATCCATTTCCTGAAGTTTCTTTATATCTGCTTTTGGTAGGAGGAGGGATGTGGGAGTGGGGTGGGGGGAAAGAGAGCTATTCGTTATAGGTAGACTCACACCATATACCTTTGTTCAGATGCCTAAAGAGACTTCCCTGGTGTCCCAGTGGTTAGGGATCTAACTGCCAATGGAGAGGACACAGGTTCGATCCCTAGTCTGGGAAAATCTCACATGTGATGGGGAAACTAAGCCCATGTGCCATAACTATGGGGCCTGGGATCCCTAGAGTCTGTTCCACAAGAGAAATCACCACAATGTAAATTCCACATACTGCAACTGGAGAGTAGCCCCAACTCAGTGCAACTACAGAAAGTCTGTACACAGCAACGAAGACCCAGCACAGCCATAAACGAATACATAAATACATCCAAAAATATCCCTTGCAGCAAAGAAAATTCAGAATATGAAAATATGGAATTTGAAAGTCAAAGTACTCAAACCAGGAAATCACTCTCCATGGGTCAGCAGCAAAAGCAGAATCAAAGAGCAACAAAAACACTCCAGAGGTGCTTCTACCTTCAGGCTCACTCCCACCTCTGGACCAAGTCAGCACCTGTTCCCTCAGCCTCCCCTCTCCCAATGTGAGAATATCCTCTCCTGGTAACTTCCTTTGCAACGAAGGTAGTTAACCAGAAGGAAGTCTAGGGGAAATCCAGCCCAGCAGTTCACACAGGGTGGGCCATATTTAAGAGATACTATCTTCTTCAGGCTGTGCCCAGAAGACAGTATTTTGGCAGACAATACTTTGCCCAATTGACAAAATACTGACAAAATGCTGGGAAAAATACTGACGAAAATGTTTTCATGAAAAGCAGATATCCAGAAACTTTGGGATAAGTGGTATCTGTGAAAATGTTCTATTGGCACATAAATCATGAAACTGACCATGTGTAAAGCTCTTGGCACTGGCATTACCAGTGTGGTGGCCACCACTCACATTCTCAAGAAACCATCTCAGAAGTGAGTTGGTGAGAATGACGTCACTAGGCTAACTTTCTCTGCACTCCAATCATAAACTGTTTGCAAACGTCAGGACTTTATTCCTAGCAGCAATAAATTACTTTGCTCAGAATCGATGGAGACACAGCAGTGTGTAAAATAACACGGCTGAGAACTCCCACCTAGCCTGCTACTTCCCTTTTGGAGTCGATAAAAGTGATGCTCAGAAAGCATAAATAAATTGCTTGAGGCACACAGTTATCGAGTAGCAAAGCTGCCACCAACTGGAAAGGTCCTTTTTTGTTCAGATGCCTAAAGAGACTTCCCTGGTGTCCCAGTGGTTAGGGATCTAACTGCCAATGGAGAGGACACAGGTTCGATCCCTAGTCTGGGAAAATCTCACATGTGATGGGGAAACTAAGCCCATGTGCCATAACTATGGGGCCTGGGATCCCTAGAGTCTGTGTTCCACAAGAGAAATCACCACAATGTAAATTCCACATACTGCAACTGGAGAGTAGCCCCAACTCAGTGCAACTACAGAAAGTCTGTACACAGCAACGAAGACCCAGCACAGCCATAAACGAATACATAAATACATCCAAAAATATCCCTTGCAGCAAAGAAAATTCAGAATATGAAAATATGGAATTTGAAAGTCAAAGTACTCAAACCAGGAAATCACTCTCCATGGGTCAGCAGCAAAAGCAGAATCAAAGAGCAACAAAAACACTCCAGAGGTGCTTCTACCTTCAGGCTCACTCCCACCTCTGGACCAAGTCAGCACCTGTTCCCTCAGCCTCCCCTCTCCCAATGTGAGAATATCCTCTCCTGGTAACTTCCTTTGCAACGAAGGTAGTTAACCAGAAGGAAGTCTAGGGGAAATCCAGCCCAGCAGTTCACACAGGGTGGGCCATATTTAAGAGATACTATCTTCTTCAGGCTGTGCCCAGAAGACAGTATTTTGGCAGACAATACTTTGCCCAATTGACAAAATACTGACAAAATGCTGGGAAAAATACTGACGAAAATGTTTTCATGAAAAGCAGATATCCAGAAACTTTGGGATAAGTGGTATCTGTGAAAATGTTCTATTGGCACATAAATCATGAAACTGACCATGTGTAAAGCTCTTGGCACTGGCATTACCAGTGTGGTGGCCACCACTCACATTCTCAAGAAACCATCTCAGAAGTGAGTTGGTGAGAATGACGTCACTAGGCTAACTTTCTCTGCACTCCAATCATAAACTGTTTGCAAACGTCAGGACTTTATTCCTAGCAGCAATAAATTACTTTGCTCAGAATCGATGGAGACACAGCAGTGTGTAAAATAACACGGCTGAGAACTCCCACCTAGCCTGCTACTTCCCTTTTGGAGTCGATAAAAGTGATGCTCAGAAAGCATAAATAAATTGCTTGAGGTCACACAGTTATCGAGTAGCAAAGCTGCCACCAACTGGAAACCAGGTCTGCTGATCTAAGGCCAGATTCTTTTGACACAAGACATCATGTTTCATTCTGCTGAGGCCAAGGTATAATTCAAGTGCCAGTCACTTCATCAGTGCTGGATGTGACTCACTCTTCCTCGAAGACTTACACTTTTCACTAGGAACATCATCTATTCCCCATTTAGTCCCTGGACCACCTTTCACCAGGTGGGTGACTGCACTGCTCTTTCAAAATGTATGCTACTTATTCTAAATCTGGCATTTCATAGTCACACATTAAGCTGCAAATAAATGTGCTTTGGACTGAAAATGCATTTACAAAAGCTCTGGGCTGAGTGTTGCTTAGACAAAAATTTGTGTCTTTACAGAATTATTTATTGTAGCAGAGACTTTCTAATTCTGATGACAAGGGGGCCTGCAGCAATGTTTAATATTCATTCGCTTTTATTCAGGCAGAAAATTGACATTAGGACAGGTCTCTTCTTATAAAAGACATTCAAGGTTTTCCAAAGGGAAGACACTTTTTCAAACATTATTCAAAAATAGGCATGGAAAAGGTAATCCCAACTTGAGATATGAATCGATAACTTTGTATTAATATTAGTGACTATAGCCAATAAAAGGCTTTTGCAAACATCTGAGCATGCTGCTGACTGAGATATGGAACTGGTAAAGAGGACAGACAGCTCAGGCCCTGTCATGTGTCCTAGGCATAGGTCACAGAGAAATGAAGAACCTTTCCCTCCTGAGTGAATTGACAGTCATGTATTTGCTCAAAATCTAAGCTGCAGATGTAGGAAAATATCGACCTTCAGAAGGAACAATGAGGCAACAACTGCATCTTGACCCAATCAGATTGCTAGGATCAGGTGACAGATGGACGGATATTTTTTAATTCCATGCAAAGAGATACACAGAGAAGGACAGAGATTTGGGCAAATACCCTTGTCTGCTCTTCCTAGAGCCACAGGCACAACTCAAGCAATGGAGTGGGTGCTCCTGTGCCCTGATGTCAGGGCAGTCTCTGCCCAGGCTTTGCTCAGCCTGTCGGCTGGTCTATCTTTTCATCCTTTATGCCAAGACTGGCTTAACTGAGCAGCCAGCCATCTGGGCTGCTTTCCTAGCAACAAAGAAAGCCATGTGGTTCAGGGCCATTTGGGGGATTGAGAAAGGGTAAAAAGCAACAGAAAACTAAGCAGCCTGGACTGGAGGGCATGAGGAAACATGTGGAAGGGCATACCGTGACTGCAGAACACACACTCTGGCCTGCCAGGCTTGCCCAAGCTACCCCTGAGCTGTGTTCATGGTCCTCGGAGCACAAAGGTCTGTTTGGTCTGAACTGGGAGAGAAGTAGGGAAGCGCTGTGCCATCGTGCCTCCTAAGCCTGGTCGGGGTGCCCTGGGGCTGGGTCCTGGCCCCTAGAGGAAGATGCATCTGCGGCTAAGAGGACAGCAGTCACTAGGAAGCCAGCAAGAGGAAACCAACCCTCTTGACCACCAGAACTCGCATTAGGAAGGGGATTTCTTACTCTTTGGAATAATAAAGTGTGGGTGAGTCGACAGGAAATCCTAGGTCCTTATCGAGCAAAGATAGAAACTTGCTAAAATAGAAAATTTATGTTACTAAATGTGTTCCTACTTCCATTATAGTGCTTTTTAATCAATAAAATAAAATCCATCCAGCCCCAATGGGGAAGTTGTCCCAGAGGTTTGATCAACTTGAAGTAACTATTATATTAGTTCAGCAAATAAGCAACTTTCATTGAGATGGGAAGACTGACTGTCATGAAGACAGCAATGTTTCTTCCTCAAGTAACATATAATATACTGAAGGTGTAGAATCTTAGAGGATTGTGTGCTTGGTTTGGTACGGTAGGGATGATTTTTTTTTTTCTTTATTTTTGGAATTGGGTGAAGTGATTTGATATCCATGGAAGAATTAGTCTCCAAGAAAATTTTGAACTATAGAAAAGAGGAATAGAGCAGCTTGTGTTTGAGGCTGAGAAGGTCATTTATTTGCCTTACCAGCTATAAAGTTTATTTGAACGTTTCTTAAATCAAATGAAGAGAAGCAGACAGATAGATCAATACAGTATCCAGAAAAAGATCCTAGTTTTCATGAGACATTGACATGTGACAAAAATGGTATTTAGTTTAGAAGAGAAAGGATGGCTTATTTAGTTCTTTCTCCACTAAATTAAAATGTAATTAGGTTTGGTAGACTTTGCTGGCATCATTCACTAACCAATTTGAAGAAGCAAACTTGGACCTCATCCCACACCAAGTACAAAAATAAGTCCTAGATGAACTAAGGGTTTAGCTGTTTAACAAGTTAATAACAAAATGAAACAAGAGTTCTTAAGCAACAGAGGAGTTTCCAAAACTATAATGAAACAGGCAATTTTGATTGGCAAAAATTTCAAGAAAAACATTTGAAATGATAAATGATTCTATGATGTCAAAAGCCAAGTAAGAGACTGTAGAAATTATTTGCAAACCCTAGGAGAGATTGAGAGTTAAATTCTATAAAACATAAATAGATAAGGAAAAATCACAGAAGTCAGTACAAAACTGGACAAAGTATCTGATGTAAAATACAATCCACAAAGCATCTGCGGCTAAGAGGACAGCAGTCACTAGGAAGCCAGCAAGAGGAAACCAACCCTCTTGACCACCAGAACTCGCATTAGGAAGGGGATTTCTTACTCTTTGGAATAATAAAGTGTGGGTGAGTCGACAGGAAATCCTAGGTCCTTATCGAGCAAAGATAGAAACTTGCTAAAATAGAAAATTTATGTTACTAAATGTGTTCCTACTTCCATTATAGTGCTTTTTAATCAGTAAAATAAAATCCATCCAGCCCCAATGGGGAAGTTGTCCCAGAGGTTTGATCAACTTGAAGTAACTATTATATTAGTTCAGCAAATAAGCAACTTTCATTGAGATGGGAAGACTGACTGTCATGAAGACAGCAATGTTTCTTCCTCAAGTAACATATAATATACTGAAGGTGTAGAATCTTAGAGGATTGTGTGCTTGGTTTGGTACGGTAGGGATGATTTTTTTTTTCTTTATTTTTGGAATTGGGTGAAGTGATTTGATATCCATGGAAGAATTAGTCTCCAAGAAAATTTTGAACTATAGAAAAGAGGAATAGAGCAGCTTGTGTTTGAGGCTGAGAAGGTCATTTATTTGCCTTACCAGCTATAAAGTTTATTTGAACGTTTCTTAAATCAAATGAAGAGAAGCAGACAGATAGATCAATACAGTATCCAGAAAAAGATCCTAGTTTTCATGAGACATTGACATGTGACAAAAATGGTATTTAGTTTAGAAGAGAAAGGATGGCTTATTTAGTTCTTTCTCCACTAAATTAAAATGTAATTAGGTTTGGTAGACTTTGCTGGCATCATTCACTGACCAATTTGAAGAAGCAAACTTGGACCTCATCCCACACCAAGTACAAAAATAAGTCCTAGATGAACTAAGGGTTTAGCTGTTTAACAAGTTAATAACAAAATGAAACAAGAGTTCTTAAGCAACAGAGGAGTTTCCAAAACTATAATGAAACAGGCAATTTTGATTGGCAAAAATTTCAAGAAAAACATTTGAAATGATAAATGATTCTATGATGTCAAAAGCCAAGTAAGAGACTGTAGAAATTATTTGCAAACCCTAGGAGAGATTGAGAGTTAAATTCTATAAAACATAAATAGATAAGGAAAAATCACAGAAGTCAGTACAAAACTGGACAAAGTATCTGATTGAAACCTCAAAATACAATCCACAAAAGAGAGTTGAAGCAGTCACTTAATAAATAATAGATAAAAAGATGCTCAGCAAATTCAGTGTTCCATGAGATGCCATATTTTATTTATCAGGTTGGCATTAATTACAGACAACACTGATCCACAGTACTGACTAGAGCAAAGGGAAAATTTCTCTAACATGTTTCTGGTAGAAACATGAGTACTAAAGTTTAAGAAAGTAATACATAACAACTAGTTAAATGATTGTGCATGCATGTTCAGTTGTGTCCAACTCTTTGAGACCACAGTGACTGTAACCCAATCAGGCCCCTCTGACCATGGGAATATCCTTTCAAGAATACTGGAGTGGGTTGCCATTTCCTCCTCCAGGGGATCTTCCTGAACCAGAGATTGAACTTGCTTGCATCTCCTGCATTAGCAGGCAGATTCTTTACAATCTGAGTCACTTGGGACGCTCCCCAAAGTAACTGTAATGTGTAGCATTATTTGTAGTGACCTCTCCCCACAAAGAAATCTCTGAAAATAATCTGAATATCAGTTTCCAATGGCTAAACAAATTATGGAAGATCCGGAAGATCCTCTTGTTAAAATATGTAACCTATAACATGTCAGTTGGAAGAATGAGTTAGGTGAATTACTCTTCGCATTTCACAGATGAGGAAACTGAAGAAAGATGATAGCCAATCTGCTCCAAGTCACAGAGTTATATATTGATGGAACTAGGTTACAGATCCATGGAGAACATTTCAAAATGGAGGCCACGGTCAGAAGTATTAAGGATTGCCAAGAGTCTGGAAGGATAAATAATGAAAAAGGATACTGGCTATGGCAACTGGGAGGCATCCTTATCTTTGAGAGGCTCTGGGTTCCATGACTTTAGGAGAAGAGCCTGCCAAAGAGTAAACAATGACTAGTTTCTCAAGGAATGCCACAGCTGGTAGCAGGAGACAGGAAGGTGGTCTGAATGACTTGCCTCTGCCTGAAACCCTCCCAAAGCTCCTTAACTCTCTCCGAATAAAATAAATTCCTCATGTTTGCCTGCAAGTCTCTCTCTGATCTGGTCTCCACCTACCATTTTGAATATATCAGCCTCCAATCTCCTCTTGCGGCCTGCTTGCTGACCCCAGCATAGACACTCTCCGGCTGGCAGGGTGGTTGGGGGCATCAGACTCCACTGCGCCTCAGCCTGGACCACTACTCCCCCCATGAGTTCAGCTCTTTATTTATCTAGGTCTCTATCATGCCTCCTGATAGAGGCCTTCCTGACCAACTCACCTTCAACAACATTCCTTGAACCCCTGTTATCTGCAGTCCCTCTTCCTTCTTTTTTCTTTTTTTTGTTTGCCTCTAAGTCATTGTTTATTTTTCACTGATCTTTATTTTTAGGCATGTGTGGGCCTCCCATCACAGTGGCTTCTCTCGTTGCAGAGCACTAGCTCTGGGCACATGTGCTCCAGAGCGCTGGCTCATAATTGGACACACCAGTCCAGATGCTCCATGGCACATAGGATCTTCCCAGGCTGGGGATTGAACCGGTGCCACTTGCACTGCAAGGCAGACTCTTGACCTACTGAACCACCAGGGAAACCCTCCTCTTCTTTCTTTAGTTTTCTTCCCAGCCCTTATCACAACTACATATTGACTTGTTTAGCCTTTCCCTTCCAAAACCAAACGCAATCTCCATGAGAAAAGGGACTTTGTTTCTGTTCCTTATAATACCTCCAGCAACTGGAACAGTTGTTCATACATGACAGGAGCTCAAAAAAGCTTTGTTAAAGGAATTAAGGAATAAAGTTGAAGGAAGCTTCCCACAAAGCTCATAATTTAATTGTGTATAGATTGTGTGTGCACACACACACACAATATTCAACTGAGCACAAGTTTGTGAAAGGCAAAAACAGTTCACAAGCCTTATAACAGAGACAGTGGGATGAAGCCGATCACAACACACTGTGGACAAGCAAAGGGGTTCAAATGAGATTTTGAGGGAGAGAACAGGAGCCTGGATGTATAAGAAGGGAAGTATGCATGAAGGATGAAGACAGGGAACGAGGGAAGACTGAAAGAGAAAGTCATGTGGAGGTAATCAGTTCTCTGGAGGCTCAACATAACATCTTTTTTTGACACTGATAAAATCTACAGATTTTATTCAGATCTGCACACTTGTACTCATTTTTTCGCTGTGGGTGTATTAAATTCTATATGATTTTGTCATATGTGTCCACCACCACATTTAAGATGCTGAGCAGCTCCATTACTGCAAGACTTCTCATGTGGCATTTTATTAAACGAATACCCACCCCCACCCTCCTCTACCACATTTTGTTGTCTTGGGAAGGAGAAATCAGGTATTTTTCAGAGTTAGTATCCCAAGAGGGAAGAAAAACAGCTTACTATGGAAGCATCAGTAAATGTGCTGTGGCATATGGAATCTTTACCTGAGGTGAGTGGGGTTTAGCCCCCTGCCCAAGGACAGAACCCGGACCACCTGTGTTGGAAACTCAGAGTCTTAGCCACTGGACCACCAGGGAAGTCCTGCAACAAAGACTCCGAGCAGCCAAATAAAATGTATAAGTATACAAATGTGTTGATGATATATTCGCTTCTTGAAATGCTCATGATTATTTGAGGACATGTGTATAACATGCAGCAATTTGAAGGACTGTCTACAGAAACACCAGGGCACTGGAAAGAACACTGGGCTTGGAGCCCAAAGACCCTGGTTCTGTCACTCATTAGCTGTGTGTTTTTTGGAAATTCCCATAGCCTCTCAGAAACCTCTCAGTTTCTTTCTGTAAAGTGAGATAAATACTCATTATGTTGTTACAAATATTCCATGCCTTAATAAATGTGGGAATGTTTGGTAAATTGTTCTAGAAATACAGACTGCCATTTCTTTTGTGCTAGAGTAATTATGGGATTCTTAGGTCAGTAGGCACTAATGCTCTTTCCGCTCTATACTTTTTTCTTTCTTCAGTACATTTTAGTCTTCACTAAAGCATCTTGTTTTTATCTTTGGTGTCTCCACTGGCCACTACTACAAATCATTGGATAGGAGAAAAAGGGAGACATGTTCTCAGATCCGTCTTTACAGAAGTAAGGGGCCTGTCAACTGATAGGCGGAAAGCAGCCAATAGCAGAGGAAACATAAGGGCTTTGGAAATGACTATGAAGAAACCATTCTATTCTAAGTGGAGAACATAATCCTTCAAAGGAGGTATCAGTTCTCTAACCCGACACTGATAACATCTACAGATTTTATTCAGATCTGCACACTTGTACTCATTTTTTCGCTGTGGGTATATTAAATTCTATATGATTTTGTCATACGTGTCCACCACCACATTTAAGATGCTGAGCAGCTCCATTACTGCAAGACTTCTCATGTGGCATTTTATTAAACGAATACCCACCCCCATCCTCCTCTACCACATTTTGTTGTCTTGGGAAGGAGAAATCAGGTATTTTTCAGAGTTAGTATCCCAAGAGGGAAGAAAAACAGCTTACTATGGAAGCATCAGTAAATGTGCTGTGGCATATGGAATCTTTACCTGAGGTGAGTGGGGTTTAGCCCCCTGCCCAAGGACAGAACCCGGACCACCTGTGTTGGAAACTCAGAGTCTTAGCCACTGGACCACCAGGGAAGTCCTGCAACAAAGACTCCGAGCAGCCAAATAAAATGTATAAGTATACAAATGTGTTGATGATACATTCGCTTCTTGAAATGCTCATGATTATTTGAGGACATGTGTATAACATGCAGCAATTTGAAGGACTGTCTACAGAAACACCAGGGCACTGGAAAGAACACTGGGCTTGGAGCCCAAAGACCCTGGTTCTGTCACTCATTAGCTGTGTGTTTTTTGGAAATTCCCATAGCCTCTCAGAAACCTCTCAGTTTCTTTCTGTAAAGTGAGATAAATACTCATTATGTTGTTACAAATATTCCATGCCTTAATAAATGTGGGAATGTTTGGTAAATTGTTCTAGAAATACAGACTGCCATTTCTTTTGTGCTAGAGTAATTATGGGATTCTTAGGTCAGTAGGCACTAATGCTCTTTCCGCTCTATACTTTTTTCTTTCTTCAGTACATTTTAGTCTTCACTAAAGCATCTTGTTTTTATCTTTGGTGTCTCCACTGGCCACTACTACAAATCATTGGATAGGAGAAAAAGGGAGACATGTTCTCAGATCCGTCTTTACAGAAGTAAGGGGCCTGTCAACTGATAGGCGGAAAGCAGCCAATAGCAGAGGAAACATAAGGGCTTTGGAAATGACTATGAAGAAACCATTCTATTCTAAGTGGAGAACATAATCCTTCAAAGGCTTGGATGGTGGAATTCAGGATAACCAAGAAATAGAGTGGCTGGTTTTCAGTGGTACAGATGAAGCGATCTGCCGGGCAGGAATTGAGATGCAGATGTAGAGAACAGACATGTGAACACAGCAGGGAAGGAGAGGGTGGGACAAACTGAGAGAGGAACATCGACATAATACACTTGCTGTTTTAGTTGCAAAGTCGTGTCTGACTCTTGCGACCCCATAGACTGTAGCCTACCAGGGTTCTCAGTCCATAAGATTTCATAGGTAAGAACACTGGCGTGGGTTGCAATTTCCTTCTCCAAGGGATCTTCCTGAGCATGTGTAAAATAGCTAGCTAGTGGGAACCTGCTGTACAGCACAGAGAGCTCAGTTAGGTGCTCTGCAGTGACACAGAGGGGTGGGATGCGGGGTGACAGAAGGGAGACTCACAAAGGAGGGGATATTGTGTGTGTATGTGTGTGTGCACTTCATTGTACAGCAAAAACTAACACAATGCTTTAAAGCAATTATACTCCAGCCACATACATATGTGTGTGTATGTGTGTATGATGTATATATATATATATAAATATATATATATACACTAAAAATAGATTTAAAAATTGAAAACCAAATTTAAAAAAACAGAGTGGTTGGTTTCCATTTTCACCAGTGCTTAAGCTTGTTTTAGGAAGCCTCCAACTTTATGAGGCACAGTGATGGGTTAAAGTATGCTTATGAATATGGTTTGAGATTGGCATTGCTGGAACGGAGATCTCACACAGCAAGGGTCAGTCACACATATGTCACTGTTCTGGCCTGTGTCCCATGTCTCATGTTCAATTTTGCACCTAGAGTAATTATGGGATTCTTAGGTCAGTAGGCACTAATGCTCTTCCGCTCTATACTTTTTCTTTCTTCAGTACATTTTAGTCTTCACTAAAGCATCTTGTTTTTATCTTTGGTGTCTCCACTGGCACTACTACAAATCATTGGATAGGAGAAAAAGGAGACATGTTCTCAGATCCGTCTTTACAGAAGTAAGGGGCCTGTCAACTGATAGGCGGAAAGCAGCCAATAGCAGAGGAAACATAAGGGCTTTGGAAATGACTATGAAGAAACCATTCTATTCTAAGTGGAGAACATAATCCTTCAAAGGCTTGGATGGTGGAATTCAGGATAACCAAGAAATAGAGTGGCTGGTTTTCAGTGGTACAGATGAAGCGATCTGCCGGGCAGGAATTGAGATGCAGATGTAGAGAACAGACATGTGAACACAGCAGGGAAGGAGAGGGTGGGACAAACTGAGAGAGGAACATCGACATAATACACTTGCTGTTTTAGTTGCAAAGTCATGTCTGACTCTTGCGACCCCATAGACTGTAGCCTACCAGGGTTCTCAGTCCATAAGATTTCATAGGTAAGAACACTGGCGTGGGTTGCAATTTCCTTCTCCAAGGGATCTTCCTGAGCATGTGTAAAATAGCTAGCTAGTGGGAACCTGCTGTACAGCACAGAGAGCTCAGTTAGGTGCTCTGCAGTGACACAGAGGGGTGGGATGCGGGGTGACAGAAGGGAGACTCACAAAGGAGGGGATATTGTGTGTGTATGTGTGTGTGCACTTCATTGTACAGCAAAAACTAACACAATGCTTTAAAGCAATTATACTCCAGCCACATACATATGTGTGTGTATGT
Source organism: Tragulus kanchil (assembly GCA_022376925.1). Taxonomy (NCBI): domain Eukaryota; kingdom Metazoa; phylum Chordata; class Mammalia; order Artiodactyla; family Tragulidae; genus Tragulus; species Tragulus kanchil. The sequence continues at coordinate 100,930,819 of JAIOJX010000031.1, forward strand.
GTGTATACGCATGTATATATATATATATAAATATATATATATACACTAAAAATAGATTTAAAAATTGAAAACCAAATTTAAAAAAACAGAGTGGTTGGTTTCCATTTTCACCAGTGCTTAAGCTTGTTTTAGGAAGCCTCCAACTTTATGAGGCACAGTGATGGGTTAAAGTATGCTTTATGAATATGGTTTGAGATTGGCATTGCTGGAACGGAGATCTCACACAGCAAGGGTCAGTCACACATATGTCACTGTTCTGGCCTGTGTCCCATGTCTCATGGTCTCCCCTTTCACAAATTCCTCTTCTCTGGAAAGCAGCAATAGCAGGTCAAGTCCTCTCAAGCCTTGACTCTCCCTGACTTCCCCTTCTCCCACATCTCTCTGACTCCAGCCGGAGAAAGTTCTCTGCTTTTAACACTCAATTGGACTGGGCCCACTCAAGATAAGCCATGATAATATCCCTATTTTAAGGTCTGTAACCTTAATTATTGTTGTGAAATTCAGTTCGCCATGTAACTGACATATACAAGTTCAAGGGATCAGAGCATGGAGATCTTTGGAGTCCATTCTGCCTACCTCACTGCTCATAGCCCATAAAATGACTACCATAAACCTCCTGCATCTGTGCATTTCATCATTCAATCCAAGTTAAGGTGAAAGTTTACAAAGTCTCTCGCTATATACGCAGGTTTCATGCCTGTGTTATTAGATTAAGAGGCATTTCACTGCCAATCTGTTGGGACTGCTATAAACAAAAATGATATAGACTGTGTGAATAAACAATACATGTTTATTTCTCACATTCCTGGAGGCTGGGAAATCCAAGACCCAAGGTGCTTGTAAGCATAGTATCTGGTGAGAGTCCCTTGAAAATCAAGATCAAACCAGTCAATCTTAAAGGAAATCAACCCTGAATACTCTTTGGAAGGATTGATGTTGAAGCTGAAGCTCCAATACTTGGGCCACCTGATGGGAACAGCTGACTCATGGGAAAAGACCCTCATGTTGGGGAAGATTGAGGGCAGAAGCAGAAGAGGGTGACAGAAGGTGAGATGGTTGCATGGCATCTCTGATTCAATGGACATAAGTTGGAGCAAACTCAAGAGATGGTGAGGGACAGGGAAGCCTGGTGTGCTGCAGTCCATGGGGTTGTGAAGTCCACAACTTGGCGATTGAACAACAATAAAGAGTTTCTGTCCTCCTTCACAGATGACCACCTATTTTCTCTGGCCTTATGTGGCCAATAGGACAAGGGTATTCCCTGGAATCTCAGTTATAAGAGTACTAATCCCATTGAAGAGGGCACCACGCTTGTGATATAATCACCTCCAAAGGCCCCACTGCCTAACACCATCACAGTGAGAATTAGTTTCCAACAGATGAATTTTAGGGGACACATGCTTTCAGTCTATAACCCCTACCAACATCTTTGAAGAGCCATGTTCCTTGTAAAACACAGAATAATGAGCCTTCCCCCTCCCTGCTAAAAAGATACAAAAGAACATTTTTTTTAATGTAATGTTTCTTGATTTCTATTATGCCCATAGCAAGTTGAAAGCAAACCATAAAGATAGTTATGGTCTGCATGGGTAGCATTATAAAAAATCCTTTCTTTATTAATACTGTAGCAGTAAAATATTTGAATAGTTTTTCTAACACTGGATGCTTAAATTGCTTATAAATACAGGAACAGAGGAAGTACTTAGAATAACAATTCTTTGCTCCAAAATTCTTTTTTTAACCTATCTATTTTTAAACATGATTGGTCCTGTATATAGATATTGCATTACATTGTATAATACTAATATCCTTCAATGATACACTTTTTAAAACGTGTCAGTTTGATAGGCTGGCAAAGGGAAAAAAAATGCAATAAACAATACATGTTTATTTCTCACATTCCTGGAGGCTGGGAAATCCAAGACCCAAGGTGCTTGTAAGCATAGTATCTGGTGAGAGTCCCTTGAAAATCAAGATCAAACCAGTCAATCTTAAAGGAAATCAACCCTGAATACTCTTTGGAAGGATTGATGTTGAAGCTGAAGCTCCAATACTTGGGCCACCTGATGGGAACAGCTGACTCATGGGAAAAGACCCTCATGTTGGGGAAGATTGAGGGCAGAAGCAGAAGAGGGTGACAGAAGGTGAGATGGTTGCATGGCATCTCTGATTCAATGGACATAAGTTGGAGCAAACTCAAGAGATGGTGAGGGACAGGGAAGCCTGGTGTGCTGCAGTCCATGGGGTTGTGAAGTCCACAACTTGGCGATTGAACAACAATAAAGAGTTTCTGTCCTCCTTCACAGATGACCACCTATTTTCTCTGGCCTTATGTGGCCAATAGGACAAGGGTATTCCCTGGAATCTCAGTTATAAGAGTACTAATCCCATTGAAGAGGGCACCACGCTTGTGATATAATCACCTCCAAAGGCCCCACTGCCTAACACCATCACAGTGAGAATTAGTTTCCAACAGATGAATTTTAGGGGACACATGCTTTCAGTCTATAACCCCTACCAACATCTTTGAAGAGCCATGTTCCTTGTAAAACACAGAATAATGAGCCTTCCCCCTCCCTGCTAAAAAGATACAAAAGAACATTTTTTTTAATGTAATGTTTCTTGATTTCTATTATGCCCATAGCAAGTTGAAAGCAAACCATAAAGATAGTTATGGTCTGCATGGGTAGCATTATAAAAAATCCTTTCTTTATTAATACTGTAGCAGTAAAATATTTGAATAGTTTTTCTAACACTGGATGCTTAAATTGCTTATAAATACAGGAACAGAGGAAGTACTTAGAATAACAATTCTTTGCTCCAAAATTCTTTTTTTAACCTATCTATTTTTAAACATGATTGGTCCTGTATATAGATATTGCATTACATTGTATAATACTAATATCCTTCAATGATACACTTTTTACAGGTGGCAAGGGAATCGTGTCAGTTTTGATAGCGGATATACTGGAAATCACACTAAAAAGAATACAAAAAAGTGAAATGGAATAGTTTCCAAGTAGGTTGGAAGCAAAGAAGGATGATATTAAATTATCACCCAGGAAACCAGAAGTATAAATTTTTAAAGATCTCACCATTAAGGTCAATTAGAGTTTAGTGTCAAGGCAGAAAAAAATATATAAATATGCATTTACCTAAGCTGTATGAAGGAAGAGAGAAAGAATAGAGCATGAAGTCAGAGGGGCCATGTCCAGGGCTGTGAGATCCAGGGAACAGTTTTTCCCCTCACTGAGGAGGAGGTTTAGGAGGTCAGTGATGGGAGAGGCAGAGATGCTAACCCTCTTCTTAGACTTAGACAAGTGACATTCAGCACCAAGGTGGCAAATGCCATTAGGAAAATGAGCAAATGGCAGTGAGCACATATGCCTTTGAAAGTCTACATGATACTCTAATTCAGAAGTGAAAGTCTTAGATGTCTGTGACCCTGAGTAATTGGTTTTGTTCTGGCTGCCAAAAAATTCACAGTAAAGTCATTTTAAACACTTGAGTCTAAGCATTAGGGATGCTTTTATGAGGCTAATAAACCCATCTCTATTGTAAATTTGTATATTTATAAATTCTTCTGAATGCATATAGCCTTTTCTAAAGCACACACTGTACTTGTTTTTTTGGGAATGAAAGCTTTGCAACATGCCGTGGTCAAAAGGAATAAAGTGGAGATCTTAATGTGACGTTTCTAGGTAGAAAACCCCCACATATCACTACAGCTACAGTCTGACAAGGCAGTGGTTATGCCCTAGTTTTAATGGGTAGCATTATAAAAATCCTTTCTTTATTAATACTGTAGCAGTAAAATATTTGAATAGTTTTTCTAACACTGGATGCTTAAATTGCTTATAAATACAGGAACAGAGGAAGTACTTAGAATAACAATTCTTTGCTCCAAAATTCTTTTTTTAACCTATCTATTTTTAAACATGATTGGTCCTGTATATAGATATTGCATTACATTGTATAATACTAATATCCTTCAATGATACACTTTTTACAGGTGGCAAGGGAATCGTGTCAGTTTTGATAGCGGATATACTGGAAATCACACTAAAAAGAATACAAAAAAGTGAAATGGAATAGTTTCCAAGTAGGTTGGAAGCAAAGAAGGATGATATTAAATTATCACCCAGGAAACCAGAAGTATAAATTTTTAAAGATCTCACCATTAAGGTCAATTAGAGTTTAGTGTCAAGGCAGAAAAAAATATATAAATATGCATTTACCTAAGCTGTATGAAGGAAGAGAGAAAGAATAGAGCATGAAGTCAGAGGGGCCATGTCCAGGGCTGTGAGATCCAGGGAACAGTTTTTCCCCTCACTGAGGAGGAGGCTTAGGAGGTCAGTGATGGGAGAGGCAGAGATGCTAACCCTCTTCTTAGACTTAGACAAGTGACATTCAGCACCAAGGTGGCAAATGCCATTAGGAAAATGAGCAAATGGCAGTGAGCACATATGCCTTTGAAAGTCTACATGATACTCTAATTCAGAAGTGAAAGTCTTAGATGTCTGTGACCCTGAGTAATTGGTTTTGTTCTGGCTGCCAAAAAATTCACAGTAAAGTCATTTTAAACACTTGAGTCTAAGCATTAGGGATGCTTTTATGAGGCTAATAAACCCATCTCTATTGTAAATTTGTATATTTATAAATTCTTCTGAATGCATATAGCCTTTTCTAAAGCACACACTGTACTTGTTTTTTTGGGAATGAAAGCTTTGCAACATGCCGTGGTCAAAAGGAATAAAGTGGAGATCTTAATGTGACGTTTCTAGGTAGAAAACCCCCACATATCACTACAGCTACAGTCTGACAAGGCAGGTTATGCCCTGGGCACCGGAGGATGAATGGCTCAAGGCATGCAGTTAGTGGAAAGTTGTAGCATTATTTTTCCAAAATGACTCTGGATATATTTGCATCTCACCTCAGGTTTGAAAACCAATCCACCAACCAACAGTGACAATTCTATCAAAAGTTACTCAGGTCATGACAGAGAGTTTAGTGCCTATTGTCAGAAGCTGTAGGGGACAGCTGCTATTGGTCAAGGTTGATTAGTCAGTTCAGTTGTTGAGTTGTGCTTGACTCTTTGCAACCCCATGGACTACAGCATGTCACGCTTCCCTGTCCTTCCAAAGGGCAAAAAGATCCAGAAAGCACCAAAAAATAGAGCTGGAATGAATTCTAGAGATCCTCTAATTCAGAGGTTCCCAATCCATGGGGCTTGTACTGCTATCATAGCATGCATACCCAGTCACTTCAGGAATGTCTGGCTCTCTGTGACCCTATGGACTGTAGCCTGCCACGCCCCTCTGTCCATGGATTTCTCCAGGAAAGAATACTGGAGTGGATAGCCATTCCATTATCCAAGGCATTATTCCTGATCTAGGATTCAAACCCGGGTCTCTCAAGTTGCAGGCAGATTCTTTACCACCTGAGCCACCAGGGTTAAAGATCATCCTTATCAATGACAGTGCTTTGCTTCTATCAAATTCTTTCTTTAATGGATTTTTGATTCTTACTCCTTTCTGTCTCTGGCGTCCTATCTAGTCCTGTTCTCTTCACTCTGATAAATGACTGATCATTTCTATTGGACAACAAGACAGCATATGTTCACTAGAGGCAAAAAAGGAAACTCTTGTAACCTAAGAAGTGGAATTTACTGACCTCTACAGTCCATCATAAGTTACCAAAGTGTTGGGACTTTCTTCTTCTGAGATCATAAACTAGCAGTTGAAAGCACTGGAAAATCTTATGCAAATTCTTTCAAAAACATTCATTGAAAGAGTACTACATTGGACATGCCCTATCAGGAACAAGGCCCATGAAGGTATCTCACTCTTTGTACTTTCCATCCTTCATGAAGATCACAGCTTAGTGGTGGAGAGGAAAATTATCCTACCCCTATTTACACTTCTGCATCTGGCTTTTCCCCTACTCTGACACTGTCAGCTGGCATTCTCTGAAATTCTTATTGAAATGGCATTGAGAAGAAATAAGAGAACTGAGGACATAATTACCCTTTGCTTTGCTATTTTGGGAGCCTTAAAGAAATGAAAGTAAGGAGCTGGTAGCACTTCAGGCCAAATTACTAAGCCTCTAATGGGCAGCCCAGCTCTGTGCCGGTGTTCATTTTGTCTAGGGGACATTAACCATGGAGCAAACTCTTCTCTTTCTTGTAAAAGCCGCTGGATGATCCAGTAAGCTAAGACAATGAGGCACCTGTGGGTTGTTCTTTTTAATTAAAAACTCTTTAATGGGATGGACTTTCAGACATTTACTCATGGTAAGTGCTAGAATTTGGTCCACTTCATTTTACAAAGTTCAATTTGTAAATTGTGTTTAAAAATAGCCTCCCAGTTTGAGCACACAGTAAAAAAATCCACAGCAGGCCCTGAAGGATAAATTATAGGCTATTCAGATTAGAAATCAAGTAACATTGTGATGTATCTGTTGTATTGATGGATGTTTGTAAGTGCCTGGAGATTGGCAGAGGACTCCTGAGAGAACAGAGAAGGTCAACCAAGAGACTGCCACATTGGAAGACCGTGGGCCATGACAGTTGAGAATGGGTTTGAACAGTCTTCTGATCAATCTACGGAATAAGAGTTGAGTTAGTCAGAGAGCTGGAAGGATTTTTTAAAAAATCCAGTGAGAGCACCTTTTAAGCAGTTAGTGAAGCGTGAAGCTCAGCTGTATGAAGGAGAATGCTATCCTGATAGGAACTTTCAGAATGTTTCTTAGAAAGGGTAAGTGGGGTAACAGTAGGTCATTTGGGAGTAAGTGACTCACTTCTGGCTATTTCAACACAGATCTAGGATCCTGACCCTGAGTGAAGAACTTTCCACAGAAGCTAACTTCCATTAAAGTTTCCAATAATCAGAATGTGGATGGACATTGATTGCATGTGTAAATGATAACTAGTTCTCTGACAACAGAACTCCATGCAAGCTGCTAAATTGTTTTCCAATATTAGTTCCTATTTCTCAATTGAAGGGATTCCCTTGTAGCTCAGGTGGTAAAGAATCCAAGTGCAATGCAGGATACCCCAGTTCGATTCTGGGCTCGGGAAGATCTCCCAGAGAAGGGATAGGCTATCCACTCCAGGATTCCTGGGCTTCCCTGGTGACTCAGATGGTAAAGAATCTGCCTGGGAAACCTGGGTTCGATCCCTGGGTTGGGTAAATCCTCTGGAGAAAAGAAAGGTTACCCACACCAGTATTCTTTTTCTTGGCCTCTTCTTCTTGACTTTTTATTTATTTATTTTTCATCCATCTTTATTCTTCGACCTATGTGGGCCTCCCATTGCAGTGGCCTCTCTCATTGCAGAGCACTGGCTCTGGTCACATGCAGTCCAGAGTGCTGGCTCGTAATTGAACACACCAGTCCAGTTGCTCCGCAGCATGTGGGATTCTCTCAGGCCAGGAATCGAACTGGTGTCCCTTGCACTGCAAGGAGAACTCTTTTACCACTGCGTCACTAGGGAAGCCCCACTGCAGTATTCTTGCCTGGAGAATTCTATGGATTGTTCATGAGTCTCAAAGAGTCAGACATCAGTTGGACATTAGTTCCTATTTCTCAATTGAAGATTTATCTATTAATATTTTAAGGCTTCCCTTGGTAAAAGTAGCATAAATTATAGCCCAAAATCAACACTTTTATTCATTTGTTCTAGCAATATTCATGGCAAGCTATTTGAGGAACTGCATCAAATGAGCTTGACAAGGACATTGAGCTTTCTGTTTGTCCTTTTATTTATTCATTTGTCCCATTCACATTTTAAAAACATTTTTATTTTACTTTTTACTTTTACAGAGCTTTTTTGTTTACAGATATGTATGATCCCAGATTAATCATATGTATACCCCCCCATCCCACTCTTCCAGGCCATTGTGGTTGCACATTGAATGTTATGTGGGATCCTAGTTCCCTGACCAGGATTGAACTGGGTACCCATGAAGTGGGATCCTGGAGTCTCACACTGGATCTCCAGGGAACCCCTATGTGTCCCATACATACTTTTAAGTACCTTCCACATTCTGGGACTATGGCAAGTTCTGGGGATACAAAAACAGGCCCAATTTATCCACTCCTCAATCTAACAACTGAAAGTATGACATGACATTAATAACTAAAAGGAATGTGTAATTACAAATTGATATATATTATATTAATCAGGGTGATCTAAATTACACAAGTGGTCACAAATAATCTCAGGATATGAAAGCTCACAACAGCAAAGCTGTGTTTCTTGTTTCCCAAAAAGTCTCCTATAGAACCATACAGTTCTCTGGGGCAGACAAAAACTGCCCTTCAGGTCGAAATTCAATATATACATGCATTGCATACCTTTGCCTATGTTTCAGACTTCTCATAAGGCAAGTTCAACAAAATTTGAACTGTGAAGGACCTTTGTACAGTTACCTTAAAGAAAGCCTTGGTGTGTATTTTCCGATCATATATAGCCACATTGCTATCCGGTGTGGCTTGATGAAACCTATAGAAGCTATTTCGACATTTTGATCAAGAGAACAGATGATTTTCATTAAGCAACTCACTGGCTTCCTAAGGCTACAAGATTAATGATCCAGAGTAATAAATTATACTTAAAAGATTTGATATATATTATACATATAAAACAACACACACACACACATATATGGAGGTAAAAGCAAGAGAAAATCGAGATGGATTGTATATGGGGAGCAAGCAGCACAGTCATATTGTACGAAAATAACCAGCAGACTTGGGAGGTCAGAGAAAGATTGCCAGGCTACAATTAGGTGAGAGAGCAATGCTAACTGCAACTAACGAAACAAAGAGGGACCTCAAAGAGAATTCACTCACCCTGTATCTTTCTAAAATCAGACCTAAGAATGACCTTCTCATTAAAGACAAGCAAACAGGAAAAAGACAAAACCAATAGGAAAAATTTTGAAACTCCCAGATTAATCATATGTATACCCCCCCATCCCACTCTTCCAGGCCATTGTGGTTGCACATTGAATGTTATGTGGGATCCTAGTTCCCTGACCAGGATTGAACTGGGTACCCATGAAGTGGGATCCTGGAGTCTCACACTGGATCTCTAGGGAACCCCTATGTGTCCCATACATGCTTTTAAGTACCTTCCACATTCTGGGACTATGGCAAGTTCTGGGGATACAAAAACAGGCCCAATTTATCCACTCCTCAATCTAACAACTGAAAGTATGACATGACATTAATAACTAAAAGGAATGTGTAATTACAAATTGATATATATTATATTAATCAGGGTGATCTAAATTACACAAGTGGTCACAAATAATCTCAGGATATGAAAGCTCACAACAGCAAAGCTGTGTTTCTTGTTTCCCAAAAAGTCTCCTATAGAACCATACAGTTCTCTGGGGCAGACAAAAACTGCCCTTCAGGTCGGAATTCAATATATACATGCATTGCATACCTTTGCCTATGTTTCAGACTTCTCATAAGGCAAGTTCAACAAAATTTGAACTGTGAAGGACCTTTGTACAGTTACCTTAAAGAAAGCCTTGGTGTGTATTTTCTGATCATATATAGCCACATTGCTATCCGGTGTGGCTTGATGAAACCTATAGAAGCTATTTCGACATTTTGATCAAGAGAACAGATGATTTTCATTAAGCAACTCACTGGCTTCCTAAGGCTACAAGATTAATGATCCAGAGTAATAAATTATACTTAAAAGATTTGATATATATTATACATATAAAACAACACACACACACACACATATATGGAGGTAAAAGCAAGAGAAAATCGAGATGGATTGTATATGGGGAGCAAGCAGCACAGTCATATTGTACGAAAATAACCAGCAGACTTGGGAGGTCAGAGAAAGATTGCCAGGCTACAATTAGGTGAGAGAGCAATGCTAACTGCAACTAACGAAACAAAGAGGGACCTCAAAGAGAATTCACTCACCCTGTATCTTTCTAAAATCAGACCTAAGAATGACCTTCTCATTAAAGACAAGCAAACAGGAAAAAGACAAAACCAATAGGAAAAAATTTTGAAACTGAAAAGGAGGAAAGTGTCATACTTAAGATGAAGCGGAACTTCCTCCTTAAGAAAAGGTCTACAACAAGTGGCACAAGACTCAGCAAAAGAGCTTCATGCTTACAAGGTGAACACAGGCTAGGAAACCAGAAAGAAAAGTAGTAAGATAGCAGGAAATTCACAAGAAGCTTCTTAAGGCAGAGGAAGAGAAGAAAAGGGAGCTAGTTAAACCAAGAAGTTATTAGTATAAGAAAACTGTCAATGTTCTGGCATAATTAAAAATCTGCCTACAAAATTATTTTTTTCAGTTAATTAAAAATGCAAAAATAATCAAAGAAAAATGGGGGAAAATTGAGATAATCTTAAGACAGAGGAAGAGGATGAAGATAAACATGATCATAAAGAACATGACAAATACGAAACAGAAAACAGTCTCTTGTGTGTGTGTGACTGGTAGTCCTGAAACATCACGAGAGCAAATAGATGACTGAGGTGATAATCAAACTCATAATATATCTATGAGTTTAAAGTCCTGAGGTAACAATATATCAAATAATTCATGAGAAAAAAGATCTTTAATAAAATCAATGGAAAAAAAAAAACCCTCAACACTTGAAAAAAATGAAACAGAAACAAGAGAACAAGTTGTCAATAAACATTTAAATCTATTTTCTTCCTAGCAATGAAATATCTTAAAAGTATCATTTTTCATTTGTTTAATTGATTTAAACATTTTAACTCATTTGAAATTTGTAGCAAAATATGTATTTTCATACATCAATGACAAAAAATCATTATGAACTTGTTGAAAGGTAACCTGATGTTGTATGTTAAAAGTCTTCAACCTCTGTGTCCCATAACTACACCACTAGAAATTGAGCTTAAGAAACACACACAGATATGGAATCTAGAAAGAGGGTACTGATAAATGTATGTGCAGAGCAGCAATGGAGAAAAAGACATAGAGAACAGACTTATGGACATTGAGGTGGGGGAGGAATGGATGAGGTATGGAAAGAGTAACATGGAAACTTGCATCACCATATATAAAAGAGACAACCAATGTGAATCTGCTGTAAGACTAACAGAACTTACACAGGGATGATGTAACAACCTAGAGGGATGGGATGGCGAGGGAGATGGGAGGGAAGTTCAAATGGGAAGGTCATGTGTATACTTATGACTGATTCTGGTTTATGTATGGCAGTAAACAACAAAACTCTACAGGCAGAGGAAGACCAGAAAGAAAAAGTNGTAAGNTAGNAGGAAATTCACAAGCAGCTTATTAAGGCAGAGGAAGAGAAGAAAAGGGAGCTAGTTAAACCAAGAAGTTATTAGTATAAGAAAACTGTCAATGTTCTGGCATAATTAAAAATCTGCCTACAAAATTATTTTTTTCAGTTAATTAAAAATGCAAAAATAATCAAAGAAAAATGGGGGAAAATTGAGATAATCTTAAGACAGAGGAAGAGGATGAAGATAAACATGATCATAAAGAACATGACAAATACGAAACAGAAAACAGTCTCTTGTGTGTGTGTGACTGGTAGTCCTGAAACATCACGAGAGCAAATAGATGACTGAGGTGATAATCAAACTCATAATATATCTATGAGTTTAAAGTCCTGAGGTAACAATATATCAAATAATTCATGAGAAAAAAGATCTTTAATAAAATCAATGGAAAAAAAAAAACCCTCAACACTTGAAAAAAATGAAACAGAAACAAGAGAACAAGTTGTCAATAAACATTTAAATCTATTTTCTTCCTAGCAATGAAATATCTTAAAAGTATCATTTTTCATTTGTTTAATTGATTTAAACATTTTAACTCATTTGAAATTTGTAGCAAAATATGTATTTTCATACATCAATGACAAAAAATCATTATGAACTTGTTGAAAGGTAACCTGATGTTGTATGTTAAAAGTCTTCAACCTCTGTGTCCCATAACTACACCACTAGAAATTGAGCTTAAGAAACACACACAGATATGGAATCTAGAAAGAGGGTACTGATAAATGTATGTGCAGAGCAGCAATGGAGAAAAAGACATAGAGAACAGACTTATGGACATTGAGGTGGGGGAGGAATGGATGAGGTATATGGAAAGAGTACATGAAAACTTACATTATCATATGTAAAAGAGACAACCAATGTGAATCTGCTGTAAGACTAAGGGAACTTACACAGGGACTGTGCAACAACCTAGAGGGATGGGATGGGGAGGGAGATGGGAGGGAAGTTCAAGTGGGAGAGGACAAGTGTATACCTATGGCTAATTCGAGTTTATATATAGCAGTAAACAACAAAACTCTGTAAAAGGAAAAAAAAAATAGATTAAAAAAAAACCCAGATAACAAATAAAGACCTACTGTATAGCAAAGGAAACTCTACTGAAAACTCTGTAATGATCAATATCAGCAAAAAAGCTAGAAAAGAGTGGGTATATGTATATGTATAACTGATTCACTCTGCTGTACAGCAGAAACTGACACAACACTGTAAACAAAATATACTCCAATAAAATTTAAAAAATAAAGTCAAAGTCCGAGTTATAGGGGGTTAAGACTTCAGCATATGAATTTGGAGAATTCAGCCCATAACAGAAAGTGGCCAGGAGGTCGTTCAGTGACAAAAACTAGAAGGAACACGGGGGGATATAGCAAGTGAATGTAAATGAGGGAGAAATGACTTTCACTGGCAGCGTGGTGTGGGAAGACACCAGCTTCAGCAACCTAACTGTATGTGGAGCAGAGAAAAGAAAACAAGGCTCTCCATTTGAGAAAGCATCCACAAATACCTCATCCTGAACAGTGAGGCAGGCAAGGCCAGGAGATAAAGGGAACATGTGGTAAAGAAGGTAAAGATTTAGCAGGAAAAAAAATCACTCAATTAGTATAATAGAGTCACGCTTTCTCACATTTCCACGTCTCTGAACACATGCCAATGTGACCGAAAAAAGGCAAACCAAAGCAACACAGCCAGGCTTTTAAAGAAGTAAATATCACCCTGGACCAGGAACAGAGCAGAAAAAAATCCATGGCTAAAGCCTAGTCCTGCTGGGCCCTAATGCAGATGCCAGCAGGCCGTGGGCTGTTCATCATCTCTGGGAATAAAAACGCCGCAAGGACTGGGGATGGTCCTCGTCCCTTCCTTAGAGAAGTTAAAATAAAATCGCTTCCCTTTAATGAAGTTTGTCAGTGAAGTGAGCTCTGAACCCAGAGGAGTGGCACCTGCAACTTCATTCCTATAATGGAAAGAGTAACATGGAAACTTGCATCACCATATGTAAAAGAGACAACCAATGTGAATCTGCTGTAAGAGGAAGGGAACTCACACAGGGGCTATATAACAACCTAAAGGGATGGGCTGGGGAGGGAGATGGGAGGGAAGTTCAAGTGGGAGAGGACAAGTGTATACCTATGGCTAATTCGAGTTTATATATAGCAGTAAACAACAAAACTCTGTAAAAGGAAAAAAAAAATAGATTAAAAAAAAACCCAGATAACAAATAAAGACCTACTGTATAGCAAAGGAAACTCTACTGAAAACTCTGTAATGATCAATATCAGCAAAAAAGCTAGAAAAGAGTGGGTATATGTATATGTATAACTGATTCACTCTGCTGTACAGCAGAAACTGACACAACACTGTAAACAAAATATACTCCAATAAAATTTAAAAAATAAAGTCAAAGTCCGAGTTATAGGGGATTAAGACTTCAGCATATGAATTTGGAGAATTCAGCCCATAACAGAAAGTGGCCAGGAGGTCGTTCAGTGACAAAAACTAGAAGGAACACGGGGGGATATAGCAAGTGAATGTAAATGAGGGAGAAATGACTTTCACTGGCAGCGTGGTGTGGGAAGACACCAGCTTCAGCAACCTAACTGTATGTGGAGCAGAGAAAAGAAAACAAGGCTCTCCATTTGAGAAAGCATCCACAAATACCTCATCCTGAACAGTGAGGCAGGCAAGGCCAGGAGATAAAGGGAACATGTGGTAAAGAAGGTAAAGATTTAGCAGGAAAAAAAATCACTCAATTAGTATAATAGAGTCACGCTTTCTCACATTTCCACGTCTCTGAACACATGCCAATGTGACCGAAAAAAGGCAAACCAAAGCAACACAGCCAGGCTTTTAAAGAAGTAAATATCACCCTGGACCAGGAACAGAGCAGAAAAAAATCCATGGCTAAAGCCTAGTCCTGCTGGGCCCTAATGCAGATGCCAGCAGGCCGTGGGCTGTTCATCATCTCTGGGAATAAAAACGCCGCAAGGACTGGGGATGGTCCCTCGTCCCTTCCTTAGAGAAGTTAAAATAAAATCGCTTCCCTTTAATGAAGTTTGTCAGTGAAGTGAGCTCTGAACCCAGAGGAGTGGGCACTCAACCTGCATATTCTTTTTCCTATTCCATGTTTTATCACTCTTCTTTTTCCTTAATCCTCTTTGCAAATCTTTTAACTCTTTTCCTCTTGAAATGCTTTCCTCACTTGGCTTCACAAACTCCATCCTCATTCTCATATTTCAATGGCCTCATTCTCATCTTCTTTATTGGTTTGTCTTCATCTCCCTCCACCCGAAACATGGGCATATCGAAGACCACGACTCTTGGCTCTGTCTCTTCTCTTCTCTGCTCACATGCCCTTCCTCGCAGATTAGATGTCTATTCCAAACCCCAGAGCATACTCCCAACTGCTCATTCACATTTCCACTTGCGTATCTTGTAGATATTCTATTTTTTTTTTAAGTTTTTTGATGTGGACCAATTTTACAGTTTTTACTGAATTTGTTACAATATTGTCTCTGGCTTACACGCTGAGTGTTTGACTGTGAGGCATGTGGGATCCTAGCTTCCCAATCAGAGATAAAATGCTTACCCCCTGCATTGGAAGGTGAAGTCTTAAAACCAGTGAACCACGAAGAGAAGTCTCTCTTGCAGGCATTCTAAATAAATACTTCCAAAATAGAACTCTTGATCTCTATTCCTTCCTTCCACCCACCTCCCATCCCACATGGCTCAAATCTGCCTTTCCAAATTACTCTGTTGGGTTTTAGTTGTGGCACCCAGGATCTTTTGATGTGATACCTAGACTCTCTAGCTGCGATGAGCAGGCTTAGTTGAGCCACGTAGCATGTGGGATCCTAGTTCCCCAATCAGCGATGGAACCCTAGTCTCCTGCATTGCCAGACAGATTCTTAAGCACTGGACTCCAAAGAACTCACCTGCTCCTCCCATATTCTTCACCATCTTAGTGAAGCAACACAATCCTTCCAACTGATTACAGCACAATTATTGGAGGGTTGCTTAATTGCTCTCCATCATATTCCAAATTGAATTCATTGAGCTGCACTTCAAAATACTTATAACCTCCATTATTTCTGCCCAGATTGTTCACTTACTCCGGCCTCGATGGCACTCTTGATGTGCCCCAAGGAGGCACAGCTCCTTCTGCCTCAGGACTTTTATTTAGAATTGCTTCCCTTGTTTAGAATTCTGCTCTCCCTAGTTAAGGTCTTTGCTTGGATATCACTTTCCCAGAAAGTCCTTCTCTCATCATTTTATATAAGAGAGCCAGGATGCTGGCTATTCCAAAGACCTAGAAAGTAACTGGTCCAAACTTGAAGAGAAAAGCAAAGGACCCCTGGAGAATATCTTCAAATGTAACAAACTGGGCCACGAAACAGCTGATGACCCTAGTCATCAGGTGGAGGCAGGCAATTGTTCTTATGTCAATTTTGAAAGCTGCAGCTGAGAATGTACAGAAACACTGATAATGTACAAGTACATTCCAGCTGACTGAGATGGATGTTTCGTGAGAGCAGTGAAGAGCCGAAGGTTGAGAATTGCCCACAGGGAATACTGGGCAAACATATTGAGAATTCACTAAGTGCCAGGACCTTGTGTGTACTTAGTCACTTCAGTAGGGGCCGGCTCCACTGTCATGGCAGCCTTATGGACAATAAGCCCACTTGCCCCACCACTGGCTCTTCTGTCCATGGGATTCTCCAGGCAAGAATACTGGAGTGATTCCCCATGCCTTCCTCCAGGGGATCTTCCCAAACCCAGGGATAAAATCTGCATCTCCTCTCCTGCACTGCAGGTGGATTCTTTACCCACTGGGTCACACGAGAAGCCCTTTCTAAACACTTTAAAAGGATTCGGTCATTTAACTCTTATAACAGCCTTAAAATGTAGGTATTATAGCTATCCCCATTTTAAAGATATATGGAAGAGTCTAGGTACAGTGTCTAAGTTGATGTGTTAAGGAAAAGATTTACATATATTACTTACAGTTATAAAAGCAATTAATAAATAGATCATTAATAAAAGTAAAATCTTTTTAGGAACAGCACAAGCATGCTAAATTGTCTCCATCATATTCCAAATTGAATTCATTGAGCTGCACTTCAAAATACTTATAACCTCCATTATTTCTGCCCAGATTGTTCACTTACTCCAACCTCGATGGCACTCTTGATGTGCCCCAAGGAGGCACAGCTCCTTCTGCCTCAGGACTTTTATTTAGAATTGCTTCCCTTGTTTAGAATTCTGCTCTCCCTAGTTAAGGTCTTTGCTTGGATATCACTTTCCCAGAAAGTCCTTCTCTCATCATTTTATATAAGAGAGCCAGGATGCTGGCTATTCCAAAGACCTAGAAAGTAACTGGTTCAAACTTGAAGAGAAAAGCAAAGGACCCCTGGAGAATATCTTCAAATGTAACAAACTGGGCCACGAAACAGCTGATGACCCTAGTCATCAGGTGGAGGCAGGCAATTGTTCTTATGTCAATTTTGAAAGCTGCAGCTGAGAATGTACAGAAACACTGATAATGTACAAGTACATTCCAGCTGACTGAGATGGATGTTTCGTGAGAGCAGTGAAGAGCCGAAGGTTGAGAATTGCCCACAGGGAATACTGGGCAAACATATTGAGAATTCACTAAGTGCCAGGACCTTGTGTGTACTTAGTCACTTCAGTAGGGGCCGGCTCCACTGTCATGGCAGCCTTATGGACAATAAGCCCACTTGCCCCACCACTGGCTCTTCTGTCCATGGGATTCTCCAGGCAAGAATACTGGAGTGATTCCCCATGCCTTCCTCCAGGGGATCTTCCCAAACCCAGGGATAAAATCTGCATCTCCTCTCCTGCACTGCAGGTGGATTCTTTACCCACTGGGTCACACGAGAAGCCCTTTCTAAACACTTTAAAAGGATTCGGTCATTTAACTCTTATAACAGCCTTAAAATGTAGGTATTATAGCTATCCCCATTTTAAAGATATATGGAAGAGTCTAGGTACAGTGTCTAAGTTGATGTGTTAAGGAAAAGATTTACATATATTACTTACAGTTATAAAAGCAATTAATAAATAGATCATTAATAAAAGTAAAATCTTTTTAGGAACAGCACAAGCATGCTAAATTCCTTGTCTTTCATGGCAGGGGATCAATGTATATTGTTTAAACAGTCTAGTATATAATGATGATTCAAGAGTTACAAGCACCAGCACACTGTCTGGGATCATTACAGAGGTAACCATGAGAAGAACTACAAAAAAAGAAATAATTGGAGACTGAGAATCCAGTTAGGTGAGGAGATATTTATTTTCTATATGGTCATCTCTGGACCATTCAGATTTTATTATCAATACAGATATTGCAGTTGTAATAAAAATGTAAGACTTCCCTGATGGTCCAGTGGTTAAGACTCTACCTTACAGTGCAGGGGATGAGGGTTTGTTTTTGTTTGTTTTTTTTTTTAAGGTTTATTTATTTATTTGAGGGGGATGGGGTGGGGAGGGAGGGGAGCAGGAGGGCCACTTCTATTGGTCTTTCATTTGTCCATTTTCATCCATCTTTGTTCTTTGGCCCTTGTGGGCCTCCCATTGCGGCGGCCTCTGTTGTCGCAGAGCACCGGCTCTGGGCGCATGCACTCCAGAGCTCCTGCTCAGTAATTGGACACATTGGTCCAGCCGCTCTGCAGCACGTGGGATCTTCCCAGCCCAGGGATTGAACTGGCGCCCCTTGCACTGCAAGGCAGTGTCCTTACCCACTGGACCACCAGGGAAGCCCGGGGATGAGGGTTTCATCCCTCATTGGGAAGCTAAGATCCCATCTGTGGGGCAACTAAGTCCATATATCACAATGAAAATTCAGAACAGCCAAAAATAATAATGATAAATAAGTGTAATAAAAATCCCCTAAGTGTACAAGTGAAGATTTGGAAAAGTAGCTGCTGGAAGGCAGCTGGGCCACAGTGGTGGTGTACAGAAATAGAGAGGGTCCCTAGAGATTTGGAGGGAAGCAGCCAGTTATCCAAATAATAGCAGAGAAGACGAGTTCTAGAAATAGGGGAGCCACCAGCTCAGGGCTGTACAGCCTGGTGTCTCCTTCCCACCCCACTCGCTCCCCCATTAAATCCCTGTGCCATACTCAATACCTCCAAGTCCTGGGGAGCTATCCAGTCTTCACAGGGAGTCTGCAGGGGATTTTTTTCTACACAAGTGTAAAGAGATTTTTTTTCTATTTTTTTTTTATGTGTAACACAAAATTATTTAACTCAATACATTTTTAAGGAATTTCACACGATCTCATTCTTTCCACTGATAATCACCTTAGTTCCTCCAAAGTCATAATCTTCAAGGTACACAGGACACCTTTCAAAAAGACATTTTGCTCAACCCACAGCTGTCAGGTCAGTCAGCCACATTTCTTTTCGATGGGCTTCTTTGATCTCCAGTGGAAAACAGACACATCTCAACATTCCCCATCTGGAATCTCTGGGATCCTATTTGCTTAAGCAATTTACTCTAGGACCGCGTTTAGGGTCTGGAGACGGATGAGCCTGGTTCTGAATTTGACACCCTCTAAAAATGCACTATGCTCAAACCATATTCACTCCTAAGCTATCACACTCTAGAACAGTATAGATCATTAGGATATGCCAATACATAAGATTTTTCAAAATATGTTATATTTTTCATAGTTTATTTGGCAGCTATGTCTTGTACTTCTTTCCCACAGATCTAACAGGTAGTTCTATGAGTAAAGGAAACCACACAATTACTCTGGAAGGCATTTCCAACGATGCAGGTTTACAGAAAAACCATCCGTTGGGATAGACCTCAACTAAATCTGCAGCCTTCACATCTAGTACTTCCTGTGGTCATTAAACATGCATACATAATATATGCAACTACATACCTGTACTTATGGATATTACATGCCTGTAAAGGTAAATCTTCATGTCACACCCATCAGAAGACTGAGAGTAGGTCAGGCAGAGCTAAGGTTCCAGGAAGGAAAACCCTGGGCCGTGTAATAAAAATCCCCTAAGTGTACAAGTGAAGATTTGGAAAAGTAGCTGCTGGAAGGCAGCTGGGCCACAGTGGTGGTGTACAGAAATAGAGAGGGTCCCTAGAGATTTGGAGGGAAGCAGCCAGTTATCCAAATAATAGCAGAGAAGACGAGTTCTAGAAATAGGGGAGCCACCAGCTCAGGGCTGTACAGCCTGGTGTCTCCTTCCCACCCCACTCGCTCCCCCATTAAATCCCTGTGCCATACTCAATACCTCCAAGTCCTGGGGAGCTATCCAGTCTTCACAGGGAGTCTGCAGGGGATTTTTTTCTACACAAGTGTAAAGAGATTTTTTTTCTATTTTTTTTTTATGTGTAACACAAAATTATTTAACTCAATACATTTTTAAGGAATTTCACACGATCTCATTCTTTCCACTGATAATCACCTTAGTTCCTCCAAAGTCATAATCTTCAAGGTACACAGGACACCTTTCAAAAAGACATTTTGCTCAACCCACAGCTGTCAGGTCAGTCAGCCACATTTCTTTTCGATGGGCTTCTTTGATCTCCAGTGGAAAACAGACACATCTCAACATTCCCCATCTGGAATCTCTGGGATCCTATTTGCTTAAGCAATTTACTCTAGGACCATGTTTAGGGTCTGGAGACGGATGAGCCTGGTTCTGAATTTGACACCCTCTAAAAATGCACTACGCTCAAACCATATTCACTCCTAAGCTATCACACTCTAGAACAGTATAGATCATTAGGATATGCCAATACATAAGATTTTTCAAAATATGTTATATTTTTCATAGTTTATTTGGCAGCTATGTCTTGTACTTCTTTCCCACAGATCTAACAGGTAGTTCTATGAGTAAAGGAAACCACACAATTACTCTGGAAGGCATTTCCAACGATGCAGGTTTACAGAAAAACCATCCGTTGGGATAGACCTCAACTAAATCTGCAGCCTTCACATCTAGTACTTCCTGTGGTCATTAAACATGCATACATAATATATGCAACTACATACCTGTACTTATGGATATTACACATGCCTGTAAAGGTAAATCTTCATGTCACACCCATCAGAAGACTGAGAGTAGGTCAGGCAGAGCTAAGGTTCCAGGAAGGAAAACCCTGGGCCCTTTATCACAGCAGCAGACAAGCCCACAACTTCTACAGCTAACTTCTCAGTCAGCCCCGGACAAAGTCATTTTCTGTCAAGACTGCATCATTTTTTTTTTTTTTTTTTTGGTCACTTCTACTAGTCTTTCATTTATCTATTTTCATCCATCTTTGTTCTTTGGCCTGTGTGGACCTCCCATCACAGTGGCCTCTCTCGTTGCAGAGCACTGGCTCTGGGTGCATGCGTTCCAGAGCTCCGGCTCAGTAGTTGGACACATTGGTCCAACCGCTCCGTGGCACATGGGATCTTCCCAGGCCAGGGATTGAACCAGCGCCCCTTGAACTGCAAGGCGGTATCCTTACCGACTGGAACACCGGGGAAGCCCTGCATCATTTTTATGACACACAATTTTAAACAGACATGTGATTATCACATGGAACTACCATCCGAGACTTGGTTGTCAAAAAGTGTTCCTATCCCAGAACAGGGCTTTTCAGCTGGAACATTTTACCCCCAAACAAATTTCAGTGCAGAGAACTCTCCTTTAGAAGGGCGCAGAAGGGAATAAATACTTTTCTGCAAAGACACATAAACTGATAATTTACCTCAAGAATGAAAAAGGGAGATTTTACAGAAGATTGCAACTACTGAATCATTCTGTCATTAAATCAATTACTGCATCTGATTAGTTTCCCAGTAATCCTTGAAGTTGAGAAAATGCTGTTGGCAAAATAGTAAAAATCTGGCAGCTCTGAAATGTAAACATTAGCAGCCATTCAGAAACAAACAGAGGCAACTTAGTACAATGCAGAATCCTTTGATCTAATTACTTCCGCTAGCATACCCTACAATTTTTCTTCCCACTGATTTATTTAGTTTCACAGCATGAGCTCAATTAATTTCTTTTCACTCAGAGGTCATGTAAATTCATATCATCACTATAAATATTTTGAAATGTCTAAAAAACTGTGGAAAAGTCTGTGGAAAACTATGGGTCACAATGAACTGTGGAAAATTGTTAAAGAGATGGGAATACCAGACCACCTTACCTGCCTCCCGAGAAACCTATATGCAGGACAAAAGTAACAGTTAGAACCAGACATGGAACTATGGACTGGTTCCAAATTGGGAAAGAGTACATTAAGACTGTATGTTGTCAGCCTGCTTATTTAACTTATATGCAGAGTATATTATACAAAATGTTGGGCTGGATGAAGTGCAAGCTGGAGTAAAGATTGTTGGGAGAAATATCAATAACGTCAGGTATGCAGATGATACCACCCTTATGGCAGAAAGTGGAGAGGAACTAAAGAGCCTCTTGATGAAGGTGAAAGAGGAGAGTGAAAAAGCTGGCCTAAAACTCAACATTGGAAAAAAAGAAGATCATGGCATCTGGTCCCATCACTTCATGGCAAATAGATGGGCAAACAATGTGAACAGGGACAGACTTTATTTTCTTGGGCTCCAAAATCACCGTGGATGGTGACTGCTGCCATGAAATTAAAAGACATTTGCTCCTTGGAAGAAAAGATATGACAAACCTAGACAGCTAATTAAAAAGCAGAGACATCACTTTGCCAACAAAAGTCCATACAGTCGAAGCAATGGTTGTCCCAGTAATCTTGCATGAATCTGAGAGTTGGACCATAAAGAAGGCTAAGCACTAAAGAATTGATACCTTTGAACTGTGGCATTAGAGAAGACTCTTGAGAGTCCCTTGGACTACAAGGAGATCAAATGAATCAATTGTAAGGGAAATCATCCCTGAATATTCATTGGAAGGACTGATGCTGAAGCAAAGCTCCATAACTTTGGTCACCCGATGTGAAGAGATGACTCACTGGAAAATATCCTGATGCTGGGAAAAATAGAAGGCAGAAGGAGAAGGGGATGACAGCAGATGAGATGGTTGGATGGCATCACTGAGTCAATGGACACAAGTTTGAGTAAGCTCTGGGAGATGGTAAAGGACAGGGAAGCCTAGCAAGCTGCAGTCCATGGGGTCGTAAACAGTAGGACATGACCAAGTGCCTGAACCGAATGGACTGAACTGAACTGTGCAATACTCTGTTAACTCTTTGGTACCTGAAATTGCCACATGTATGAAAAGATTACGAATACTTGGTACACAGAAGGCACTCAGGAGAATAGTATTCAAATAACACTATATAATTAAATAATTATCAAATGAATATAAAGATCAGGCTTAGTTTAGAAAGTAAGACCATATTTAGACTGTGCAAGAAATACAAAACTGTTAGATTAAATGCCAAGCCAGCAGAAAATTGTAAATGTGCCAATAATTAAACTTTTGAATTAAAAAGAGAAAACATATAATAACTGAATATTACTGAAAGTTCAGATCACTGTAAGGAATTTTGTTTCTGAAGTTTTCCCTTTTGAAATACATTTCTTCTATATGTTCTCACTAAAGTGGTCTCTGTGTTTCACCTGTAGAGATGATCCCTACAATTAGAATGGACAGAACTGACAATACACTTTCCCCTTCAGGTATTGCAAACAATCAGCTGGCTAAGTAATTCAAGCCCCAAGTTATTATCTAGATATTGCAGGTTGGAGGTGTGTGGAATGATCAAGGACTATACACTTAGTAGATCACAATACTTGTTTCCATAACTCAATTGAATTCATCCTAACCTTCTAAATTCTGTTTTACAGAATCAGAACCATCATATAGCCATGGTCTCTGAAAATACTCCTTGGAACAGAGGGATCTGACATTCCACTTTAGCTGCAACTTCTGCCAAACTGAATATATTTTCTTATTTCTTTATCAGGCATCCCTAAGCAGAAGGACTCAGGAGGAAAGCTTCTGTGTTCAAATGTGAGAAATGTACTAGCCTGGCCAAATAATTCACTTGGGTTTGCCCATAACACCTTATTGGAAAACCCAAACAAATTTTTTGGCCAGCCCAATAGAAGAATCAAAGAAAGCAAGCAGCATTTTCCTTCCTACTTATTCTGGGGTATTTTCTTTCCAACCTGTTTTACAATTAACTATTCACAAAGGCCCAAAAGACACTGTGAGATGTGTATGTAAAATAAGAAAGTAAAGAAAACCCCCAATTTAATAAAAAGTCAGATTCCAAAAGTAGCCTGGCATGGTTGTTACACAGTTTCTAATAGCTACGTGTATCTGGATTTAAATCTCCGCTCTGTCACTCACAAGCTCCAGGATCTCTGAAGCAGATGCAATAACACCACGTTTCTGAGAGGGCTGGGGAGCAGCACAGGCAAGCGTAGTAAAAAGGAAGCATAAAGCTTGGAGCAGTGGTCTGGTACTCACCAAGTCATCAGTCACTAGCCCATGCATGTGCGAAGTCGCTTCAGTCTTGTCCAACTCTTTGTGACCCTATGGACTGCAACCCGCCAGGCTTCTCCATCCATAGGATTCTCCAGGCAAGAATACTGAAGTGGGCTACCATTTCCCCCTCCAGGGGCTCTTCCCAATCCAGAGATCGAACTTTTGTCTCTTATATCTCCTGCACTGGCAGGCAGGTTCTTTACCACTAGTACCACCTGGGAAGCCCAATAAATAGCTTTTTTTACTGAAAAATAATTTAGTTTTGGACTGTAGTTTATTCTTTCTCGTAGAGATGATCCTTTGGACAGAACTGACAATACACTTTCCCCTTCAGGTATTGCAAACAATCAGCTGGCTAAGTAATTCAAGCCCCAAGTTATTATCTAGATATTGCAGGTTGGAGGTGTGTGGAATGATCAAGGACTATACACTTAGTAGATCACAATACTTGTTTCCATAACTCAATTGAATTCATCCTAACCTTCTAAATTCTGTTTTACAGAATCAGAACCATCATATAGCCATGGTCTCTGAAAATACTCCTTGGAACAGAGGGATCTGACATTCCACTTTAGCTGCAACTTCTGCCAAACTGAATATATTTTCTTATTTCTTTATCAGGCATCCCTAAGCAGAAGGACTCAGGAGGAAAGCTTCTGTGTTCAAATGTGAGAAATGTACTAGCCTGGCCAAATAATTCACTTGGGTTTGCCCATAACACCTTATTGGAAAACCCAAACAAATTTTTTGGCCAGCCCAATAGAAGAATCAAAGAAAGCAAGCAGCATTTTCCTTCCTACTTATTCTGGGGTATTTTCTTTCCAACCTGTTTTACAATTAACTATTCACAAAGGCCCAAAAGACACTGTGAGATGTGTATGTAAAATAAGAAAGTAAAGAAAACCCCCAATTTAATAAAAAGTCAGATTCCAAAAGTAGCCTGGCATGGTTGTTACACAGTTTCTAATAGCTACGTGTATCTGGATTTAAATCTCCGCTCTGTCACTCACAAGCTCCAGGATCTCTGAAGCAGATGCAATAACACCACGTTTCTGAGAGGGCTGGGGAGCAGCACAGGCAAGCGTAGTAAAAAGGAAGCATAAAGCTTGGAGCAGTGGTCTGGTACCCACCAAGTCATCAGTCACTAGCCCATGCATGTGCGAAGTCGCTTCAGTCTTGTCCAACTCTTTGTGACCCTATGGACTGCAACCCGCCAGGCTTCTCCATCCATAGGATTCTCCAGGCAAGAATACTGAAGTGGGCTACCATTTCCCCCTCCAGGGGCTCTTCCCAATCCAGAGATCGAACTTTTGTCTCTTATATCTCCTGCACTGGCAGGCAGGTTCTTTACCACTAGTACCACCTGGGAAGCCCAATAAATAGCTTTTTTTACTGAAAAATAATTTAGTTTTTGGACTGTAGTTTATTCTTTCTCGTAGACAAGAAGTTATAAACAGTGGTTAGAATTCTGTGTTAGGCTTTCAAAGCCTATTTCACTCATAACGTTTATAGCCCAGCATTCAGTGTTATAAAACCAAACCACTAATTTCACTGGATCACCAGCCTTGACCTCCAGGAGCATCTTATCCACCAATGTCCCAGACCGGACTCTACCTCTTTCAGAGCCTCCAGTAGCTGAGAGATGCATCAGGAAGAGGTGGCCCTAGCGAAACCAGCCAGAGCTCTGTGCCTTTCTGGCAGAGACATGGCCACCCCAGGTGTAGCTTTATAAGCCCGTGAATCTGGATTCTTGGGAGACTTCCAGAGCTTGGCAGTGACTGGGCATGGCTCTGCTGAACCTAATAAGAGCTTAGAGCCAAACCTAGGAACACCGTGTTCCTTGAGCAGTTTTATCCTCCCTGTGTGCAGTGCTCACAACATTGTAGGAATCAATAAAAGTTAATTAACTTAAAATTACAAGTGGCTCCTCACAGTTGGCCTCCACTCTTCATGTGCTGTGTATGTTCTCATCTCAGACTGACCAGGAGTTTTTCCTTTTGCATGAAATGCTCTCTCTCCTATTCCCTCCAAGCAAATCAATAATCTTCCTTGAAAACCCAGCTCAGAGGTCACCTCCTCCCAGCACCCTTGAAAACCCAGCTCAGAGGTCACCTCCTTCCAGCACCCTGTCCTGGCTCCCCTGAAAGCCAGTCTCTCCTTAGAGGGCTATGACAGCACACCTTGTCCTGCTCCATCCTGCAGTGACTCTTTGTAATAAGGGCTTTCAGCCTCTCTGTACACAGAATCATTGGGCAGTTTGTGCCCATACTTCATGTCCAGAGACTTTGTAATAGGCTGGGGCAGCATCTAAGAGACTGCTCTGTTACAAGCTGCAGGCATGTTTCTGATAGAGGAGACAGCACCCTATGGGAAACAGAGTGCCCAGGCAGAAACAATGGTTGCACTTCCTGCTCTGTGCCCAATAGTCCTCTATCCCCAAATAGTGGAGAAGGAAATGGCAACTCACTGCTGAATTCTTGCCTGGGGAATCCCATGGACAGAGGAACCTGGCAGGCTACAGTCCATGAAGATGCAAAGAGTCAGACATGACTGAGCACCTAAACGACAGTCCCCAAATATAGTTAGGTGCTCAACCACGTCTAAACCACATTTAGGTTTAAGGGAACAGAGAATATTAAAACAAGTGGCTATTCATCCATCAACAAATAAGGGTTTACTGCATTTGTACTAAGTATACAAGGTTCTAACAGCACTGAACAGGTACTTGTCAAAATCCAATCTGGAACACGACATCAAATGGAAACAAAGGAAAGCAAGACCTTGCTATTACCCTGTCACAGGGCCAGAATTGGTCAGGCTCATTTTCAGGCCAGAGGTTCTCAACTGTATCTGCACGTTGGAATCCTCTGGGGACTTTAAAATACTGAAGCCTTCGTCCCCAGAGCTTCTGAATACATCTGGGACTGGCGGTGTGCACTACGATGCTGCAGAACCCCCAGGTGCTGCCATGCAGCCAAAGTGGAGCCACGGCTGCAGCCTCACACAGCACACTACCGGCAACTCCCCTGCGACACTGAGCTCATGTCTGCCTCGCTTTCCCAAATCTATGTACTGCTCTTCCCCTCTTACCAGATTCTCAGCTTCTTGAAGCTAGGTACCAAATCATATTCCCCTTTTGTTTCCCTACAGTGCCCGTGGTGAGAGTCGATACTTAGGAGATGCAGTATTGTGATGTGTTATGTATTTATAACAAGAAACATATAGCTAGTCTTCATCCCTGTTTCTTGTGTAGAATACTATTTCTAATACAGACTCCTAAAACTCTTAGGATTTCTCAAGTGAGGAGAGGTGACAAAGGTGCCTTGTGCTGTGTTAATGGGATGGTTTTGGAAAGCCCCCAGGTCATCTAAGGTTGGGGCAGGTTGCCAGGGCCCTACCATGTAATCTCAGAGTTGGAGTTTGTAGTCCCACTCCAGAACCT
Source organism: Tragulus kanchil (assembly GCA_022376925.1). Lineage (NCBI taxonomy): Eukaryota > Metazoa > Chordata > Mammalia > Artiodactyla > Tragulidae > Tragulus > Tragulus kanchil. The sequence goes on from JAIOJX010000031.1 coordinate 100,958,050, forward strand.
CTGGGGAGGGTAGAGAGGCTGGAGATTGAGTCAACTGCCAATGGTCAGTGATTAATCACAACTACGTCTTGATAGAATCTGCAAGGATGATGTTAGGAGAGTTTCTGGGCTGGTGAACATGTGGAGGTGCTGCAAGAATGTGTGGAAGCTATGTGCCTCCCCCTTTACCTTACTCTGTGATATCTCTTCCACCTGGTTGTTCCCAGGTTATGTCCTTTTCTAATAAACCATTCATCTCTTAACTACACTGTTCCTCTGAGATCTGTGAGTTGCTCTAGAAAACTAATAGAATCCAAGGAGGAAGTTTGTTGTATCCCAGGATCTACAGTCTGTCAGTCAGCAGTGCAGGTGACCACCTGGACTTGTAGTTGACTCCTGAAGTGTCAGGAGTGTGGTTGGAATGTAAAAGTAAATAAGAAACACAGAAGGAAGACTGAGATTTTCCTAAACAGAAAGGGAGCTGTAAAAGTCTGTGGAATAAGAGAAAGAGGATACCACAGGAATGGATTTAAATCTCAAGCAAGCTCTGTGGAATAGAAAAGAGGATTACCGGATCGCCATTTAAAAGGCTCGGTGTGCACTCGATGCTGCAGAACCCCCAGGCGCTGCCATGCAGCCAAAGTGGAGCCACGGCTGCAGCCTCACACAGCACACTACCGGCAACTCCCCTGCGACACTGAGCTCATGTCTGCCTCGCTTTCCCAAATCTATGTACTGCTCTTCCCCTCTTACCAGATTCTCAGCTTCTTGAAGCTAGGTACCAAATCATATTCCCCTTTTGTTTCCCTACAGTGCCCGTGGTGAGAGTCGATACTTAGGAGATGCAGTATTGTGATGTGTTATGTATTTATAACAAGAAACATATAGCTAGTCTTCATCCCTGTTTCTTGTGTAGAATACTATTTCTAATACAGACTCCTAAAACTCTTAGGATTTCTCAAGTGAGGAGAGGTGACAAAGGTGCCTTGTGCTGTGTTAATGGGATGGTTTTGGAAAGCCCCCAGGTCATCTAAGGTTGGGGGCAGGTTGCCAGGGGCCCTACCATGTAATCTCAGAGTTGGAGTTTGTAGTCCCACTCCAGAACCTCTGGGGAGGGTAGAGAGGCTGGAGATTGAGTCAACTGCCAATGGTCAGTGATTAATCACAACTACGTCTTGATAGAATCTGCAAGGATGATGTTAGGAGAGTTTCTGGGCTGGTGAACATGTGGAGGTGCTGCAAGAATGTGTGGAAGCTATGTGCCTCCCCCTTTACCTTACTCTGTGATATCTCTTCCACCTGGCTGTTCCCAGGTTATGTCCTTTTCTAATAAACCATTCATCTCTTAACTACACTGTTCCTCTGAGATCTGTGAGTTGCTCTAGAAAACTAATAGAATCCAAGGAGGAAGTTTGTTGTATCCCAGGATCTACAGTCTGTCAGTCAGCAGTGCAGGTGACCACCTGGACTTGTAGTTGACTCCTGAAGTGTCAGGAGTGTGGTTGGAATGTAAAAGTAAATAAGAAACACAGAAGGAAGACTGAGATTTTCCTAAACAGAAAGGGAGCTGTAAAAGTCTGTGGAATAAGAGAAAGAGGATACCACAGGAATGGATTTAAATCTCAGCAACTCTTGTGTTAGGCCAAGAAACATTTTTTAAAAAACTCTAAACTGCAGCATGAAAACAATGAATAAGAGCATTTAAAAAATAATAACCAGGAACAAGGGGGCCCCTTGAGCATAGAGGGAATGGAAGAAAGGCTTAAAATGGCAGAGGCTCAACAGAGAACAGCAGCGACAAGCCAAAGGGAGCTCTCCACGTACCTAGCAAGAAAAAGCCCTGGACCAGCAAATACTTCAACCGGAGCACAGCCTATCTGCCGGTCAGCACCACAGACAGAGGCATCTGGAAGGCGCTGTAAAGGAGGAATCAAAGGAACCCCAAGGAAACCTGGACCCTGCCTCCATCTCACCAGTCAAAGTTACTTTCTTTTAACCCCTGCAAAACATGCAACACAAAGATTTTGGCTGCTCTTAAGGAGAGTGACTAACTTTAAGCTCTTGGGTTAAAGGCCTTTCAAACTTGGAGCATTTGCTATTGAAATTACATATGGGATGCAAATAATTCTACTGTTTCTGGCCCCCTTATGAGGCTTCAAAGTTTTGATCCTTTTTAAAAAGCATTTTTTCTTATTGTGTTAGCAAATGATCACAAAACACTTCTTTTAGTAGACCCTAAAGATGTAACTGATATTTTTTTCAATTATAATATGGCAATATAAAAGAGTATTAAATCCAAATGGACTAACTCTGCCATCACAAAATTAGGGTTCAGCCTCAGGCTGGCTGTCAAGGATGAGGTCCACATATCAACATATTAGAGACCCCAAGAGGCAAGGCAATGGTAACATAATATTTGAACTCTGTCTGCATACCAGAAGCTGTGAGGGAGTTCCCATTAATCTCATTTAAACCTTATCTGTGCCCCTCTCTTCCTGCAGGTTGATAGTGATACTCTATTCTGCGCACACAAAGGAGTATTGGAGAGGACATGCAACTTGCTTGAGGCCACACAGCTGCTAAGGTCTATCTGCCTGATTCTAAATTGTGCCTTCTTTCCTTTTTTTTAAACCCCTCAGCCATATGTTACCAGACCTCAACAACACACACCATTTTAATCTATGGCAAATTGGATATTTCCTTTATCCACTACCTCCCCTAAAGGCATCACAATCCAGAATAAGAGAAAGAGGATACCACAGGAATGGATTTAAATCTCAGCAACTCTTGTGTTAGGCCAAGAAACATTTTTTAAAAAACTCTAAACTGCAGCATGAAAACAATGAATAAGAGCATTTAAAAAATAATAACCAGGAACAAGGGGGCCCCTTGAGCATAGGGGGAATGGAAGAAAGGCTTAAAATGTCAGAGGCTCAACAGAGAAGAACAGCAGCGACAAGCCAAAGGGAGCTCTCCACGTACCTAGCAAGAAAAAGCCCTGGACCAGCAAATACTTCAACCGGAGTACAGCCTATCTGCCGGTCAGCACCACAGACAGAGGCATCTGGAAGGCGCTGTAAAGGAGGAATCAAAGGAACCCCAAGGAAACCTGGACCCTGCCTCCATCTCACCAGTCAAAGTTACTTTCTTTTAACCCCTGCAAAACATGCAACACAAAGATTTTGGCTGCTCTTAAGGAGAGTGACTAACTTTAAGCTCTTGGGTTAAAGGCCTTTCAAACTTGGAGCATTTGCTATTGAAATTACATATGGGATGCAAATAATTCTACTGTTTCTGGCCCCCTTATGAGGCTTCAAAGTTTTGATCCTTTTTAAAAAGCATTTTTTCTTATTGTGTTAGCAAATGATCACAAAACACTTCTTTTAGTAGACCCTAAAGATGTAACTGATATTTTTTTCAATTATAATATGGCAATATAAAAGAGTATTAAATCCAAATGGACTAACTCTGCCATCACAAAATTAGGGTTCAGCCTCAGGCTGGCTGTCAAGGATGAGGTCCACATATCAACATATTAGAGACCCCAAGAGGCAAGGCAATGGTAACATAATATTTGAACTCTGTCTGCATACCAGAAGCTGTGAGGGATTTCCCATTAATCTCATTTAAACCTTATCTGTGCCCCTCTCTTCCTGCAGGTTGATAGTGATACTCTATTCTGCGCACACAAAGGAGTATTGGAGAGGACATGCAACTTGCTTGAGGCCACACAGCTGCTAAGGTCTATCTGCCTGATTCTAAATTGTGCCTTCTTTCCTTTTTTTTAAACCCCTCAGCCATATGTTACCAGACCTCAACAACACACACCATTTTAATCTATGGCAAATTGGATATTTCCTTTATCCACTACCTCCCCTAAAGGCATCACAATCCAGAATAATACACAGATATTCAGAACTAAATTGTAGTCCGTGAAAATCAATTGTATTTAAACCAATATTGAAACTACCTCATAATAAAATAACCACTCCTGCTGAGTGTAATAACTATGACAATCACTTTATATGTGGTTTAATAACTGTAAGCAGCCTGAAATGCAGTCTCATTAAAACCATGGCTCTTCTATTATACACGTTATATGTTATTTATACACATTCTCACCAATACAGATTAACTAACATGCAAACATGAGCATGACTTCTAAGAACTTAAAACTATCTAAAGGGGACCCAAATGATAAGGAAAAGCTGAGTATTTCATGTGAAACCAGATAACTTTTTAAAAAATATTTATTTATTTGGCTGTTCCAAGTCTTAGTTGTGGCTCACTGGATCTTTGGTTATCACGTGGGATCTTTAATTGTGCCATATGGAATCTAGTTGCCCGACCAGAGATCAAAGCCAGGCCTCCTGCATTGGGAAGATGGAGTCTTATCCACTGGACCACCAGAGAAATCCCTAAAGCACATATTTTGATTTGATATCTAAAATAAAACGAATGGAGACCTCCTTGGGGCTAAGTTTAGTGGTTAAGAACCAATCTTCCAACGCAGGGGACACAGGTTTGATTGCTGGTTGGGGAACTAAGATCCCACCTGCCTCGGGGAAACTAAAGCCAAGCTCTAGGGCCTGCACATCACACCTAGAGAACCCGTGAGCCACAGTGAAGATTTGATGCAGCTAAATAAATAAATGTTAAAAAATATACAGTAAGTTTTCATTTGCTCTGTGGTGTTTGAAACCATTGTTCTGATAAGGGCGGAATGCTCTGTTCTTGCTTCTATGGGTCATTAATTGTTTACCTGTAACTCCTAGCAACTCCTGTGTTCTGTAGGTGCTGATTTTATTATTAGAGTTTTGTTTTTTAATTTGGCCTCTTTCATTAGTTTTTCATTTGTTTATTTTTATCCATCTTTGTTCTTTGGTCTGTGTGGGCCTCCCATCGCAGTGGCGTCTCTTGCTGCAGAGCACTAGGTCTGGGCACATGCTCTCCAGAGAGCTGGCTCGTAACTGGACACACCGGTACAGCCGCTTTGCAGCACGTAGGATCCTCCTAGGCCAGAGATCGAACTGGCGCCCCTTGCACTGCAAGGCGGACTCTTTTTTTCTTCTTCCTCCTCTTATAAATTTTATTTATTTATTTTAAGTTTTTACAGAGTTTTGTTGTTCACAGACATATATGTTCCCAGATCAGTCATATGCATATCCCTGGTCCCCTCCCCCGTCCCAGCTCCCAGCATCATACCCCTCCAGGCTGCAGCACCAACCCCTTGTAGGAACTCGTCTTCCCTTAGCGTAATGACAATAGCTATCTTTTTCACATATGATAGTATAGGTTTCCACGTTACTCCCTCCATGCCTCCCACCCACTCTTCATTCCCCACAATGTCCATATGTCTATTCTCTGTCTGTTTTTCCATGAGTTCACTGTGTGTGTTATCATGACCATCCTACTAGATTCCGTATATATGTGTTAGTATACTGTACTTGTCTTTCTCTTTCTGACTGACTTCACTTTTTATGATAGGTTCTAGATCCAGCCACCTCATTAGGGATGATTCTTCTGCATTTCTTTTGACAGCTGTGTAGTATTCCATTGTATATATGTACCAGAGCTTCTGTATCCATTCGTTCGTCGATGGACATCTAGGTCACTTCCATGTTCTAGCTATTGTGTAGAGAGCTGCCATGAATATTGGGGTACAGGTGCTTCTTTCCGTTTTGATTTCAGAAGGGTATAAGCCTAAGAGTGGAATTGCTGGGTCGTACGGCGCTTCTATTTTTAGTTTTCTAAGGAATCTCCATACTGTCTTCCATAGCAGCTGTATCAATTTACATTTCCACCAGCAAGGCAAGAAGGTTCCCTTTTCTCCACACCCTCTCCAGCATTTATTGTCTGTTGATTTGTGGATGATGGCCATTCTGATGGGTGTGAGGTAGTATCTCATTGTAGTTTTGATTTGCATTTCTCTAATTATAAGCATGGTTTGGCCTCTTCATTAGTTTTTGGCGTCTGTGTGGGCCTCCCATCGCAGTGGCGTCTCTTGCTGCAGAGCACTAGGTCTGGGCACATGCTCTCCAGAGAGCTGGCTCGTAACTGGACACACCGGTACAGCCGCTTTGCAGCACGTAGGATCCTCCTAGGCCAGAGATCGAACTGGCGCCCCTTGCACTGCAAGGCGGACTCTTTTTTTCTTCTTCCTCCTCTTATAAATTTTATTTATTTATTTTAAGTTTTTACAGAGTTTTGTTGTTCACAGACATATATGTTCCCAGATCAGTCATATGCATATCCCTGGTCCCCTCCCCCGTCCCATCTCCCAGCATCATACCCCTCCAGGCTGCAGCACCAACCCCTTGTAGGAACTCGTCTTCCCTTAGCGTAATGACAATAGCTATCTTTTTCACATATGATAGTATAGGTTTCCACGTTACTCCCTCCATGCCTCCCACCCACTCTTCATTCCCCACAATGTCCATATGTCTATTCTCTGTCTGTTTTTCCATGAGTTCACTGTGTGTGTTATCATGACCATCCTACTAGATTCCGTATATATGTGTTAGTATACTGTACTTGTCTTTCTCTTTCTGACTGACTTCACTTTTTATGATAGGTTCTAGATCCAGCCACCTCATTAGGGATGATACTTCTGCATTTCTTTTGACAGCTGTGTAGTATTCCATTGTATATATGTACCAGAGCTTCTGTATCCATTCGTTCGTCGATGGACATCTAGGTCGCTTCCATGTTCTAGCTATTGTGTAGAGAGCTGCCATGAACATTGGGGTACAGGTGCTTCTTTCCGTTTTGATTTCAGAAGGGTATAAGCCTAAGAGTGGGATTGCTGGGTCGTACGGCGCTTCTATTTTTAGTTTTCTAAGGAATCTCCATACTGTCTTCCATAGCAGCTGTATCAATTTACATTTCCACCAGCAAGGCAAGAAGGTTCCCTTTTCTCCACACCCTCTCCAGCATTTATTGTCTGTTGATTTGTGGATGATGGCCATTCTGATGGGTGTGAGGTAGTATCTCATTGTAGTTTTGATTTGCATTTCTCTAATTATAAGCAAGGTTGAGCATCGTTTCATGTGCTTTTTAGTCATCTGTATGTCCTCTTTGGTGAGATGTCTATTCAGGCCCTTTTCCCATTTATTGATTGGGTTGATCATTTTTCCAGTGCTGAGTTGTCTGAGTGGCTTGTAGATTTTGGAGATTAATTCTTTGTCTGTTGTTTCATATGCCGTGATTTTCTCCCACTCTGTGGGGTGTCTGTTGAGCTTTTTTGTAATTTCTTTTGCTGTACAAAAGCTTTTAAGTTTCATGAGGTCGCACATGTCCATTTTTCTTTTTAGTTCTGCTGTTCTAGTAGGTGGGTCAGAGAAGATCTTGCTTTGATTTATGTCCTTGAGTGTTTTGCCTATATTCTCCTCTAAGAGTTTGATGGTTTCTGGTCGTACATTTGGGTCTTTAATCCATTTTGAGTTGATCTTTGTGTATGGTGTCAGGGAATGTCCCAACTTCATTTTTTTCGCATGTAGCTATCCAGTTTTCCCAGCACCATTTGTTGAAGAGGCTGTCTTTGTCCCATTTTATATTTTCAGGGCGGACTCTTTACCCACTGGACCTCCAGGGAAGCCCTATAGCTCCTGATTTCAATGTACCCAATCAGAGATCACCATCTGTACCTGCATGTGCTAATCCTATTAAAAAAAAAAAAAAAAAAAAGAGCTCACCCTGAGTCCAGGGCCCAGAATTTCTGAGCATTGTCTGGGACCCCTGGCATAATAAACCTGAGTTCTCCAACCCTCCGAGTGTGGTGCTTGGTTTCTCAACAGTCTGATTTCTGCAACACCATGAGCAGAAGAGCCTCTGGGAACTCAGGAAGGTCCCCAACGATAGCCATCAAAGAAGCATAGTCCTATAGCCACAAAGAACTGGATTCAATCAACAACGGAATGTGCTTGAAAGCAGAAAGGAACACAGCCCTACTAACATTGATTTTGTCTCTGTGAGACTTTAAGTGGAGGGCCCAGCTGAGGCATGTGGTACCATGACTCCTGCTCTACTAAACTGCAAGGTAATAAATGAATGTTCTTTTTTTTTGTAATCTTTGGCCACTTTTATTGATATCCCATTTATTTATTTTTCATCCATCTTCGTTCTTTGGCCTGTGTGAGCCTCCCATTGCAGTGGCCTCTCTCGCTGCAGAGCACCAGCTCTGGGCACATGTGCTGCAGAGCACTGGCTTGTAATTTGACACACCAGTCCAGTCGCTCTGCGGCATATGGGATCTTCCCATGCCAGGGATCGAACTGGAGTCCCTTGCACTGCAAGGTGGACTGTTTACCCACTGAACGACCAGGGAAGCCCTAAACGAATGTTCTTTTAAATTTTTTAATTGAAAGATAATAGCTTTATATGGTTTTGTTTACCACCAAACATCAGCATGAATCAGCCATAGGTATACATATGACCCCTCCCTCTTGAACTTCCCAGTAAGTCTGCAGCAATTTCTTACAGCAGCAAGAGAAAGTGAATACAGTATACATAACTATAGTTAACCCTGCTTAATTTGGGGAGGAGTAGTTCATGCATTAGTGTTTCCTAATAAATTTAAAAATCACCTCCCTTATCTTTATTTAGGCTGTTTGGACACATGATGCACACGCTAATTGATTTTTCAATCACCGTCATGTTTTCAGATCAAAGGATAAACTTACTAATCTAGAGGGACTCATTCACAAAACACACCTTATCACTATAAACACTCAGTTCCTTCTCATTTTCACCAAACTCTCTAGGAAAAACTCCCTCATTTGGCTTTCTCTAAATACCTCTCCATCCTTGTAAGAGGTTTAAGCAAAATATTTTGCTTCTTTAAGCATTCAAGGGAGTATAATTCTGAATGATACTACTAGAATGGAAGAATAATTAACCTGAATTCATGCATGGAACAAGTTTGGGAGGCCTCTGATACAGGAATAAATTATGTCAGCAATTCTGGACAGTGACTCAACTCATCAGTCACATCGGCCTTCAGAAAACTCTTGCAGTCGATAACACCAAACACCACAAATAATAAAAGCAAAGACAAAATTTTGCCTGTTTTCCCTGTAAGTGGAGATGAGGCATGTGTACCATGACTCCTGCTCTACTAAACTGCAAGGTAATAAATGAATGTTCTTTTTGTAATCTTTGGCCACTTTTATTGATATCCCATTTATTTATTTTTCATCCATCTTCGTTCTTTGGCCTGTGTGAGCCTCCCATTGCAGTGGCCTCTCTCGCTGCAGAGCACCAGCTCTGGGCACATGTGCTGCAGAGCACTGGCTTGTAATTTGACACACCAGTCCAGTCGCTCTGCGGCATATGGGATCTTCCCATGCCAGGGATCGAACTGGAGTCCCTTGCACTGCAAGGTGGACTGTTTACCCACTGAACGACCAGGGAAGCCCTAAACGAATGTTCTTTTAAATTTTTTAATTGAAAGATAATAGCTTTATATGGTTTTGTTTACCACCAAACATCAGCATGAATCAGCCATAGGTATACATATGACCCCTCCCTCTTGAACTTCCCAGTAAGTCTGCAGCAATTTCTTACAGCAGCAAGAGAAAGTGAATACAGTATACATATACTATAGTTAACCCTGCTTAATTTGGGGAGGAGTAGTTCATGCATTAGTGTTTCCTAATAAATTTAAAAATCACCTCCCTTATCTTTATTTAGGCTGTTTGGACACATGATGCACACGCTAATTGATTTTTCAATCACCGTCATGTTTTCAGATCAAAGGATAAACTTACTAATCTAGAGGGACTCATTCACAAAACACACCTTATCACTATAAACACTCAGTTCCTTCTCATTTTCACCAAACTCTCTAGGAAAAACTCCCTCATTTGGCTTTCTCTAAATACCTCTCCATCCTTGTAAGAGGTTTAAGCAAAATATTTTGCTTCTTTAAGCATTCAAGGGAGTACAATTCTGAATGATACTACTAGAATGGAAGAATAATTAACCTGAATTCATGCATGGAACAAGTTTGGGAGGCCTCTGATACAGGAATAAATTATGTCAGCAATTCTGGACAGTGACTCAACTCATCAGTCACATCGGCCTTCAGAAAACTCTTGCAGTCGATAACACCAAACACCACAAATAATAAAAGCAAAGACAAAATTTTGCCTGTTTTTCCCTGATCAAAAAAAATATATATAATTTTTCTTCCCAACTGCCCATGTCTACGCGGCAGATAATCTACCAATATATGAATTTATATTCTTGTTCCTGCTACTGCAATAGGATTTAGGAAAAATAAGGCAAGTTTTGCTCCTCTTCTTCTAGAAAAAAAATGTCTTTGAGTTCTGACTTCAGGGCCTCCAGAAATATTAGGTTTAGGAGTTGAAAACAGAAATTGCCAGAAACTTGAAAAAAAAGAAACTACTATCCTGTCTTTGAAGTCTGTTACTAGCTAAAGAGCTGAATGTGGCTTTGAGTTTAGATGGTTATAATTACAGGAGACTGGAGAGGTGATACCGTTCTGCAGCCTCCTGACCATCCAGGATGTCTGAAGGGCTGGTCAGGAGTGCTGGAGCCTGAACACAGTAAGGCAGGAGGTAGACAGCCTCTCCCCATCCTGCCAGGGAAGCATTTGGAGTTGATTCCTTGAGGACAGAAACTCAAAAACCTACCTTGGCTGTGAGATTGTGCGCACACATTGAGGTGCTGGAGAAGACTCTTGAGAGTCCCTTGGACAGCACAGAGAACAAACCAGTCAACCCTAAAGGAAATCAACCCTGAATATTCAGTGGAGGAAGGACTAATGCAGAAGCTGAGGCTCCAATACTTTGGGCACCTGAAGTGAAGAGCTGACTCACTGGAAAAGACCCTGCTGAGAAAGACTGAGGGCAGGAGGAGAAGAGGGCAACAGAGGATGAGATGGTTGGATGGCATTACTGACTCAATGGACATGAGTTTGAGTAAACTCCAGGAGATGGTGAAGGACAGGAAAGCCTGGTGTGCTGCGGTCCATGGCATCACAAAGAATCAGGCAGGACTTAACGACCGAATGAAAACAATATGGGAAGATCCTAAGAGGTACCAAATATGGTCTCAGAACCAGGCAAATCAAAATGACTGGCAAAGGAAATCCAGAAGAAATGCCCCCATACATGATTTAAGCTACCACGAAGGTGTGACACTCTCTGAGTTCTCTTGTATATCTATCCACATGTACTGCATCCTTTCTCATCCTAATAAACACTTGTTTCACTACTTCCCATCTTTGTAGGAATTCTTTTCTGCAAACTCTAAGGGCTAAGGCCTTGTCACTGACGACTGGCCTAGTGGCTATGATTCAGCGGTCTTGTGGCTGACGCCTACCTCAAACTGGCTGAGAGCCAAAACCCTGCTTCAAGTCGGTGCAGGCTGAGGTCATTGGTGATCACAAGGAGCCTTGATTGAAGTGATGAATGATGCCATGCCCACCTCTGGGAGAGCAGGAGGTGGGTCTCCTGCCTCACAACAGACCACAACACACATCTCAGCAGTGACCACAATGGCCTACAGAGTTGGAAGTCTTTCCCTCAGTTCTCTAAGTCACAGAATACCATGGGACCCTTGGGCCACTATTAGGGACAGAGGCGTCAGTAATAACTGATCATGCAGAGCAGGCTACACTAACCAACAGAAGCTAAGTCAGAGATTGAACTAGATACAGAAACATACAGAAATGTGGTGTTTTCCTACACAATTGTTGTGCCGCAAATTCATGCCACTCAGTGCATGTGTGAATGGGTACAAAGAGAAAGTAGATGAAAAGAAGGCAAGCAATTAATAGCTCTAAAAAGGAAGGGAAGTGGAAAGGGCCCTGCTCCCTTCTTTCAGAAGGCTTTTTTTGATCATTTGTGCTTGCTGATGTGGATAGGTACTTACCAGGCACAAGAAAGATGGCAGAGAAGCTTGGAAGACGACTTAGGAGGAGGAACTACTTCCAAGCCTGTGACTGAAAACATAGACTGGTGTCCCATTGGTCTATAATGTGCATACATTCTTTCTGGGTTGGCCAACCCAGCTTGTGTGCTCAGGAGTTATCCCAACTCTGTAGGGTGGATTTGTGCAGCAAAAGGAGGAGACGGGAGCTGACACCAAACACCTGGCATTTTTCACCTTCTAATATCTATGATAATTTCAGCAATGATACACTCAGGTAAATATCCTGCATGCAATAAATCAGCTGCCTACTCACTCTTTTTGCATTAACTCTCTCTCACACACACAAACTACAAACAACACACACAGACAAATGCACACACCTGCAGGAAAATTAAGCTCATGAAGATACATTATTAGTGGAAAGTCACAGCTGACTAAACTTGCAAGAGTCAGGCAGTTCGAAGTTTCTTCGGTAACTTTATCTCATCTCCACCACATAAGCACACAGTGAAGCATAAAACCTAAATATGCAGAGTATCTTTGCACAAAACAAAGGGGACACATTCTTGCAGAGATGATGTTGCCATTGCTTGTTCTTTATCTTTAAAATGACTACCACCAGAGTCAGCTTCATACCCATCTCTCTTCTACCTGCGCCTCTTCCATACTCAAAGCAAAACACTGGGCTTAAGAGGTGTGTTTCATGCTAGTAAGAGTCAAAAAAGAATGGCAGGAAAGGTCTCAGGTCCTACACTCCACAGCGAAGCTGGCCACCATCTGCCACAGGCACGCCCTTCATCATTCCCAACTCAGTCCTTTTGCAAACACCACTTCTCTCCCTTTGAGATGACTTCCTGGGACTTCCCTGGTGGTCCAGAGGCTAAGATTCCATGCTCCTAAAGCAGGGTACCCTGGTTTGATCCTGGTCAGAGAACTAGGTCTCATCAGACACAGCTGAGATCCTGTGTGCCATAACTATGATTCTGTGCAGCCAAAGAAGTAAATAAGTATTGTTTTAAATTATACATAGATAAAAGAAGGCAACTTCTCAACTTCTCTGACAATCCCTGTTTGTCACCGCTCTACACTTTTGAATCAAAGCTCACCTCCCCCAAAAAGTCTCTTCTGATTTAATTGTCCCATCTTCTTTCAACATGTGCACGTTCAGTTACTAAGAGAATATTTTGCCCTCACTGACATGTAGCTTTGTATGTGAAATAAGGCACAGCTGATGTTAGAGCGAAGTTGAATCACTGTTGTCACAGCAAACAGATTAGTCTTAGATGAGTCATAAGAGAGTAGAATTTTAGTTTGTGGTATTAAACAACATTTTTAGAATTTAATGAGAGCTCTACAGACCACACAGACAGGGGAGCGCTCTGTCTTTTTAACAGGTGCAGCTCTGTAAGAGGAGAGATGTGGGATAGAGGAGCTCCCACTGAACTAGAAGTCAGGAACGGGTCATTCAGCATCTTAGGACTTGCTGTTTGCCTCCTGTGCTACACCATTTGAATATAAATTCCTTGCAAATGAGCTGTGTGCCTCTCTTCTCCCTGACACACATGAATCCCATATAATGCAAAACTGGGGGGTCATCTACATAAATCAGGCACTCTGTAAGTATTTGTTAACCTCTATTTACATATGTGGCTAGGCCCAGAAATGATTCTAGTGGTTTTACAAGGACATAGGCAATTTTATAAATTTATGGCCCACAGAGTTTAGAAGAATCATGGAGATGACCTAGTCCAGAATTGGTATTTTACAGAGGGACAAACCAAGGTCACAAGCGCTTACTCAAGAGCACAGCACTAATAAGTGACTCAGGTGGAACAGTACTGTGTTTCCTGAACTATTTGTCCAGCATCCCTCTCAAGGCCTCCATTAAAACACTGAAGAGGAAATCTGCTTCAAAAACCTCAACATTGGGGCTTTCCCGGTGGTCCAGTGGGTAAGGGGTCTGCCTTACAGTTTAAGGGGCACCGGTTTGAGCCCTGGCCTGGGAGGATCCCGTGTGCTGCAGAGTGGCTGGACCAATGTGCCCAACTTCAGGCCAGTGCTCTGGAGGGCATGTGTCTGGAGCCAGTGCTCTGCAGCGAGAGGCTGCTGCAGTTGGAGGCCCACACAGGCCAAGGAATAAGGATGGATGAAAAATAAATAATAAAATTTTAAAAACCAATAAAATAGGCCAAAATTCAAAAGAAAAAGCACTCTCTGAGATGTTTTCTATTAAAAAAAAAAAAACAAAAAACCTCAACATTATGATGTGAAAACTTTCCAACTGAGAAGGCAAACTGTCATTTACAGTGACATCATAGCTTTGTATATTTACTGGCAAAACTTTCTGCATGATGATTTTTCTATATGGGCTAAACATTTTTCATAATATTTTAAAATAAGACTTGTATTGCTTAGGACTATGTGTGGCTGAAAATCTCCAGAGATCTCCAAGTAGTGGTTGCTTAGAAGAGAATGACTTGAATTTTTCTGTCACCTAAAGAACTCCAGCAGCAGGGGATCCAGAACTGCTGTGGACTCGTAGCTCTTCCGCTCCATATCTTTCTCATGTTGCTTTTGGGTTCAAGGCTCTCCTAGAGCTTCATCTATTACCTCTAAGTTCAGCCAACAAGAATGAGGAAGAGCAGAGACAAGGCACATCCATCTCTTTCTAAGACCTCTGGAAGGTCTCAACAACTGTATTTATATCATCTTAACTAGAACCTTGTCAAGAAGCCACGCCTGACTGCAAGGACCCTACAGCATGTCATCTTTCCCACAGTGGCATGTGCCAGTGTCGGGTTCTGCTACTGGGCAAGAGAAGGGGAAAATATGAATTGCTACCAGCATCCCTTCCCAGAGAATTTCTATTCAACAATCCCTTTCTTAACAAAGTCAAATGATACTTTAATAGTATGTAAACAATGCTAAAATGGAGGTATTAAATGGAATGCTATGATTTATATAGATGAAGTAATATGGATAATGACAATAGTTTTAAACCCATTTGGCATATAAGGAATGGGTTTCCTTGGTGGCTCAGGCTGTAAAGAGCCTACCAAGTGGGAGACCCAGGTTTGGGACGATTCCCTGGAGAAGGGAATAGCAACCCACGTCAGTATTCTTGCCTGGAGAATCGCATGGACAGAGAAACCTGGTGGGCTACAGTCCATGGTGTGACAGAGTCAGACATGACTGAGCAACTAACACATAATGCAATTATTATAAGCTCACACCTTTGCCTTACTGATACTAAAGAGTAGCAGAATCATCCCGGGGCTATTAGATAATCCCTCATAGGGCAAGAAATTAGTCAGCAGGTCATGATATCTATCGCGAGAGCTCATAAGAGTGAGCGATTTCTTCAAAGGTCCAGCCAGTCCTTTCTACCTACCCCACCTGTCTCTTTCCTACTTTTTTTGTCTCCTGCCAAAACCAATCATCTGATGATTTTTCTATATGGGCTAAACATTTTTCATAATATTTTAAAATAAGACTTGTATTGCTTAGGACTATGTGTGGCTGAAAATCTCCAGAGATCTCCAAGTAGTGGTTGCTTAGAAGAGAATGACTTGAATTTTTCTGTCACCTAAAGAACTCCAGCAGCAGGGGATCCAGAACTGCTGTGGACTCGTAGCTCTTCCGCTCCATATCTTTCTCATGTTGCTTTTGGGTTCAAGGCTCTCCTAGAGCTTCATCTATTACCTCTAAGTTCAGCCAACAAGAATGAGGAAGAGCAGAGACAAGGCACATCCATCTCTTTCTAAGACCTCTGGAAGGTCTCAACAACTGTATTTATATCATCTTAACTAGAACCTTGTCAAGAAGCCACGCCTGACTGCAAGGGACCCTACAGCATGTCATCTTTCCCACAGTGGCATGTGCCAGTGTCGGGTTCTGCTACTGGGCAAGAGAAGGGGAAAATATGAATTGCTACCAGCATCCCTTCCCAGAGAATTTCTATTCAACAATCCCTTTCTTAACAAAGTCAAATGATACTTTAATAGTATGTAAACAATGCTAAAATGGAGGTATTAAATGGAATGCTATGATTTATATAGATGAAGTAATATGGATAATGACAATAGTTTTAAACCCATTTGGCATATAAGGAATGGGTTTCCTTGGTGGCTCAGGCTGTAAAGAGCCTACCAAGTGGGAGACCCAGGTTTGGGACGATTCCCTGGAGAAGGGAATAGCAACCCACGTCAGTATTCTTGCCTGGAGAATCGCATGGACAGAGAAACCTGGTGGGCTACAGTCCATGGTGTGACAGAGTCAGACATGACTGAGCAACTAACACATAATGCAATTATTATAAGCTCACACCTTTGCCTTACTGATACTAAAGAGTAGCAGAATCATCCCGGGGCTATTAGATAATCCCTCATAGGGCAAGAAATTAGTCAGCAGGTCATGATATCTATCGCGAGAGCTCATAAGAGTGAGCGATTTCTTCAAAGGTCCAGCCAGTCCTTTCTACCTACCCCACCTGTCTCTTTCCTACTTTTTTTGTCTCCTGCCAAAACCAATCATCATCAAGGTGACCAAGGCTCTACTCTCCCAGCTTACCCTGGTCACGAGTATCACAATCAGACAAGCAGTAAAAATCAAGAGATGCTCTAGGGCTTCCCTGGTAGCTCGGTGATAAGGAATTAACCTGTCAGTGCAGGAGACACGGGTTTGATCCCTGATCCAGAAAGATCCCACATGCTATGGAGCAACTAAGCCTGTGAGCCACAACTATGGGGCCTGTGCTCTAGAGCCGTGGAGCTGCAACAATTGAGCCCATGTGCTGCAACTATTGAAGCCCAGGAGTCCTAGAGCCCGAGTTCCACAACAGGAGAAGTCACTGCAACAAGAAACTTGCTCACCTCCCCTAGAGAGTAGCCCCCACTCCCTGTAACTAGAGAAGAGCCAGTGGCAGCAGTGAAATCCCAGGATAGCTAAAAACAAATAAATAAAATTTTAGAGCAGACAGAGGTCCAGTTTTTTTCTTCTGTCACAGAATGCCCTGTGTCTTTGTCCCTGAACCCAAATACAGAGATTAAAATTGCAGGTGCTCAGTGAAACAACAGACAAAGAATTAATCTCCAAAACATACAAGCAACTCAGACAACTCAGCACTGGAAAAATGAACCTAATCAAAAAATGGGAAAAGGACCTAAACAGACACCTCTCCAAAGAAGACATACAGATCGCCCCAAAACACATGAAACGGTGCTCAGCCTTGCTTATAATTAGAGAAATGCAAATCAAAACTACAATGAGATACTACCTCACACCCGTCAGAATGGCCATCATCCACAAATCGACAGACAATAAATGCTGGAGAGGGTGTGGAGAAAAGGGAACCTTCTTGCATTGCTGGTGGGAGTGTAAATTGATACAGCTGCTATGGAAGACAGTATGGAGATTTCTTAAAAAACTAAAAATAGAAGCACCATACGACCCAGTAATCCCACACTTAAAAATCTGAAAGAAGCACCTGTACCCCAATGTTCATGGCAGCTCTCTACACAATAGCTAGAACATGGAAGTGACCTAGATGTCCATCAATGAACGAATGGATACAGAAGCTCTGGTACATATATACAATGGAATACTACACAGCTGTCAAAAGAAATGCAGAAGTATCATCCCTAATGAGGTGGCTGGATCTAGAACCTATCATAAAAAGTGAAGTCAGTCAGAAAGAGAAGGACAAGCACAATATACTAACACATATATATGGAATCTAGTAGGATGGTGATGATGGCACATGCAGTGAACCGATGGAGAGACAGACATGGACAGTGGACATATGGACATTGTGGGGAAGGAACAGTGGGTGGGAGGCATAAAGGAAGTAGCATGAAGGCATGTACTATCATATGTGAAGAAAATAGCTATAGTCATTGCTCTGTGAGAAAAGGGGACCCTGCAGGGGTGCTGTGTGATGGTCTGGAGGGGTGGGATGGGGGGGATATACATATGACTAATCTGGGAACATACATATCTATAAACAACAAAACTCTGTAAAAGTTAAAAGTAAAATAAAAGTTAAAAAAAAGAGAAAAGATTGCAGGTGCTCCCTTCCCATTCTTCATGTGGAAGAGACTACCATGAGGAAGTCTGGAAAATTTGAGTTACTCAAAATTCAGATTTTAAATCAATGCAAAAGATTTTTCACATTGGACTTCACCAGTTCCTCTACACCCTTCCTGGATAGCTGCTCAGAGTGAGAGCCTGTTGACAGAGGAATGGATAAAGAGGTGGTATGTATATACAATGGAGTATTTGCCATAAAAAGGAATGAGGTTGGGTCATGTACAGAGATACGGATGGACCTAGAGACTGTCATACAAAGTGAAGCTTTAAAGAGGAAAACAAAAATTGTATATTAATGCATATATGCAGGGTTTAGAAAGATGGCACAGACGAACCTACTTGCAGGGCAGGAATAGAGACACAGATGCAGAGGACAGACAAGTGGATACAGGTCGGGGTGGGGTGAACTGGGAGACTGGGCTTCATGTACATGGACTGCCATGTGTAAAATAGACAACTAGCGGGGGGCTGCTGTCTAGTGCAGGAGTTTCAGCTCAGGACTCTGTGAGGACCTAGAGGGGTCGGGTGGGGTGGTGGGATGGAGGTTCAAGGAGGAGGGAATATATGTATACATACAGCTGATTCACTTCATTGTACAGCAGAAACTAACATAACATTGTAAAGTAACAATAAAAACCCAATACTGTAAACCCTGATTAAAAAAAAAAGAAACGTGAAAAATAAGTACATAAATAAAAGAATCAGAGCCTGGCCCCTATACTTCACATAGAAAACTGCCAAAAACTCTTCTGAAATACTGTCTCAACACAAGACTAGTACCCTTCCAACAGCATAACCAACATCAAGGAATCACTCCTCTTAACAGTCAGTTGCCTTTTCTCCATTGCTATCAGCTCAGATAGCTTACTGTCAATAAGACAAAACTGGGACTTCCCTGGTGGTCCAATGGCTAAGACTCTGCACTTCCAATGAGTAGGGCCTGGGTTCAATCCCTAGTCAGGAAACTGGACCCACATACCTCAACAAAGAGTTCATATGCAGCAGCTAAGATCTGGCATATAAACAATAAATAAATGAGAACAACTACAAGCTAGACACTTAAAAAAAAAAAAGACAAAATTCTGGACCTCTTCAGCTTCCTTCACAATTAATTAAATGACTGACTGTGATCTTCTGGATTTCTAAAGCTGCCTTTTGACCCTCAAATTTACTTTGGAGCCTTTGAGCTACTGAACCCCTCTGGACCTTCTTCATCTCATTAGAAAAAGCAGTGCTTTACAACAGACACTCCCTAAAGCATGTCCCAGCTCAGACACAACCCACGATGCCACTGCAGGACTACCAAATAGCAAGGCTGTATCATGCAAGGGAAGCTTTAAATGTCTCTTGCAAGGTTTCATTAAGAACTACAGCCATTTAAAAATAATTTGACAATTCTTCTGGATGAATTCTTCTTCTGAAGAAATCGTTTGTATACATCATCCTGTCTTATCAAACTTTCACAGCTGCCGATGAGTGGTAACACACTGGGCCATTTTGAGAGAGTTGGTGAAATGAAAAGTGATATAGTCTGCCAGGTAAGCACCAATTAAGATGATTTAAACATTTAAGAGTTTCAGCTCAGGACTCTGTGAGGACCTAGAGGGTCGGGGTGGTGGGATGGAGGTTCAAGGAGGAGGGAATATATGTATACATACAGCTGATTCACTTCATTGTACAGCAGAAACTAACATAACATTGTAAAGTAACAATAAAAACCCAATACTGTAAACCCTGATTAAAAAAAAAAGAAACGTGAAAAATAAGTACATAAATAAAAGAATCAGAGCCTGGCCCCTATACTTCACATAGAAAACTGCCAAAAACTCTTCTGAAATACTGTCTCAACACAAGACTAGTACCCTTCCAACAGCATAACCAACATCAAGGAATCACTCCTCTTAACAGTCAGTTGCCTTTTCTCCATTGCTATCAGCTCAGATAGCTTACTGTCAATAAGACAAAACTGGGACTTCCCTGGTGGTCCAATGGCTAAGACTCTGCACTTCCAATGAGTAGGGCCTGGGTTCAATCCCTAGTCAGGAAACTGGACCCACATACCTCAACAAAGAGTTCATATGCAGCAGCTAAGATCTGGCATATAAACAATAAATAAATGAGAACAACTACAAGCTAGACACTTAAAAAAAAAAAAGACAAAATTCTGGACCTCTTCAGCTTCCTTCACAATTAATTAAATGACTGACTGTGATCTTCTGGATTTCTAAAGCTGCCTTTTGACCCTCAAATTTACTTTGGAGCCTTTGAGCTACTGAACCCCTCTGGACCTTCTTCATCTCATTAGAAAAAGCAGTGCTTTACAACAGACACTCCCTAAAGCATGTCCCAGCTCAGACACAACCCACGATGCCACTGCAGGACTACCAAATAGCAAGGCTGTATCATGCAAGGGAAGCTTTAAATGTCTCTTGCAAGGTTTCATTAAGAACTACAGCCATTTAAAAATAATTTGACAATTCTTCTGGATGAATTCTTCTTCTGAAGAAATCGTTTGTATACATCATCCTGTCTTATCAAACTTTCACAGCTGCCGATGAGTGGTAACACACTGGGCCATTTTGAGAGAGTTGGTGAAATGAAAAGTGATATAGTCTGCCAGGTAAGCACCAATTAAGATGATTTCAAATCATTTAAAATGAGTGTTATGTAACAGTTACTGCTCTTTGGAAGAACTAGGGCTTTGTCTTCTCTGCAGGGGAACAGAATCATCTTCCTTCCCAGCCCTGTAGGATTATCTGACATCACTGCCTGTGCAGCGCATATTCTATAATGCTCACTGTAATTCCAAGTTCAAAGTGACAGGGGCAGCAGTAGACACTGTAGCCTGAGAAGATCCCATTTTCCTCTTTTGCCTTTGCTTCCTTTCCAGAACTTCTGTGTGCCCTACTCTACTGCATAAAGAATAGTTCCATATGGATGATTTCTGATGCTCACTTCCTGACGAGGTCTCTCTGTGTAGTGGTAAATAATACAGAAGCTTTAACTTCCAACCACTCGTCCATTTGCCCATCAAATTATAATGTAAAATTTAGTATTTTCACTCTCCAGTGATTTAGATGTCTCACTCCTCCACTCTTCAATCCTTCTAAATAGGGTTGGTTAGAGGAGAATTGTATTTTAAAAGCAATGTTATCCAAAAGTAAGTGTGTAAGTGCACCTCCTAAGCATCAAAGTAACACTTGCAAAAAGGAAAAATTTGTAACCTAGTGTTTGGTTTTGTATATTCAAAATGTCACCCAATACCTTGCATACAGGACTTTTATAGCTCCAAGTAAGATGAATGCTGGCTACCATGAAACAACTTTCTTAAATTTTGGTCTGAGGGAGGGGCTTAACTTTAAACATGGGATCCCCACAGGAAATAAAGGAAGTTCCTAAAAGACTTCATTAACCTTTACTTGTTTCAACATTTCAACTCATTAGCCTCCATAGATGATCACACCTCCTTGCAAACAGCTCTCTGAAGGATGAGGCTGTCAACTAATTTACAGTAAAGGTGTAGATTCGAATTTACATGTCTCTTGCAAGGTTTCATTAAGAACTACAGCCATTTAAAAATAATTTGACAATTCTTCTGGATGAATTCTTCTTCTGAAGAAATCGTTTGTATACATCATCCTGTCTTATCAAACTTTCACAGCTGCCGGAGTGGTAACACACTGGGCCATTTTGAGAGAGTTGGTGAAATGAAAAGTGATATAGTCTGCCAGGTAAGCACCAATTAAGATGATTTCAAATCATTTAAAATGAGTGTTATGTAACAGTTACTGCTCTTTGGAAGAACTAGGGCTTTGTCTTCTCTGCAGGGGAACAGAATCATCTTCCTTCCCAGCCCTGTAGGATTATCTGACATCAGTGCCTGTGCAGCGCATATTCTATAATGCTCACTGTAATTCCAAGTTCAAAGTGACAGGGGCAGCAGTAGACACTGTAGCCTGAGAAGATCCCATTTTCCTCTTTTGCCTTTGCTTCCTTTCCAGAACTTCTGTGTGCCCTACTCTACTGCATAAAGAATAGTTCCATATGGATGATTTCTGATGCTCACTTCCTGACGAGGTCTCTCTGTGTAGTGGTAAATAATACAGAAGCTTTAACTTCCAACCACTCGTCCATTTGCCCATCAAATTATAATGTAAAATTTAGTATTTTCACTCTCCAGTGATTTAGATGTCTCACTCCTCCACTCTTCAGTCCTTCTAAATAGGGTTGGTTAGAGGAGAATTGTATTTTAAAAGCAATGTTATCCAAAAGTAAGTGTGTAAGTGCACCTCCTAAGCATCAAAGTAACACTTGCAAAAAGGAAAAATTTGTAACCTAGTGTTTGGTTTTGTATATTCAAAATGTCACCCAATACCTTGCATACAGGACTTTTATAGCTCCAAGTAAGATGAATGCTGGCTACCATGAAACAACTTTCTTAAATTTTGGTCTGAGGGAGGGGCTTAACTTTAAACATGGGATCCCCACAGGAAATAAAGGAAGTTCCTAAAAGACTTCATTAACCTTTACTTGTTTCAACATTTCAACTCATTAGCCTCCATAGATGATCACACCCTCCTTGCAAACAGCTCTCTGAAGGATGAGGCTGTCAACTAATTTACAGTAAAGGTGTAGATTCGGAATTTACACTTTGCACTGCTTATGCAGCAAAAACATTTTCAAAACACTAGACTGATCAATTCCAATGAAGCCTCCATAACTGAAATTTCACATTTTAGATTTTTAAATTCACCTTAGGTCAATAACATTTAAAATGCGTTTGGCTTTTCATAAAGATGGTGTGAAAGGTGAAGAAGGAAATCCCTGCCCTTCTTGAAGCCAAAGCCAAAGCAAAAGCTTTGAGGGCCAAGAAAGCAGTGCTGAATGGTGTACACAGGCACAAAATCAGAAGATCCAGACATCACCCACCTTGTGGAGGCCCACACTGTGGCTAATATCCTCAGAAGAGTGCTCATAGAAGAAATAAACCAGACTACTCTGCCGTCATCAAATTCCCCCTCACTACCGGGTCAGTCATGAAGAAAACAGAAAACAGCTCCACGCTGGGGATTCACTGTGGATATCAAAGCCAACAAGCACCAGGTTAAACAGGCTATGAAGAAGCTCTGTGACCTTGACGTGGCTAAGGTCAATACCCTGATCAGGTCTGATGGAGAGAAGAAGACATATGCCCAATGGGCTCCTGACTATGACGCCTTGGATGTTGCCAACAAAACTGGGATTATCTAAACTGTCCAGGGATTTCCCTAGTGGTCCAGTGGCTAAGACTCCATGCTCCCAATAGAGGGGGCCTGGGTTGGATCCCTGGTCAGGGAACTAGATCCCACATGCTGCAACTAAGAGTTTGCATGCCGATATTAAAGGTTCTGCATGCCACAATGAAGACCCAGCAAAGATAAACAAGTAAATAAAGAAAAACTTTAAAAAATAAACTAACTGAGTCTCTCTGGCTAATTCTAAAATAAAAGTTTTCAGTATAAAAACAAAGTATCCAAACTCATTATAAATGAATTATATAAGTTTATATTTTCTTACATCAAGATGAAAGAATACAGTCTTTCACGAACAATTTAAATTTGAATTTTTACTATCCATTATTTTTATAGAGCAAAGGGACTTTGGTTTTAAACAATATAATCTTGATACAGTCATTTTACTCTTCTTTCATATATAAATGTGAGATATTTAGACCATAAAACTGCTAACCATCCCTCTGGCTGTAAGAGCTTATGAAGTGATAAAAAAGAAACTCTGGCTCGATTTGCACGTCTTCATGTTTTTGCTGTACTTCTATCCCTTACATTATAATAATGATGCTGTAGATTTGTAGAACTCAACTTTTCTCGAGGCACTTTCAAGTGCGTCAACTCATCGACTCATGGAAAGATGTACTTGGAGAAAGGCTCTTCATATTCTCACTCACATGTTTTTCTCTGACAGCTGCTAAGCTTGGGGAATTTATCAAAGCCATAAAATCCTAACCTGGAAAGGTCATGCGATTTATATCTTTTTGCAGCCTTCAATAAAGCCAAGGATCAGGACAGCACTGAGTTTTTCACATTTCACCCTGTGCCTCTTGATTAAATTAGATCCTAAAGTGATTTTTTTTTCTTCCTTCCTTTTTATTTTATTTTAATCTGCTAAATGATTTAAAATGGTGAACTAAAACACAGTGTACATTCCTACAAGAAGAGAAACATGACAGACTACAAATAATGTTTTATTTCAGAGTAAAATCTCACCAAGGAAGCATAAGCAGCTAATTGCTTAGTGAAGTTTTAAATGTGAAATGGCTTAATTCTGGAATGGAGGATTATGAGTGGCTGATAATACAAAAAAAACTGGGAGGTTTCTTCCACATACATTCCTTTTCGTTTTTCCATAACTTATGTATATACTCACTTTTATCAGCTCTCCTCAGTGCTGGCTGTCCTTTGGGGATATAAAGATGAAGAGTAATGGAAAGTAGCTAACATTTACTGAGAATCTAGTATGTGCTTAGCCATGCTAAGCACTTCATGTACAGTTTAAGCCAACCTAAGGTCTGCAAAATGACCTGGGTTCTAACACTGATCTGCTAGAATTTAATAGTTGTAAAAATTCCAAACTCATTATAAATGAATTATATAAGTTTATATTTTCTTACATCAAGATGAAAGAATACAGTCTTTCACGAACAATTTAAATTTGAATTTTTACTATCCATTATTTTTATAGAGCAAAGGGACTTTGGTTTTAAACAATATAATCTTGATACAGTCATTTTACTCTTCTTTCATATATAAATGTGAGATATTTAGACCATAAAACTGCTAACCATCCCTCTGGCTGTAAGAGCTTATGAAGTGATAAAAAAGAAACTCTGGCTCGATTTGCACGTCTTCATGTTTTTGCTGTACTTCTATCCCTTACATTATAATAATGATGCTGTAGATTTGTAGAACTCAACTTTTCTCGAGGCACTTTCAAGTGCGTCAACTCATCGACTCATGGAAAGATGTACTTAGAGAAAGGCTCTTCATATTCTCACTCACATGTTTTTCTCTGACAGCTGCTAAGCTTGGGGAATTTATCAAAGCCATAAAATCCTAACCTGGAAAGGTCATGCGATTTATATCTTTTTTCAGCCTTCAATAAAGCCAAGGATCAGGACAGCACTGAGTTTTTCACATTTCACCCTGTGCCTCTTGATTAAATTAGATCCTAAAGTGATTTTTTTTTCTTCCTTCCTTTTTATTTTATTTTAATCTGCTAAATGATTTAAAATGGTGAACTAAAACACAGTGTACATTCCTACAAGAAGAGAAACATGACAGGCTACAAATAATGTTTTATTTCAGAGTAAAATCTCACCAAGGAAGCATAAGCAGCTAATTGCTTAGTGAAGTTTTAAATGTGAAATGGCTTAATTCTGGAATGGAGGATTATGAGTGGCTGATAATACAAAAAAAACTGGGAGGTTTCTTCCACATACATTCCTTTTCGTTTTTCCATAACTTATGTATATACTCACTTTTATCAGCTCTCCTCAGTGCTGGCTGTCCTTTGGGGATATAAAGATGAAGAGTAATGGAAAGTAGCTAACATTTACTGAGAATCTAGTATGTGCTTAGCCATGCTAAGCACTTCATGTACAGTTTAAGCCAACCTAAGGCTGCATGGACAGAAAACGGTAGCACCTGGGTTCTAACACTGATCTGCTAGACTGACCCAATGCTGTTAAAGTGTCTCTCAATTGAAGAGTAAGCCAGAGTCCTAGTTGTCAAGCAGATTATTGAAATCTGATGAGTTGGATGATCCAGTCATTCTTCCCATACACCAATACTTGCCTCTAAATTGTTCTTTTGTGTCAAGGATTCCTCTCTCACTCACTCCCACCAGAGCAAAACAACACAAACTTAGTAGTTACCTCTATGAGAGACTTTTTCCGTTTCTTAAAAATGTGCTTGTTAATGACTTGGCAATTGTTTAGTGCTTTATTTTTATTATTATTTTTTAAAATTGTGGCCTCTTTTATTTATTTTCATCCATCTTTATTCTTTGGCCTGTGTGGGCCTCCCATCGCAGTGGCCTCTCTCCTCGCAGAGTACTGGCACTGGGCACATGCACCCCAGAGAGCTGGCTGGTAACTGGACACACTGGTCCAGCCACTCCACGGCCATGCAATCCTCCCAGGCCAGGGATCGAACTGGTGCCCCCTGCACTGCAAGGCAGACTCTTTCCTTTTTAAATGAAGTGTGAAGTCACAGAAATACTGTAGAAACTCTGGTAGAATTTAGGACATTTTGGGGACTACTTCATACTGGAATTGGCAGCTACATTCTCAAGTTTTAAGTAAATGAGCAGTTGGGCCATCAAAGAGGAGAGTGCTACAGTTCCTACTTGATTATCTTTAAAAAATAATACTCATATTGATGAGGATACAATGAAACAGTCACTAACTAGGAAGTGTGTATTGGTACAACTGTTTGAAAAGCAATTTGCATTCAGTCTAGAAAGATGGTCATGCCTTTTGACTGAATAACTTCACCTCTTAACTGGAATCTATTCTAGGGAATGGACTAGATATTTGAACCAGAGCATGTTTATATGCATGTTCACTAGTCCTTAAGAGTAATACCAAAATATTGTATTTATATGTATGTTAACTAGCCCTTCATAGTAAGCCCCACAATATTGAAAGCAAGTTATAAATGCATAAGAATATGGAAGTGAGTAAATACAATACATAAATTACACACTGAGATTCACAGCCATTTCTTGTGACCTTTTCCAAATATTTTGAATGATGCTGGAAAACATTCACTACAAAATTTTAAGTGAGAAAAACAGGATCAAACCATTATACGCATGAAGATCCTTTTTTAAAGATAGATAACTACAAGAAAGACAGAGAAGGAACAACTGGGCAAGATATATATAACCATTAAAAAGAGTTCAATGAAACAAAACAGTCTCAAGGCAACCAAACAGTAACAAAAAGCTATGGTTTTGAAAACCAAGGGAGAGTGGTTTTGAATTAGGCAATGATTTCTTAGATATTACATCAAATCACCAACAACAAACAAAAAAAATAAACTGAACATCATCCAAACTTTGTGCTTCCAGGGGATACCATCAAGAAAGTAAAAAGACAGCTCACAGAATAGGATGACATTTTTTTAAAAAATTTCGGCCGCTTTCATTGGTTTTTTATTTATTTATTTTCATCTATCTTTATTCTTTGGACTATGTGGGCCTCCCATTGTGGTAGTGTCTCTCGTTGCAGAGCACCAGCTCTGGGCACATGCGCTCCAGAGCACTGGCTCGTAACTGGACACACTGGTCCAGTCGCTTTGTGGAATGTGGGATCTTCCTGGGCCAGGGATTGAACCAGTGCCCCCTGCACTGCAAGGCAGACTCTTAACCCACTGGTCCACCAGGGAAGCCCTAGGAATACATTTTTGAGAACCATATGTCTTCTAGGTAAATTGTATCTAAAAGAACTCTTACAACAAGTAACCCATTTTTAAAAAATGGTCAAAGGAATTGATACTGTTGTCCAGAGAAGATAAACAAATGACCAATAGGCACATGAAAAGATGCTCACATGATTAGCCATCAAGGAAATGCAAACCCAAACCACAGTGAGAAACCACTTCACACCTACTGGAATTGCTACAGTCAAAATATCAGATAATTGCAAGTATTGAGGAGTAGGCAGTGAAACTGGAGCCCTCATACACTCCTGAGGGAAAATGCAAAGTGGTGCAGCTACTTTGGAAAACAATCTAGCAGTTCCTTAAATGATTAAGCAGGAGGTTACCATTTTCATTGTTGTTTAGTCTCTCATTTGTGTGTGACTCTTTTGTGACCCCATGGATAGTAGCCCATCAGGCTCCTGTGTCCATGGGGATTTTTAGGCAAGAATATTGGAATGGGTTGCCATGTCCTCCAGGAGATCTTCCTGATGCAGGGATTGAACCCAAGTCTCCTGCATTGTAGGTGGATCCTTTTCCACTGAGTCGTCAAGGAAGACCTAGTAGTTTACCACCTGGCCAAGCTATTCCACTCCTAGGCATACCCAAGAGAAATGGAAACATATGACCATGCAAAAATTTATACGTGAATGTTCATAAAACATTATTCACAATAGCTAAAGTGAATGCAATCTAATTATCCATCGAACAGTAAATGAATAAATAAAACGGACTACATATAATGGACTGTTACTCAGCAATGAAAATAAGGTACTGCTCTGTGTTGCAACATAAATGAACCTTGAAAGTAAAAGCAGTCATATGTACACCTATCACGGATTTAGGTCAGTATGTGGCAGTAAACAACAAAACTCTGTAAAAAAATAATAATAAACACAATTTAAAGAAAGAATCATATACGGCATGATGCCAGCTAAAATATGAGATATCCAGAACAGGTGGATCTCGAGAGACAGGAAATCGATCAGTGGTAACTCAGGCTAGGGGAGGTAGACTGGGAGAGAGTGTGGCAGGGACAGCTGCTCGGCGTGGGGACAATGAAAACGTTCTCGACCGGTGACAGCAGCACAATTCTGTTAATATACTCAAGGCCACTGTGCTGTGCATTTTCAGTGCATGAACTGTACAGTACATGAACTATATCCCAGTAAAGCTGATAGTTTTAAACCAGGAACAAGAATAATTATTCCCATTATTTTATCCACCAACCTTACAGCAGGCTCCTACTGTGGCTAGCACGATGGAAGACACACAAATAAAGGAATTCCCATGAACTAACACTGCTATTAGGAACAGTTACTGTGTACATACACCTAATTATCTAGCTATTGTATTCACTCATATCATTACAAAGAAACAGGGATTGACATTTCTCCATTAACTTTTCCTGAGCAATCATATATAACTTTATTATTTAATATTGATTTCGACCAAATAGAGCTATACTTCCAATTGTCTTATGTAAATATCTACCTTGGTGTCCAGAAGGCAGAAGAAGAAGGGGGAAGCAGAGGATGAGATGGATGGCATCACCGACTAATTGGACATGAGTTTCAGCAAGCTGAAGGAGAGAGTGCAGGACAGGGAAGCCTGGTGTGCTGCAGTCCATGAGGTTACAAAGAGAAGGGCATGACTGAGCAACTGAACTGAAGACAGACTAACAGGAGAAAATCAAACACAAGATTAGTAATGTGAAGAGACGAAGGACAGGGAAACCTGATGTGCTGTAGTCCATGGGGTCACAAAGAGAAGGGCACGACTGAGCAACTGAACTGAACTGAGGTGTCCAGCTAACATCTCAAACAAAAGTTTCAAACAATATTTTAATCCTCCACTCTTGTCCCTTTCAGGTATACCAAATGCACAGTCTTTCTCTTCCCACCTCTCAGAGAGTGCATGCACTCTCTGGTGGAAAGGAGGTTAGAAACCTCAGAATCTCCTGTAGTCTGCTCACCACTTTGCCTCTCATCCAGGCCATCACCAAGGTCTCATACTCCAACCTCTTAAATGTGTCTGGGATGCATTTCCACTCTCTCCCTCTACTACTGCCCTGGTTCACGCCTTCACCTAGAACAATACAGCCATTTCCTAAATCATGCCTTTAATTTCCGTCTTCCCCCTTCAATTCTCATCCTCATGATGCAGGAAGGATAAACGCTCCTCCTATTTTAACTGTGTGTTTTAAACATTTTAAAGTTTAAAGACTATAGGTTCCAAATATTGGAAATGATAGAGTAACCAACACGTGTATATTTAGAGTGCTCAAAGAACTAAAAAAGTAAGAAAAATCATAGGGAAGCTCAGAACAGTATAGAAGTACTATATTTTAAAATAACCAATAGACTTTTTAAAATCAGAATTATAGTCAAGTCCATATACACAGGTACATACACACGCATACGGGGCCTTCCTCAGTAGCTCAGCAGTAAAGAATCTGCCTGCAATGCAGGAACCACAGGAGAACCAAGTTCGATTCCTGGGTCGGGGAGATTCCCCAGAGGAGGGCATGGCAACCCCCTCCAGTATTCTTCTCTGGAGAATCCCATGAACAGAGGAGCCTGGCAGGCCACAGTCTATAGCATCGCAGAGAGTCAGACATGACTGAAGCAACTTAGAATATATATATATATTTATAGATACACACACACACATCTCTATACACACACACACACACACACTACACATTATATGATAACCATTTGGATTGTCCTCAGTTGGAACTATAATGAATAATTCCGCCATAAATATTCTCACACATGTCTTGTGAGAGACTCTCTCTTTGTCTTTATCTCTGGCTTTTGAGAGTTTGATAGATTCTAACTTCTCTCATATATTGGGTTGGCCAAAAATTTCACTCAGCTTTTTCCATAAAATGTCACAGAAAAATCTGAACAGGGCTTCCCTGGTGGTCCAGTGGGTAAGGACACTGCCTTGCAGTGCCAGGCGCGCCAGTTCGATCCCTGACCTGGGAGGATCCCACGGGCCGCAGAGCGGCTGGACCGATATGTCCAACTACTGAGCAGGAGCTCTGGAGCGCATGCGCCCAGAGCTGGTGCTCTGCAACGAGAGAGGCCCACACAGGCCAAAGAACAAAAATGGATGAAAATAAATAAATGAAAGATCAATAGAAGTGGCCAAAAACAAACAAACAAAAAACCTGAACAAACTTTTTGGCCAACCAAATACTTTCCATTTCTACATTTTTGCACTAAATTTTCCATGGTTTCCTTAATGTTCTCATTTATTTGTGTCTGTTTGCTCTATTATTCCACCCAGCTACCCTTTAATTTAAATGACTATAATTCTAATTTTAGAAAGTCTATTGGTTATTTTCAAATATACATACTATTATACATCATCGAACCTGTCCTATGGTTATTTTTCTCATTTTCTTTGGTTCTTTGAACACTCTAAATATACACATGTTATGTTTCTGGTTATGCTATCATTTCCAGTTCTTGGAATCTATGCTCTCACGTTTGTTAGGTCTTCTAACTTTCTCTGTGGTACTTCATGGCCCTTATGGTTTACGCTTTTGAGGGTGCCCTAGTTTTCTGTGGGATTGTTTTCCAGTAGGGTTCTGTTGGGGTGAGTATCCATGTTATGCTGTAGATGCTTCTGCTGGGGATCTACTATTTCCTTCTGTTCCAGAATCTTTTTTCTTGTTCATCTCTCAATACTGGGCTCCCTATCACCCAGAAGGTATAAATCTGCAGTGAACAATGGCCCGGAGCTCTCAGCTCTCTTTGGTAGTATTCCCCGTATTGCCCTAGAAATACAATGAGCTTTGTCACCAAATCTCTGAGCCAGTGCACAGTTTTCTTAGTCCTCTTTTTAATGACTGAGGCAGCCTGTTGTGACTCCTGATTTGGTGTATGTAGTTCAGATCTGAGACTGTGGCCTGAACTCTACTGCAGTTGCCAGTAGTTAAACTCTGCATCTTTACTGCCTTCTCTCATGGTCCATTTAAGTTTCAGGTCCTGCTCGCTGGTCCGGCTTTGAGTTCTTCTTCATTTCTGAAGCTAAGAAGTTTCATTTCTGGATTTTGAACCTGGCCCAAGTATTTACATTTTCCTAATTTTCTGACATTCCTGGGTGTTGAAGTAAAAGGCTCTTCCACATCATCTCACAGATATTCATCACATACTTCCAAACACAAATATAACTGCATGGCCTTGAATGGACCCCTAAGGATCACGTCAATCTCCTTATCTGGCGATTCATAAAACTCCACATGCGGACGGGATCCTGGCTCCCAGGTTTCACCTGCAGGCATATTGCTAGCCCTTCCTCTTCCTCATGCTCCAGCAACAGCTGCCCAGGCTTTGTCCCCTGACATTCCACGCAACAGCACTTCCTTAAGAAAGAGGTGTGTTTTACATCCAATTTCTATTTCTTTTTAAAAAACTTGTGATTTTACATTGGAGTACAGCTGATTAACAATGTTATGTGAGTTCCAGGTGTATAACAAAGTGATTCAGTTACACTTTTACATGTATCTGGTTTTTTGTATGTTTTGGCTGAATTTAAAAAAAAAATTTTTGGCCTCTTTTATTGGTTTTTTATTTACTTGTTCTCATCCATCATTATTCTTTGGCCTGTGCACGCCTGCCATTGCAGTGGCCTTTCTTGTTGCAGAGCACCAGCTCTGGGTGCATGTGCTCCAGAGTGCTGGCTCGTAATTGGACACAAGGGTCCAGCCGCTCCCTGGCATGTGGGATCTTCCTGGGCCAGGGATCAAACCGGTGCCCCTTGTACTGCAAAATGGCCTCTCTACCCACCAGACCACCAGGGAAGCCCCCATGCATCCACACTTTTTCAAGTCTTTTCCCAATTACGTTGTTACAGAACACTGAGCAGAGTTCCCTGTGCTCTGCAGCATGTGTTTGAGGGCTGCCCATTTAAAATACAACAGTGTGCACACGCCAATCCCACACTCCCTAACTATCCCTCCCTGCCACCCTTTCCCACTTGTAACCACACATAGGGTTCCCCAAGTCTGTGAGTCTGTTTCTGTTTTACAAATAAGTTCATTTGTATTATTTTTTAATTCTGCATATAAGCAATATCATACAGTATTTATCCTTCTCTATTTGACTTCACTCAGTATGACAGTCTTTAGATCTATCCATGTCACTATAAATGGCATTATTTCATTCTTTTTAATGGCTGAGTACTATTTCATTGTATACATATAATCATGATATTCCATGGCCTCTGAATCCTTCAAAACCTCTGCATCTTCCATTTCAGAAAATTCAAAATGCGGTTTGAAAGCATAACTGACTGCATTATTGGTGTCCATTTAAAAGGCCAGAAGGGTGGTGTGTAGACAGGAGCAGTTGACCCAGTGTCTGTGAACTGTTGAATTTCATACTGATGCAAGCTGGCCTGTGTACACAGTCCCTCTGAGCTCATTAAGAGCACTCTCTGCTCTCAGAGAACATTTGCTCTGTCCTCTTTAGATAGGGTAGCCTGCTGAGGAGAGAGCAGTTATATTTTGTGTGCTTCATTAGAGCAAGGAAATATAGTTCACTGTGATCCAACAAATCTTAACTGCTAATGGACCGAGATAGTGTGAATGTTGAGTCTGAATTGCTGGGACATCAGAGAGCTGAAGGGGGAAAAAACCTCAAAGAACCAAAGAAATTGCATTTGTAAGCTTCATTTATATACCACATAGCAAGTGAATCAATAACTTGAAAATGTACAGTGAAGGCCAAAAAGGAGTTGATTGCAATCTTCAAACAGTCGGCAAAAAGAAAAAGTAGCAGTGCAAATTAAACTCATTCAAAAGAGTAAAGACGGTTGGTTCAAACTTAAGATTCAACTAGGTTAGCAAAAAATCATTATTCCGAGAAGAGACGACAGAGGAAAGTAATAGAATATGAAATGTGGATTGCCACAAAACCCCACCCAGATGTTGGTTTTGAGAATTTTGTTTCTCATAGCATAATTCACGAGAATGTAAAGTGGTATCCTTAGGAAGGCTGATGAGTATAAAATTTGAAGGTCAACATCAGGGTCAACAGAGTTTTACTAATTAGGGCAGGATCTGAAGAAATGAAAAATGACCATCTAATCCTCCAGTTTATGCTGTTATTCAAATGTACAGCCAAGTTAATGTAAAAAATCATTCACATTTTATCATTCTTATTTATTTTTCAATTTGGACTTTTTAACCCACCTTTTAAAAAATATTTATTTTAATTGGAGGATAATTACCTCACAATATTGTGCTGGTTTCTGCCACAAATCAGCATGAGCGGGCCACAGGCTCACATGTGTCCCCTTCCTCCTGAGCTTCCCTTTCACGTCCCTCCCCACCCCATCTCTGAGGTTGTCACAGAGCACCGATTTGGGATGCCCTGTGTCTACATCAAAGCTGCACTGGCTATCTATTTTACATACAGTAATGTGCATGCTTCAATGCTGTTCTCTCAAATCACCCCACCTTCTCCTTCTCCCACTGAGTCCAAAAGTCTGTTCTTTACATCTGTGTCTCCTTTGCTTCCCTGCATGTAGGATCATCAGTACCATCTTTCTATATTCCATATATATGCAAATTTGTCTTTCTCTCTCTGACTTACTTCACTTTGTATAATAGGCCCTAGGTTCATCCACCTCATTAGAACTGACTCAAATATATGTTCTTTTTTATGGCTGAGTAATATTCCATTGTGCATATATGTACCACAACTTTCTAATCCATTCATCTGCCAATGGACACCTAGATTGTTTCCATGTCCTAGCTATTGTAAATAGTGCTGCAGTGAACATTGGGGTACATGTGTCTCTTTCAGTTCTGGTCTCCTCAGGGTATATGTGCAGTAGTGAGTCTGCTGGGTGATATGGTAGTTTTATTCCTAGTTTTTAAAGGAATATCCATACAGTTCTCCATAATGATTATATCAGTTTGTGTTCCCACCAACAACATAAGAGGGTTCCCTTCTCTCTCCAGCATTCATTGTTTGCAGACTTTTTGATGATGGCCATACTGACTGGTGTGAGATGATACCTTATTGCAGTTTTGAGTTGTATTTCTCTAACTATGAGTGATGTTGAACATCTTTTCATGTGTTTATGACTCATCTATTTGTCTTTGAAAAAATGTCTGTTTGAGTATTCTGCCCACTTTTTGATTGGGATGTTTGTTTTTCCTGGTGTTGAGTTGCACTTTTAATTTGCACTTAGATATTAAGTGGAATATTGTTACACAGCCAAGTTTGTAAAAATTTTTAAATTTTTTTTCTTGGACTTTTAACCCACCTTTAAAAAATATTTATTTTAATTGGAGGATAATTACCTCACAATATTGTGCTGGTTTCTGCCACAAATCAGCATGAGCGGGCCACAGGCTCACATGTGTCCCCTTCCTCCTGAGCTTCCCTTTCACGTCCCTCCCCACCCCATCTCTGAGGTTGTCACAGAGCACCGATTTGGGATGCCCTGTGTCTACATCAAAGCTGCACTGGCTATCTATTTTACATACAGTAATGTGCATGCTTCAATGCTGTTCTCTCAAATCACCCCACCTTCTCCTTCTCCCACTGAGTCCAAAAGTCTGTTCTTTACATCTGTGTCTCCTTTGCTTCCCTGCATGTAGGATCATCAGTACCATCTTTCTATATTCCATATATATGCAAATTTGTCTTTCTCTCTCTGACTTACTTCACTTTGTATAATAGGCCCTAGGTTCATCCACCTCATTAGAACTGACTCAAATATATGTTCTTTTTTATGGCTGAGTAATATTCCATTGTGCATATATGTACCACAACTTTCTAATCCATTCATCTGCCAATGGACACCTAGATTGTTTCCATGTCCTAGCTATTGTAAATAGTGCTGCAGTGAACATTGGGGTACATGTGTCTCTTTCAGTTCTGGTCTCCTCAGGGTATATGTGCAGTAGTGAGTCTGCTGGGTGATATGGTAGTTTTATTCCTAGTTTTTAAAGGAATATCCATACAGTTCTCCATAATGATTATATCAGTTTGTGTTCCCACCAACAACATAAGAGGGTTCCCTTCTCTCTCCAGCATTCATTGTTTGCAGACTTTTTGATGATGGCCATACTGACTGGTGTGAGATGATACCTTATTGCAGTTTTGAGTTGTATTTCTCTAACTATGAGTGATGTTGAACATCTTTTCATGTGTTTATGACTCATCTATTTGTCTTTGAAAAAATGTCTGTTTGAGTATTCTGCCCACTTTTTGATTGGGATGTTTGTTTTTCCTGGTGTTGAGTTGCACTTTTAATTTGCACTTAGATATTAAGTGGAATATTGTTACACAGCTCCTCAGTGATAACATTCTTTTAAACACCCCTTTCCCATTCTACACTTTCTCACACTTCCTTCACACACACACACAGACTCAATCAACTCTCAGGCATCTTTAGGTTGAATATCATGGGAATTCCCAAGATGGGAATTCAGTCTGATCAAATGACCACAGATCTTTTTTTTTTAAGCTTTAGTTTACTTTTAACTTTTATAGAGTTTTGTTGTTTACAGATATGTAGGTTCCCAGATTAGTCATATGTATATCCCTCCCATCCCACCCCTCCAGACCATCACACAGCACCCCTGAAGGAGCCCCTTTTCTCACAGCACAATGACTATAGCTATTTTCTTCACATATGATAGTATAGGCCTTCATACTGCTTCCTTTATGTTTCCCACCCACTGTTCATTCCCCACACAATGTCCATATGTCCACTGTCCATGTCTGTCTCTCCATCATGACCACAGGTTTTAACTAAAAGCATTTGCCTTACACTAACTCTTCCAGAGTACTGGTCTTGAGTTAAAATTAGTTTTCATGGAACACGAGGACTGAGTCAGTTGACTAGAGGACGAAGAGGAGGTGATGATGTCTCAGACTACACTACATGCCTTCATTCTGCCAGCTCTCCTATCAGTCCACACCACTGGTGTGTGGGACACTGGCAAGAGTGTGCATACACCTCGAATGCCACTCTGAAACAGTACTTCAGTTACTCAGTAACTGAGTAGACTGATAAAAGTACTAAGGCCAAGATACATGGTCGTATCGCCCTGCACATATGTATAGTCTCTGTTTAAAAATTGGAAAAAAGAATCGCCCAGGAAAAGTCCAACATTTATTCATCTGTTTCAAAGACTCTAGTTGTGTCTCATGTTAACTTATACAAAGTATCCTGTGTGAGCGTCTCCTCTGGCTTGCACTCACACAAAGAGAAGGAATTCAGAATGTTCAAAGAGACCTCTGACCCATGTCTGTAGCATGCTGTTCTCTACAGAAAGCAAGTCGCTGTCAAAGGGCTCGAGAGGAAAGGCGTACTCGGTGCCCTGCAGGATCCTGCAGCATATCTGCACTGATAATTACAATCTTCCCTGAACTATTACACAGCTGATGGAGGCCACCTCTGAACAGTTCCACTTCACCTAGCCTCCTGAGAAAGGTGAAGTGCCACCAGTGAAGAAAGAAAAGAAATGTTACACTGAAAACACAATCCAACAATAAAACTGCATATATATGCCCACAACTATGTTCTTGTGTATGTATCCATAGTTTTGTTTATATTTAGTCTTTATGTTGATGGAGTGACACATAATGATTTTATGTATGTAAAACATTTTTACCTTTACATCTACATTTTTGTTCACATTTATATTAATATTTCATGAAGTTAACAAAAATACACATAATGATTTTAATCTTGTATTAATATAAACTCACATATATTAGTATGAATCTGCATCAATTTCTTGGTCATTGTGTGTTTGTGTATGTGTGTATGAAACCATAAAGTAAAATTGTGGCATTCTCATGGTAGCTTTATAAAGATGCAATTATAGATGTATTTCTTCATTAAAGCAGTGGGATATAAGAAAAATAGATCTGTACATATAAAACTCATTTAGTAGATACCTTGTGTGAAATGAGAAAGCAATCTTTCATTGATTTAAAAGAAAAGAAACGTGGATATTCACATATAAGCCAATGACATCAGAACAAACCTCTCACCATACATAAACATAAACTCAAAATGGCTTAAAGACTTAAACATAAGATATTATACCATAAAACTCCTAAAAGAGATCATAGAGAAAACATTCTATGACATAAATCATACCAATTTTCTTAGGTCAATCTCACAAGGTAATAGAAATAAAAACAAAAATAAACAAATGGGACCTAATCAAACCTGTCAGCTTTTGTATAGCAAAATAAACCATAAACAAAATAAAATGATAACCTACAGAATGAGAGAAAATATTTGCAAAGCATGTGACTGACAAGGGCTTAGCATCCAAAATATACAAACAGCTCATAAAACTCAAGAACAAAAAATAAGCAACCCTATCAAAAAATGGGCAGAATACCTAAAAAGACATTTCTCTACAGAAGACATATAAATGGCCAATAAGCACATGAAAAGATGCTCAACATCACTAACTATTAGAGAAATGTGAATCAAAACTACAATGAGGTACTACCTCACACTGGTCAAAATGGCCATCATTAAAAAGTCTACAGATGCTGATGAGGGTGTGGAGAAAGGGAACCCTCCTACACTATTGGTGGGAATGTAAGATGGTGCAGCCACTATGGAAAATAGTGTGGAAGTTCCTTGAAAACTAAAAATAGAGGTTCCATGTGATCCAGAAATCCCCCTCTTGGGCATATCTTCAGACAGAACTATAATTCAAAAGGATATGTGCACCCCTATGGTCATAGCAGCACTATTCACAATAGCCAAGACATGGAAACAACCTAAATGTCTATCAACAGATGAATGGATAAGGCAAATGTGGCACAATATGTATATACAACAGAATACTACTCAGTCATAAAAAGAATGATATAATGCTATTTGCAGCAAAGCAGATGCAACCAGTGATTATCTTACTAAGTAATCAAGAAGAGAAATAAAAATACTCATGTGATATTACTTATATGTAGAAGCTAAAATATGACAAAAATGAGCGCATTGAGAAACATGGACACAGAGAAGAGACTGGTGGTTGTCAACGGGGAGGGTGTTGGGGAGCAATGGAGTGGGAGGTCGGGGCTCACAGATGTAAGCTTTTATGTATAGAATGGATACACAATAAGGTTTTACTGTATAGCACTGAGGACCATATTCAGTACTCTATGATAAACATAATGGAAAAGAATATTTTAAAAAGAGAATATATATTGTATGTATAATTAAATCACCTGGCTGTATAGCAGGAATTAACATGAAATTATAAATCAAACATATTTCAATAAAATACAAAAATTTAAGAAAAGAAAATCATGAATGAAGACAGCTATCATAGGTCAGGTTTCCCAAGAAACACATTCTGAGATCAAAATGTGTCTGTGTGATGTTTATTAAAAGGTGCCTCTGGGGGGCGCTGTTCCCAGGCATGTAGGAGCAGGACAGGCAGAGGAAGGAACGGAACTGCTTCTCAGGAACCAGAGGAGCCTCCTAAAGGAAGCTCTGAGGCTGGATGGCTTTTCAGCAATGCCCCAGAGTGAGGCAAACGGCTGGGTCTCTACACCCCTGCCTTGACCAGCCATAGGATGCTGGCTGCCCTGGTGAAGGAATGTAACCTTAATGAGGGAGGATAATGCCTGGGGATGAATTCAGCCATGAGCCGTTAGCAGTTGGGGAATGGAAGGGGGCCTGGGTGGTGCACCCAGCATCACTGCAAAATACTTGAATCCACAACTTTTTTTTCGGCTGCACCGAGAGGCTTGCAGGATCTTAGTTCCCCAACCAGAAACTGAACCCTGGGCCACAGCAGTGAAAGCACCCAGATCTAACCACTAGACTGCCAGAGAATTCCCCATTCATAATATATACATATATATATATGTGTGTGTGTGTGTGTGTGTATATATATACATATATACACACATATATTTGAGTGACAGCAATTAGAATTCACCTGCCAATGCAGGGGCTCAGGTGGATCCCTAGGTCAGGAAGACACCCAGAGAAAATGGCAACCCACTCCAGTATTCTTGTCAGGAAAAGCCCGTGGACAGAGAGGAGTCTGGAGGATGACTGTCCATACGGTTGCAAAAAGCCAGACACAACCAGTGACTAAACAACAATAAATTACTTGTTTCTCCAAATTTTAAGTCCACTGTTCTATCAGAGATCGCTTCTGAATGCTATACTTTTTTCTACTGATATTCTGCCTTTTTAGACCACTCAGTTAACTGCAGCACAGGTTTTTCATGTGGAAAAATACCTTCAATTACCTTGTAGAGAAATCTGACTGACAAAATGCATGCCCACTTTGTGGAAAGAGCTCCAGTTCCTTTATCTGGACAGTAAGGATGGTAATAATAGTAACAATCTCATGGGGTATGGAGGATAAATTAAATTATCCATGCAAAGGTCTTAGAAGAGTACTGTCACACCATTAGCTATAATGAGCATTATTATTTTTGGAAAACTCTATGAACTCATTATCACTCCATGGTTATGTGGACATACTCAGAACTGCTTCATAAACCAGTGCAAAGGTCAATGTCAGAAGC
Organism: Tragulus kanchil; assembly: GCA_022376925.1. Taxonomy (NCBI): domain Eukaryota; kingdom Metazoa; phylum Chordata; class Mammalia; order Artiodactyla; family Tragulidae; genus Tragulus; species Tragulus kanchil. The sequence continues at coordinate 100,998,047 of JAIOJX010000031.1, forward strand.
CTCTTTTCAGGCGGTAGACCAATGCCTTCACCCAGCCTTTGGCTGACTTCCATGTGATTGATTAGAAAAAAAATAAGTTTCTCCTCTGTTCTTGGTTTTAGCGTCAAGAAATATTGCTTCAATAGTATAGCAGAAAGAACAGTGTTAGGTCAACTATAGTAAAATCAAAAACTCATTGTCAAAGTCAGAGGTCCTCCAACCTTTCATTGTTCAGATGCACTAATTCACTCAATAGGTCAAATCAACCTAGGGACATAGCTGCAGAGAGAAGATTCAACTAGGGATGCCACCAGGGAACCACCACTGAGACAATGAAGAATCTGTGTGCAATGCAGGAGACCCGGGTTCGCTCCCTGGGTTAGGAAGATGCCCTGGAGAAGGGCATGACAACCCACTCCAGTATTCTTTTTTTTTTTTTTTTAATTTAAAGATTTATTTATTTATTTTGGTGTGGGTGGGGTGGGGAGGGAGGGGAGCAGGCGGGCCACTTCCATTGGTCTTTCATTTGTCCATTTTCATCCATCTTTTTTCTTTGGCCCATGTGGGCCTCCCATTGTGGTGGCCTCTGTTGTCGCAGAGCACTGGCTCTGGGTGCATGCGCTCCAGAGCTCCGGCTCGGTAATTGGACACATCAGTCCAGCCACTCCACGGCACATGGGATCTTCCCACATGCATACACACAAAGCTGGACATTTCGAAGAGAGTGGTCCTCAGGCTTTTCCATTCAAGTGTAGCTTGGAAGCTGCTAGATTTCCTTTAACAAAACACTTCAGTTTCATACATAAGCCCAGTGACCTTGAGTACAAGATCAAGTCTTAATAAGTCCAATAAAAATTCTGGAGGCAGCTTCTTAGATTCCCTCAGAAAACCAGAAATTAACTAGTAGATCCTAATGCTTTAGAATAATTATGCTAAAGGCAGCTTTATTCTCTCAGTCTGACTAATCTTACAGTATCAGAAACATTTTGCCTTCTTCATACTTTCTATATAGCCAGCTATGCAATGTCCAAACATCTGAGGAAAATGGGAAGAAATAGGCTGAAAAACAGTAAAAGACACAGCAATTAAACCAGCAATAGCTCACATCTGTGTTGTACTTCACAGTTTGTGAAGTGCTTTCATAAACCAGTGCAAAGGTCAATGTCAGAAGCCTCTTTTCAGGCGGTAGACCAATGCCTTCACCCAGCCTTTGGCTGACTTCCATGTGATTGATTAGAAAAAAAATAAGTTTCTCCTCTGTTCTTGGTTTTAGCGTCAAGAAATATTGCTTCAATAGTATAGCAGAAAGAACAGTGCTAGGTCAACTATAGTAAAATCAAAAACTCATTGTCAAAGTCAGAGGTCCTCCAACCTTTCATTGTTCAGATGCACTAATTCACTCAATAGGTCAAATCAACCTAGGGACATAGCTGCAGAGAGAGGATTCAACTAGGAATGCCACCAGGGAACCACCACTGAGACAATGAAGAATCTGTGTGCAATGCAGGAGACCCGGGTTCGCTCCCTGGGTTAGGAAGATGCCCTGGAGAAGGGCATGACAACCCACTCCAGTATTCTTTTTTTTTTTTAATTTAAAGATTTATTTATTTATTTTGGTGTGGGTGGGGTGGGGAGGGAGGGGAGCAGGCGGGCCACTTCCATTGGTCTTTCATTTGTCCATTTTCATCCATCTTTTTTCTTTGGCCTGTGTGGGCCTCCCATCGTGGTGGCCTCTGTTGTCGCAGAGCACTGGCTCTGGGCGCATGCACTCCAGAGCTCCGGCTCGGTAATTGGACACATCAGTCCAGCCGCTCCACGGCACGTGGGATCTTCCCACATGCACACACACAAAGCTGGACATTTCGAAGAGAGTGGTCCTCAGGCTTTTCCATTCAAGTGTAGCTTGGAAGCTGCTAGATTTCCTTTAACAAAACACTTCAGTTTCATACATAAGCCCAGTGACCTTGAGTACAAGATCAAGTCTTAATAAGTCCAATAAAAATTCTGGAGGCAGCTTCTTAGATTCCCTCAGAAAACCAGAAATTAACTAGTAGACCCTAACGCTTTAGAATAATTATGCTAAAGGCAGCTTTATTCTCTCAGTCTGACTAATCTTACAGTATCAGAAACATTTTGCCTTCTTCATACTTTCTATATAGCCAGCTATGCAATGTCCAAACATCTGAGGAAAATGGGAAGAAACAGGCTGAAAAACAGTAAAAGACACAGCAATTAAACCAGCAATAGCTCACATCTGTGTTGTACTTCACAGTTTGTGAAGTGCTTTCATAAACATCTCTTACATGATCTTAATAAAAACTCTGATGACAAAGTCTAAACTTTTCTTTGCTGCTTTACAAGGCTGCTAGAAGTCAAACTGTTTCCTGCAAAATTCATGTTGAAATCTTCACCCCCAGGACCTCAGAATGTGACCTTGTTTGGAGAGAGGGTTTTTACAGAGGGAATTTGGTTAACATGATGTCCTCGGGGTGGGCTCCAATCCAGTATGACTGGTGTCTTTACAACAAGAATAAATCTGGACACAGACGTGTACACAGGAGAATGCAGAGATGAAGATGAAGGCAGAGATCATGGTGATGCTCCCACAAGCCAAGGAATGCCAAAGACGTCCAGCAGACCACCAGAAGCTAGGCAGGAGGCTGGGGCAGACTCACCCTAAGAGTCCTCAGAAGGAACCAATTCTCCCTTGACCTTGGACTTCAAGCCTCCAGAACTGGAAAACAATAGACTTCTCTTGTTTAAGCACCTCCATGTGAGTCCTTTGTTAGGGCAACCCGAGCAAACTCATACAAAGGCTCTTCATGATCTGCCTTCTTGTTGCTCAGCTTCTCCTCCCACCCTTCCTTGAAAGGATTCCACTTTAAATTGGGCATCCTAGTCATGACTGTACAGAGAAGCTGCCACCTATTGTTGTGATTTTTTAATATTTATTTTCACTTATTTCTTTGGCTGTGCCAGGTCTTAGTTGTGGCATGTAGGATCTTTCATTGCAGCATGCTAACTCTTTGATGCAGCAAGTGGGGTCTAGTTCCCTGACCAGGGATTGGACCTGCATTAGGAACACAGAGTCTTAGCCACTTGGACCACCAGGGAAATCCTTGTCATGATATTAATTGATAGAAGTAGAACAGCTTGTATGGCAGGGCTCACTATACATTTCAGAATATGTGAGAAGACATAATCTCACCCTTCTAGTTTCATGAGATATTAATAGATACCAAACTCTGGGAGCCTACACTCACTCCATCATTAAGTTTCAACTTGGTTACTAAAAAAAATGAAAGTGTTTTCCTCTATCTTTAGCTCTAACAATTCAGCATAGCTCACATCTGTGTTGTACTTAACAGTTTGTGAAGTGCTTTCATAAACATCTCTTACATGATCTTAATAAAAACTCTGATGACAAAGTCTAAACTTTTCTTTACTGCTTTACAAGGCTGCTAGAAGTCAAACTGTTTCCTGCAAAATTCATGTTGAAATCTTCACCCCCAGGACCTCAGAATGTGACCTTGTTTGGAGAGAGGGTCTTTACAGAGGGAATTTGGTTAACATGATGTCCTCGGGGTGGGCTCCAATCCAGTATGACTGGTGTCTTTACAACAAGAATAAATCTGGACACAGACGTGTACACAGGAGAATGCAGAGATGAAGATGAAGGCAGAGATCATGGTGATGCTCCCACAAGCCAAGGAATGCCAAAGACGTCCAGCAGACCACCAGAAGCTAGGCAGGAGGCTGGGGCAGACTCACCCTAAGAGTCCTCAGAAGGAACCAATTCTCCCTTGACCTTGGACTTCAAGCCTCCAGAACTGGAAAACAATAGACTTCTCTTGTTTAAGCACCTCCATGTGAGTCCTTTGTTAGGGCAACCCAAGCAAACTCATACAAAGGCTCTTCATGATCTGCCTTCTTGTTGCTCAGCTTCTCCTCCCACCCTTCCTTGAAAGGATTCCACTTTAAATTGGGCATCCTAGTCATGACTCTGTACAGAGAAGCTGCCACCTATTGTTGTGATTTTTTAATATTTATTTTCACTTATTTCTTTGGCTGTGCCAGGTCTTAGTTGTGGCATGTAGGATCTTTCGTTGCAGCATGCTAACTCTTTGATGCAGCAAGTGGGGTCTAGTTCCCTGACCAGGGATTGGACCTGCATTAGGAGCACAGAGTCTTAGCCACTTGGACCACCAGGGAAATCCTTGTCATGATATTAATTGATAGAAGTAGAACAGCTTGTATGGCAGGGCTCACTATACATTTCAGAATATGTGAGAAGACATAATTTCACCCTTCTAGTTTCATGAGATATTAATAGATACCAAACTCTGGGAGCCTATACTCACTCCATCATTAAGTTTCAACTTGGTTACTAGCAGGGAAAAAAAGAGCTAAATGAAAGTGTTTTCCTCTATCTTTAGCTCTAACAATTCAGCATATTTTTTAAAACACCCTAGAGCATATGGAGCATTCAGAGGGTCAGTCACTCCAGCTCATGGATGAAGGTTGTGGAGAACAGGAACCCAGCATGTAGCTCCTATAAACGTCATCTGCAGATACTCTGTGGAACTTTCTCCACCTGGGGTCAGGGTGTCTGTCCTCTTGAGTCTGGACAGGCGCTGTGATCACCTGACCTATAGAATCCAGAATGCAGGTTTCCAGGTCAGGCCTTCAGACACTGGCAACATCTTCCTGCCTAGCATTTTTTCCCCCACATCCAATGGATTGTCTTAGACGTCGCACTCCAGAGACTGCTGTTCTCAGTAAAGGAAGAGGCAAAGCAAGAAATAAAGAAACTCCTCCCCAGAGGGTGTAGTCTAATCTGTGGCTGAAGAACTGGATCCATGACCTCTCGAGATGCTGGCAGTGACCCTGAAGGTCTTCTACTACATCACTCCTCTGAGTTTACACTCCTGTTGTGGTTCAAGACAACAGGTGGGAGCAGAAACTACAGACGCTGTTCATCTGCTAAGATGAACCACCACCTCTACCCTCACTTGGAATGACAGAATCATCAGTTTTGAAGTCAGACATACTTATTAACTGGGGCCTTGAGCAAGTGGGATAATCTCTCAGAAATTCAGTTCCTTCTTTCTAAATTAGAGACAAAAACATCTTCAGGGTGATTATGAGCAGTAAAGGGACTATTGTTTAGTTGCTAAGTTGTATTTAACTCTTGACCCCACAGACTGTGGCCTATATCTGTATTAAAATGAACATCTGACTATGTGCTTAAGTCACTGCACCCAAAGTACCCAGTTCCCCTGAAGGGCTCCTGTGTGAGACCCTCCTGGGTGCGGCCGATTTGCAATCTCGTGGGCATTTTGCTGAAGGCAGGGACTCTGGAGCCACTCGGCCCTTGAGGGCATCAGGGGGACATGGGAGACAATGCAGCAGCCTCCCGCGAGAATTAAAAAACCGGAGCTAACACTCCATCATTAAGTTTCAACTTGGTTACTAGCAGGGAAAAACAGAGCTAAATGAAAGTGTTTTCCTCTCTCTTTAGCTCTAACACTTCAGCATATCTTTTAAAACACCCTAGAGCATATGGAGCATTCAGAGGGTCAGTCATTCCAGCTCATGGATGAAGGTTGTGGAGAACAGGAACCCAGCATGTAGCTCCTATAAACGTCATCTGCAGATACTCTGTGGAACTTTCTCCACCTGGGGTCAGGGTGTCTGTCCTCTTGAGTCTGGACAGGCACTGTGATCACCTGACCTATAGAATCCAGAATGCAGGTTTCCAGGTCAGGCCTTCAGACACTGGCAACATCTTCCTGCCTAGCATTTTTTCCCCTACATCCAATGGATTGTCTTAGACGTCGCACTCCGGAGACTGCTGTTCTCAGTAAAGGAAGAGGCAAAGCAAGAAATAAAGAAACTCCTCCCCAGAGGGTGTAGTCTAATCTGTGGCTGAAGAACTGGATCCATGACCTCTCGAGATGCTGGCAGTGACCCTGAAGGTCTTCTACTACATCACTCCTCTGAGTTTACACTCCTGTTGTGGTTCAAGACAACAGGTGGGAGCAGAAACTACAGACGCTGTTCATCTGCTAAGATGAACCACCACCACTACCCTCAATTGGAATGACAGAATCATCAGTTTTGAAGTCAGACATACTTATTAACTGGGGCCTTGAGCAAGTGGGTTAATCTCTCAGAAATTCAGTTCCTTCTTTCTAAACTAGAGACAAAAATATCTTCAGGGTGATTATGAGCAGTAAAGGGACTATTGTTTAGTTGCTAAGTTGTATTTAACTCTTGACCCCACAGACTGTGGCCTATATCTGTATTAAAATGAACATCTGACTATGTGCTTAAGTCACTGCACCCAAAGTACCCAGTTCCCCTGAAGGGCTCCTGTGTGAGACCCTCCTGGGTGCGGCCGATTTGCAATCTCGTGGGCATTTTGCTGAAGGCAGGGACTCTGGAGCCACTCGGCCCTTGAGGGCATCAGGGGGACATGGGAGACAATGCAGCAGCCTCCCAGAAAGGGGATGAGGGTGGTATTATCTCTGTGGCACAGAAGGGGAAACTGAGGATCAGAGAGACATGACATAGACAAGGTCACACAGCAGAATAAGAGACAGGCCTAATGGAACCCAGGTGTCCTGGCTGGCACTCTCCCCTAACACACATGGTGCTTCCTGGGTACCAAAACCAAATCTTTGCACAGCATGTGACAAGACGGTGGTTGTTCTATACACCAGATTTCTTTCGAGAAACATCTAGAGAAGCACTAGAGTCGAAGTGAGACCTCTGTCAGGACTACAGAGAGCAAGGGTTGTGTCTTCAGGAAAGGAGGGATCACGAGGGAGTGGCGTCCAGCCAGGGAAGCACCAGAAGAGGCTTACTTCCTGAGTGTTCCTCCACACAGCCGCAGAATTGTCAACAAAGGCTACCAAAATCCGGAAACGTTAACTGTGGGGCTCTCATTGTGAAAACTGACTACAGAAGAGGCTGTGTTTGGTGTCAAGGTTGGGCCAAATGGAGCAGATGACCTGCGGAGACCCAGAAGCACTTAGACAGAGGGTCTCCTGAAGAAGGAAGCCCCAGGACTCCCCTGCCCTCCTGCAAAGGACTCTGGAGTGTAACTAACTGGGAAACTGGTAAGGCCTGGGGTAAGCAGCTCTTCAAAGAGTAGGAAACCTTCCTGACATCTGTGTTACAAATAGAAAAACCACTTGACTGACACATGGCCTCTGACAGTCAGGTGAAAGACTATCTTGATATTTTTCCCATCAAAAGAGACTTGCAGACAGAGCATAGACATAGGGACATCGTGGCGAAGAAATAGGGAGGGGGAAGCATGGAGGAAGTAACAAGGAAACCTATAGTGTTATGTGTGGTAAAGATAGCTAGTGTCATAGTGCTAAGGGAATAGGAGTGCTTACAATGGCTTGGGGCGAAGGTCTGGAGGGGTGGGATGGGGGGATCTGGGCGGGTGGGGACCATGGATATGCATATGACTGATCTGGGAACATACATGTCTGTGAACAACAAAACTCTGTAAAACCTTTAAAATAAAGAAAAAAAAAAAAAAAGACTTGCAAGACTTCCTTGGCAGTCCCGTGGTAAAAAGACTCCATACTTCCAGTAGAGCGGGTGTGGTTTCAATCTCCAGACAGAGAACTAAGATCCTACATGTCATGCTGCATGGCCAGAAAAGAAAAAAAGAATAGATCTATGTTTATACATAATACATTCGCTTTGCTGTATTGCAGAAGCTAGCACAACCTTGCAAATCACCTATACTCCAATAAAATTAAAAAAAAGAAACTTGTACACATACATTAAAATCATCTCACATTTTCTACAGTATTTTCTAGCGATCCCCAGTTTCCCAGGCTAAAGTAATTAATTATGCATTTGTTTTATTTTGTGTAAAGTAATCTACTGGGCAGGTATAGTCTACCTTGGGAAAAGCATATATCCCATGTTTATGTCAAGAAATATAAAATTTTGTTCTGAAGTTTTTTGGAATGAAAACCAAAGCATATATTATATATAAAATGACTCATGGCTGTTAACAAAAATCAAATAATCCCTTAAAATAAATAGCTGCAATTTTGTCAGCTAAATGAAAACAGAACAACAGTTTTTAACTGCTTTTGTAAGCAAAGGTGTGATGAAAAAATGAAAACATGTGTTCTTCTTTAGAGAAAAGTTGAGCTTTGCTTGATCTTTTAGAATCAGGGCAGAAAAGGAAGAACTACCTGGGACAGTTTGCTTCCTACTCAACTTACCCTCGTCAGGTTATTGTGTGAAAATTTTTATCCCCCCAGATATCTACTGCACATATATTAGAATATTCCCCCAAACATGTAAGCACATCAGTCATAATGGACACAAGTGAGAAATGAGCATCTCAGAAGGACTGAGCATTGAGCAAGCATCCACTTAAAAAAGCAACTTCCCAACGTGTGGGAATAAATGATGGATTTCTCTCTGCACTTTGGTCTGTAAATGAATAACTTCAAGACAGGTTGGGAAGCAAAGTTTAAGAGGCTCTAGAAACTCTAGGGTTGTTAAAGGGTGTTTTTCAAACTGAAGACTATTTGAAAGACCCGTAATTTCCTCTTAATAAGTGTTTGCTTACTTTTAAAAGCAATGATTTTATAATAATAGCCAAAATTCCTATGGTGAATGACTATTAAAATTAAGTTCATCTTATCTGAAACATGGCAAGTAAAGGTCAAAATGAAATCATCTCCTTTTGCCTTTAAGTGCTTTTACCAATAGAAGCCTAAACTACCTCTGTTGGCTCTGAGCTCACCGCTCACACGGACTCGTCTCCAGCCAGCCGGTGCCCTAAGATGGGGGAAGGCAGCAGCAGCTCCAGCAAAGGAACCCAGGGACAAAGGAACTCAGGGACAAAGGAACCCAGGGACAAAGGAACCCAGGGACAAAAAACCCAGGGACAGCAAAGGACCCAGCAAAGAACCCAGGGCCAAATAGCAGATGCTTTCACAATTAGCACTTTCTGTGCAAATCTGTGCATGGCTAATAACTATCAGCCTGTTTTAGGCAATGGATTGTCAGCCAAGACAATGGTTCCCTTTCTAAGAATGTGTTCAGTAGAAGTATATTTAATAGTGTTAAGTATGCACTGAATGCATGAATATTCTGAGCGCCGTGCAAATGATTCAGGAAGAAGAGAGCGCTACCATCAGAAGAAAAGGTAGGAAAGGTGGAGGAAGACAGGAACAGGAACGTGGTTTCCTCACACAGACAAATCCTTACCCTGTGGAGCCAGCCCCGTGAGAAAAACAAGGTGGGAGAACCCCAAGCAGATACTGGACACATGCTCTGTGAGGTGGCACCGGAAGGGGCTCCAGGTGATGCCAGTGTCTGATTAGACACCCTGTGAGCTGCTGTTCCATGAACAGAAATGGCGTTCTCCAGGCCACTATGCTTGTGACCAGAGTGTAATGACTGAACAGAGTCAGGGCTTTCCTCCCGATGGTAGAATGTGAAGGGCACTGAGAATAAAATGCCCACAATTACTAATAAGTAGAAGAGAACTTCGCATAAAATTTCACTCATTTCTTCCATGACATGACTTGGCGCTTCAGTGACCTTGCGGATGCACTGCCATCCTTTCTCCCCAACCTTCAAGCCACTAGCCTAAGGTAACAGTCTGGATTGAAGAAGACTATTTGAAAGACCCCGTAATTTCCTCTTAATAAGTGTTTGCTTACTTTTAAAAGCAATGATTTTATAATAATAGCCAAAATTCCTATGGTGAATGACTATTAAAATTAAGTTCATCTTATCTGAAACATGGCAAGTAAAGGTCAAAATGAAATCATCTCCTTTTGCCTTTAAGTGCTTTTACCAATAGAAGCCTAAACTACCTCTGTTGGCTCTGAGCTCACCGCTCACACGGACTCGTCTCCAGCCAGCCGGTGCCCTAAGATGGGGGAAGGCAGCAGCAGCTCCAGCAAAGGAACCCAGGGACAAAGGAACTCAGGGACAAAGGAACCCAGGGACAAAGGAACCCAGGGACAAAAAACCCAGGGACAGCAAAGGACCCAGCAAAGAACCCAGGGCCAAATAGCAGATGCTTTCACAATTAGCACTTTCTGTGCAAATCTGTGCATGGCTAATAACTATCAGCCTGTTTTAGGCAATGGATTGTCAGCCAAGACAATGGTTCCCTTTCTAAGAATGTGTTCAGTAGAAGTATATTTAATAGTGTTAAGTATGCACTGAATGCATGAATATTCTGAGCCGTGCAAATGATTCAGGAAGAAGAGAGCGCTACCATCAGAAGAAAAGGTAGGAAAGGTGGAGGAAGACAGGAACAGGAACGTGGTTTCCTCACACAGACAAATCCTTACCCTGTGGAGCCAGCCCCGTGAGAAAAACAAGGTGGGAGAACCCCAAGCAGATACTGGACACATGCTCTGTGAGGTGGCACCGGAAGGGGCTCCAGGTGATGCCAGTGTCTGATTAGACACCCTGTGAGCTGCTGTTCCATGAACAGAAATGGCGTTCTCCAGGCCACTATGCTTGTGACCAGAGTGTAATGACTGAACAGAGTCAGGGCTTTCCTCCCGATGGTAGAATGTGAAGGGCACTGAGAATAAAATGCCCACAATTACTAATAAGTAGAAGAGAACTTCGCATAAAATTTCACTCATTTCTTCCATGACATGACTTGGCGCTTCAGTGACCTTGCGGATGCACTGCCATCCTTTCTCCCACCTGGAAGGTAACAGTATCTGGATAATCATTCAAGCCACTAGCCTAATAGTCTGTAAGGCACCGTGGAACAAGGCTCAAGATGACCACCAGCTCCATTTCAGTCTAACACAGGCTCAGAGAAGGGAAGCAAATGAGTCTTGGGGAAATACAATTGTGTAAAACAGAGCAGTTGTAAAGTCATAGAAGCTTAGAATTTTCATCCACATTCATTCTTGCTTTAAGACGAAAAGTAAGAAAAGAGTAGTATTTTAACAGTAATGACATTCAAATACGATCCATTTGTTTACTATAAGATAGCTGTTATATATTTGATTACTATAAAAGAACTAAGCTGATAATATTTGTTCAAGGTTCAGAATAATGTATTCCCCACTTTGCAAAAGATTCTCTGTTATTCTCCTTAAAGAGCCAGCTTCAATAGGCACCAGTGGCATTGCTGGACTCTGAAATTATGATTTCCCAGCAATCATTCTGGAATCGCTGTGGCAGGAAGTGAAAAGGCTTGCCTTTTTCCTAACTCTGCTGGACAGACTAAATGTTTGTTTTGCCCTCTAGTGTCCTATTTTGCAAAGATAAAAATGTATTATAAAAATGATCACCCAAAGGAGAGAGTTTCTATTCAATTTATTTCTAAGATGATCATTGTTTTTAGGGATGAAGGTCATGAAACTTCCCAAAGATGTTTTCCATAGAAATTCTCCACCAATATTTTTCTAGATGGCATTGATACAGAAAAAGCTCAAACTGCAGAACAAAGGAAAAGTTTGCAGTAGGTATCCAAATTACAAAATTGGAAATTTTAGAACAAATGGACCTAATGGATATCTATAGAACATTTCATCCATCAGCAACAGAATACACACTCTTCTCAAACACACAAGGAACATTCTTCAGGATAGATAATATGCTAGATTATAAAACTAGACTTAATAAATATAAAGAGATAAAAGAATCATAGAAAGTATATTTTCCAAAAAGAAAACTAGAGGTCGGTAACAGTAGGAATTAGGGCACTAATGTAGGCAAACCCCGTGACTTGGCGCTTCAGTGACCTTGCGGATGCACTGCCATCCTTTCTCCCACCTGGAAGGTAACAGTATCTGGATAATCATTCAAGCCACTAGCCTAATAGTCTGTAAGGCACCGTGGAACAAGGCTCAAGATGACCACCAGCTCCATTTCAGTCTAACACAGGCTCAGAGAAGGGAAGCAAATGAGTCTTGGGGAAATACAATTGTGTAAAACAGAGCAGTTGTAAAGTCATAGAAGCTTAGAATTTTCATCCACATTCATTCTTGCTTTAAGACGAAAAGTAAGAAAAGAGTAGTATTTTAACAGTAATGACATTCAAATACGATCCATTTGTTTACTATAAGATAGCTGTTATATATTTGATTACTATAAAAGAACTAAGCTGATAATATTTGTTCAAGGTTCAGAATAATGTATTCCCCACTTTGCAAAAGATTCTCTGTTATTCTCCTTAAAGAGCCAGCTTCAATAGGCACCAGTGGCATTGCTGGACTCTGAAATTATGATTTCCCAGCAATCATTCTGGAATCGCTGTGGCAGGAAGTGAAAAGGCTTGCCTTTTTCCTAACTCTGCTGGACAGACTAAATGTTTGTTTTGCCCTCTAGTGTCCTATTTTGCAAAGATAAAAATGTATTATAAAAATGATCACCCAAAGGAGAGAGTTTCTATTCAATTTATTTCTAAGATGATCATTGTTTTTAGGGATGAAGGTCATGAAACTTCCCAAAGATGTTTTCCATAGAAATTCTCCACCAATATTTTTCTAGATGGCATTGATACAGAAAAAGCTCAAACTGCAGAACAAAGGAAAAGTTTGCAGTAGGTATCCAAATTACAAAATTGGAAATTTTAGAACAAATGGACCTAATGGATATCTATAGAACATTTCATCCATCAGCAACAGAATACACACTCTTCTCAAACACACAAGGAACATTCTTCAGGATAGATAATATGCTAGATTATAAAACTAGACTTAATAAATATAAAGAGATAAAAGAATCATAGAAAGTATATTTTCCAAAAAGAAAACTAGAAGTCGGTAACAGTAGGAAAACTCGAAATTTCACAGGTATCTAGAAATTAAATAATACACTCGTGAATAACCAATAGGTCAAAGAAAAAATTTAAAAATACTTGAAACAAATTAAGACGAAAACATCACACCAAAACTTATAGATGCAAAAATAGCTCTAAGAAGTAAATTTATAGTCATGAATGCCTACATTAAGAAAATAGAAAGAGCTCAAATAAATAGCCTAACTTTACAACTTAAGGACCTAGAAAAAAATAAAAGAAAAGAAAGACCATAAAAATCATCAAAAAGATCAATGAACCTAAAAGCTGCTTTTTATAATTATTTTTATTTTACTTTTTACTTTTACAGAGTTTTGTTGTTTACAAATATGTACAATCTCAGATTAGTCATATGTATATCCCTGGTCCCCTCCCTCTTCTACTCTGGTGTTTTTTTTGGGGGGGGTCACCTCTACTGATCTTTCATTTATTTATCTTTGTTCTTTGGCTTGTGTGGGCCTCCCATCGCAGTGGCCTCTCTCATTGCAGAGGACCAGCTCTGGGTGCATGCACTCCAGAGCTCTGGCTCAGTAGTTGGACACATCCATCCAGCCGCTCCGCGGCACGTGGGATCCTCTCAGGCCAGGGATCAAATCGGCGCCCCTTGCACTGCAAGGCAGTGTCCTTACCCACTGGACCACCAGGGAAGCCCCACCTTTTTTTTTTTTTTTAAATAAACAAAAATGACAGACTGTTAGCTAGACTAATAAAAATTAGACTGAAACAAATAAAATTGGAAAGGAAAGAAGAGGACATTGTAACTGACATCACAGAAACACAAAGGATCATAAGAGACTACTCTGAGCAAACAAAAGCCAACAAACTGCATGCCATAAGAAAAAGTGGATAAATTCCTAGAAACATACAGCCTACAACCACAGAATCATGAAGAAATTAAAAATCTAAACAGCAATAATGAGTAATGAGATTGAATCAGTAATCAAAAACTTCTCAAAAAAGAAAACCTCAGGACCAGATGGCATCGTGGTGAATTCTATCAAACATTTATAGACTTAATACCAATCCTCCAACTCTTCAAAAATATAGAAAGGAGGGAACACTCCAAAATTCATTTTATGCACTACTCCAATACCAAAGCCAGATAAAAACACTACAAGAAAGAATACTTATATCTCTGATAAGCAGAGGTGTAAAAATTCCCAATGAAATACCAGAAAACCAAGTTCAATAGCAAATTTAAAAGATTATTTACCATAATCAAGTGGGATTTGCCCCTGGGATGCAAGGATAGCTCAACATATGCAAATCAATAAATGCAACACATCCATTAATAGAAAGAGAGAATAAATCACCTGATCATCTCAACAGACACAGAAATGCATTTAACAAAACTCAGTATCTGTTCTAAAAACTCTTAACAAATTAGGTATAGAAGGAACATACCTTAACATAATAAAGACCACATATGACATGCCCCCAACTAAAATCATATCAATGAAATGCTTTTCCTCTAAGATTAGGAACAAGACAAGGACACTCACTTTTGGTTCTTTCATTCAACATAGTACTAAAAGTCTTAGCTAGAGTCATCAGGCAAGAAAAAGAAACAGAAGGTATCCAGGTTAGAAACGAATAACTTATTCTGGTAGTCATTCACAATATACACATGTACCAAATCATGACACTGTACACCTTAAACATTATATCTTAATTATATATCAATAAATCTAGAAAAGGAAGAACAAAATATTAAAAAGGGCTGACCATGTATTGTTGATTATGAAAGTTAGGTGACACACATATAGAAGCTTCTTATACTATTCTGTTTTTGTACATGTTTAAAATTGCTCATGGTGTAAAGTTTCTAAAAGCAGCATTCAATGATTCAACTATTATTATGACCAGAAGTCATATTACTATCAGGCTAAGAATATCTACTTCTGGAGAAGAAAATGCAACCCACTCCAGCATTCTTGCCTGAAAAATTCCATGCATGGAGAAGCCTGGTGAGCTACTGTCCAAGGGGGATATATATATATATATAAAACTATTCTACTATTCTTTACTATTGTACTGTTATACACTCTATTTTACTTCTCTGGCAGTTAGTTATAAAGCAAACTCTAATTCTGTCATCAATATTATGCTATCATGACTTAAATAGTAATTTTTTAAGCACAATGTAGTTCTCACAAATTAAGAAAGGAAAGCCCAGCACTTTTTAAAATTTACTCTTCATGAAGAAAGGTACTGAGATTCATTTAAAATACGTGTCCCTACATAACAACATGCAAGTGTTCATATGACAGCTTGGCAAAGATGCTAGAGGATCTCTTTTTAAATTTTTTTTAATGTGGACAATATAGTCATCCAATTGTACATGTGAGAAAACGGAATCTTATAAAGTTTATGTAAAGTTACTCATGTCTTTCAGATGTTAAGAGGCTAAGTTGGGATAAGAATCCAAAAATGTCTGATTCTAGAATCTGCATCAAAGGAGGTTCTAAATCACATTTCTACAGAAAAAAAGAGAAGCTTAAAAATGGCAAATTTTTATTATAGGAGACTAGTGAACTGTATAATCCCAGATTACTTACACAGAGGTCTGTTCAGAAATCAAGACAAAAGCTGAATCACCACAATTAAAAACAAGAGTCACCAATATGGAGAAGAACCACAAGCTTCTAGTATTGATGACTTAACAAGGTCCGGTGCAACAAAAATTTTTTAAAAACTCAATAAAATTGAAGTTATTCCTCTCTTCTCTTATGAACTTATTAGGCAATCAAAGGAAGGGAAATAGGGAATAAAAGTTCTCTCATTTTGTCTCAGTAAGAGCTTTATTAATAATTAGATGCAAAAAGAGCTTTGTATTTTATTCATAATTGAGAGCTCATTTACCTCACACTGTAAAGAAATTTATCAAAAATAGTCCCCTGTGACCTGTAGCTCATCTCTTTAATGTCAGTGAGTTCTATGGCCATCCGAAGCTTCAAGCAAAAGGACCTTGAGAATTGTAATAACAAGTCACTTGGCTTTATCTAAAATGAGCCTCTAATTGCTTAGTCATGAAAGAGTCTAATTTGTGTGTTTTGTGTTATGTCCTTGGTGGCGTCTGCCTGTCCCTGTCCTGCTCCTACCAGAGAGAACTGGTTCACAAGAGCAAAATGTGGTAATTAGCCATGGAAATGAGAGCTGTAAGGACACTGCTGTCCCCAAAATGTGCACACATAGTCACACTCCACAATTCACAGCAAAAATCCCATCAGAAAGAGAACCATTTGTCACCTGACCTTTCATTCATTAACTGAAAGTTCCACATGGTAAGGAGGAAGGGGAAAGCAAAGAATAATGTCACAGCAGACACTTCACAGAATAAACAGCACATCCCTATAAAATCTTGGCTGGAAACTCTAGGACTAAATTTCAGGTCATAGGGGAATTGTACTGGGTGGCGACTTAGAAACCTGGACTGTAGACAGGCCTCACTCTTGCCCCGGAAGCTGAACGACCCTGGGCAAAGTGCCTCCGCCAGCTTGAATCTAATGGCCTCCTTGGTGGACCAAGGCCTGTGAATCCCAGGAGAAATTCCAACACAGACATTCCATGTTCTGCATCAAAGGAGGTTCTAAATCACATTTCTACAGAAAAAAAGAGAAGCTTAAAAATGGCAAATTTTTATTATAGGAGACTAGTGAACTGTATAATCCCAGATTACTTACACAGAGGTCTGTTCAGAAATCAAGACAAAAGCTGAATCACCACAATTAAAAACAAGAGTCACCAATATGGAGAAGAACCACAAGCTTCTAGTATTGATGACTTAACAAGGTCCGGTGCAACAAAAATTTTTAAAAAACTCAATAAAACTGAAGTTATTCCTCTCTTCTCTTATGAACTTATTAGGCAATCAAAGGAAGGGAAATAGGGAATAAAAGTTCTCTCATTTTGTCTCAGTAAGAGCTTTATTAATAATTAGATGCAAAAAGAGCTTTGTATTTTATTCATAATTGAGAGCTCATTTACCTCACACTGTAAAGAAATTTATCAAAAATAGTCCCCTATGACCTGTAGCTCATCTCTTTAATGTCAGTGAGTTCTATGGCCATCCGAAGCTTCAAGCAAAAGGACCTTGAGAATTGTAATAACAAGTCACTTGGCTTTATCTAAAACGAGCGTCTAATTGCTTAGTCATGAAAGAGCCTAATTTGTGTGTTTTGTGTTATGTCCTTGGTGGCGTCTGCCTGTCCCTGTCCTGCTCCTACCAGAGAGAACTGGTTCACAAGAGCAAAATGTGGTAATTAGACATGGAAATGAGAGCTGTAAGGACACTGCTGTCCCCAAAATGTGCACACATAGTCACACTCCACAATTCACAGCAAAAATCCCATCAGAAAGAGAACCATTTGTCACCTGACCTTGCATTCATTAACTGAAAGTTCCACATGGTAAGGAGGAAGGGGAAAGCAAAGAATAATGTCACAGCAGACACTTCACAGAATAAACAGCACATCCCTATAAAGTCTTGGCTGGAAACTCTAGGACTAAATTTCAGGTCGTAGGGGAATTGTACTGGGTGGCGACTTAGAAACCTGGACTGTAGACAGACCTCACTCTTGCCCGGAAGCTGAACGACCCTGGGCAAAGTGCCTCCACCAGCTTGAATCTAATGGCCTCCTTGGTGGACCAAGGCCTGTGAATCCCAGGAGAAATTCCAACACAGACATTCCATGTTTTTCCCATCAGGCTACCTACAAATGGCTTAGAGAAGGATTTTAACTCTTCAATAACCAATGTCATTTATAAACAAATCTGCCAGGACTTTCCTGGCATTCCAGTGGTTAAGACTGTGCCTTCCCATTTGCCAGTCTCTGCTTGGCCCATGCCAACACCCAGCTCTTTGGCATTCCAGCAAAAAGGGCCAAGGAACTGGAGGGGTGGGATGGGGGGGATATACATATGACTAATCTGGCATCATACATATCTGTGAACAACAGAACTCTGTAAAAGTAAAAAGTAAAATAAATTTTTTTTAAAAAAGGCCAAGGAAGCTGCAGAACAGGATGTTGAGAAGAAAAAATAAAGTGCTCTTGGCAACTTGTGATTAAAAAAAAAAAAAAAAAAGACTTCACCTTCTAATGCAGAAGGTATAGCTCTGAGCCCTGGTTGGGTGGTTAAGATCCCACATGCCTCACTCAGAAAAACCAAAACGTAAAACAGAAGCAATATTGTAACAAATTCAATAAAAAACTTTAAAAATGGTCCACATCAAAAAAATTTTTTTAAAATATGGGCTTCCCTGGTGGACCAGTGGGTAAAGAGTCTGCCTTGCAGTGAAAGGGACACTGGTTCGATTCCTGGCCTGGGAAGATCCTATGTGTAGCGGAGCAGCTGGACTAGTGTGTCCAATTATGAGTCAGCGCTCTGGAGCACATGTGCCCAGAGCCAGTGCTCTGCAAAGAGAGAGGCCACTGCAATGGAAGGCCCACACAGGCCAAAGTATAAAGATGGATGAAAATAAATAGCTAAAAAACCAATAAAGGAGGCCAAAAAAATTTTTTTAAGTTTAAATAAATTAAAAAATAAAGGATTTGCTAATGACAAAACCCTAAACACAAAAAACTTCTCACAAATGTCTGTCCTAAAGAATATACTCCAAAAGGAATTCCAGTAGATCAACATTTAAAAACTGTTTGAGTGTGCAGACACAACTGCTGAGAATTTGAGCAATCAAGATCCAAATAAAGGGACACTCTGTCATCCTAGCAGGAGTATAAATAAAACTTTATGGCAAAATTCATCCAAAGTCTCACAGTATGTTTGGCTAGCAATTCTGCTTCTGAGAATTTACTGTGAAGAAATGATGGCACAAAGGCACTGAGATGCATATAACAGGGATGCTCATCATATCATGGTCCACAATTTTAAAAAGATGAAAACAAAATGAAAAATAATATTATTGATTTAATCAATTGGTTTAGAAAAGAAATATCTGTTAAGGAAGGCTAGTGCTGTTTCAGATAAACAGCATATGTATTGTATTTCTGGAACAGAACTATGTGTACAGGTGTGTACATATGTGTATGACACACTGAGTATGGAAATTAGGCAGCATGATGGAGTTTGGTCTGGTTTGCTTTGGTTGTCTTGCAACTACTGGCCATCTCCTTTGCAATGTTGCTTTCTCCGAGACTCTGCATATGCTATTCTTCTGACCCAGAACATTACCTCCAGTCTTTCCCTTTGGTTTATCCGAAGTCTTCTCGGCTCTTTCCTTGACCTTCAAGGTTAAGTTAAATGCCCTCCTGCAAGCTACTGAAGAAATGTGTATTTACCACTCTCTCTACTGACATGGCCAAGAATCATAAAACCCTGTTTGTTTCTCCTGACCCTTGAATGACACTGTCAAGGAAGTATCTCCACTATTATATCTCCAGTTCTAACCTAGTATCAGACTTAGTAGTGGGTATCCCATAGTTATTTAAAGCTCAACCATATATATCTCTCAGAATCTCATATATTCTCATTCTATTGTCTAACAAGAGGATTTTCCATTATCAAACTCTATATTTAAATTACCCAGAGAATCCATGCAAATAGTGAACACTGGAAACAGGAGAGAATTCATAAAGATCAGGAAGTTATTTTTTTCGTATTACTTACAAAATATATTGAACTTCCCCCTTTACTATCTTTTATATGATTGCTCATAATACACAAAAAATGACTCAAAGATTTACTTTAAATTTTTAAAATGTAACTAGAGAGAAAAAGATGATGCTATTACATTTTAACATTTTTAAAATATCTATAAAACAGAAGACATTGTTTCCCATTCTCACTGTCATACTCAATCTCCTCTGTTGAGGACTTGTGAGCAGCACATCAAGATTGCTGTCATGACTGGTAAAGGTTAAGCTTTCATGTTGGAATATGTTCTTCCTCCATGGGAATTTAGACTTCCAAGCAACACAGTAGAAGGTGCAATTCCATGGGACCACGAACAGTCACATCTCTGGGCTTGCTGTGCCTGCTGATCCTAGCACATCCTTTAGCCTTTGAGGAACATTTCCCTCCTAATTTAGGGAACAAGGCCATGACAACTCACCACACTAGTGAGCTCCCTTCCTAGTCCCCGTATTGCAGGTAACAATGTTCAAATTATTACAATTATCTGTCACTGTTTAGACTAATGTTCTTCTGGTCACCTCTGAATACCTCTTAAGTTTTTGGAGAGGTAGTAATAGTATTTAATGACTATCATAACAGTACAGAAGCCAACATGAGCAAATAATTTGTGCCTAAATTTGTTAGAATTTCTAATGATAGAGACATAACTGTCCTCACTGTGAGCCACCAAAACTGAGTCATTGGCCAAACTGGATTAATCTCAGTTCCCATTCCTTCCTCTTCACTCATCACTCTACCAAGTGTGTCCTCTCTTCCCATCCTTCCATCAATCCAAACCCTTGCCACTAAGTTCTGTTATCCTCACTGCCCTCAAGTTCAGGGTTAAATATAGTTCCTCTCTTCCCAGAGCCTTTATGCTAGATGGAATATATTCACCCTGGAAGTCCCATGAGAGGTTTATACATTCTTCTATTTATTCCTTTATGTATTCACTCAATGAACTTTGACAGAAGGCCCATTGTCTGAGATAATCCTCACCACTTGCTTTGTAATTTTGTGTAGACACATGTTTCAGTCTCCATTACTAGACAGAAAGTTCCTTGGAGGAAGGCTGCAAGTCTGATTTATTCATATCCCACAAGACAATTTTTGGTGTGGACATCAGTTATCATTCCAATATAAAATAAGGGCAATGCCAAAGAATGTTCAAACTACAATTACACTCATTTCACACACTAGCAAGGTCATGCTCAAAACCCTCTGAGCTAAACCCCAACAGTACATGAATTGATTGATAACTTCCTGATGTACAAGCTGGATTTAGCAAAGGCAGAGGAACCAGAGGTCAAATTTGCAATATCCACTGGATCATGGAAGAAAGCAAGGAAATTCCAGAAAAACATCTACTTCTGTTTCATTGACTTTGTTAAAACCTTTGACTGCATGGCTCACAACAAACTGAAAAATTCCTAAAGAGAAGGGAATACCAGACCATCTTACCAGCTTCCTGAGAAACCTGTATGCAGGTCAAGAAGCAACAGTTAGAACTGGTCATGGAACAATGGACTGGTTCCAAACTGGGAAAGGAGTACATCAAGGCTCTATATTGTCACTCAGCTTATTTAACTTATATGCAGAGTACATCATGCAAGATGCCAGGCTGGACACATCACAAGCTAGAATCAAGACAGCCAGGAGAAATATCAATAATCTCAGGTATGCAGATGATACCATCCTTATGGCAAAAAGTGAAGAGGAATTAAAGAGTTCCTTGATGAAGGTGAAAGAGGAGAGTGAAAAAGCTGGTTTAAAACTCAACATTCGAAAAACAAAGATAACAGCATCTGGTCCATCACTTCATGGCAAATAGATGGGCCAACAATGGAAAGAGTGACAGACTTTATTTTCTTGGGCTCCAAAATCACTGCAGACAGTGACTGCAGCCATGAAATTAAAAGATCCTTGCACCTTGGAAGAAAAGCTATGACAAACCTAGATGGTGTCTTATAAAGCAGACATCACTTTGCAAAGGTCTGTATAGTCAATGCTCTGGTTTTGCCAGTAGTCATGTATGGATCTAAGAGTTTGACCATAAAGGCTGAGTGCAGAAGAACTGATGCCTTCAGACTTTGGTATTGGAGAAGACTCTTGAGAGTCCCTTGCACTGCAAGGAGATCAAACCAATCAACCCTAAATTTAGGAAATCAACCCTGCATATTCATTGGAAGGACTGATGCTGAAGTTGAAGCTCCAGTACTGTGGCCACGTGATGCGAAGAGATGACTCATTGGAAGAGACCATGATGCTGGGAAAAATAAAAGGCAGAAGGAGAAAGAGATGACAGAGGATGAGATGGTTAGATGGCATCACTGAGTCAATGGACATGAGTTTGAGCAGGCTCTGGGAGATTGTGAAGGACAGAGAAGCCTGGTGTGCTGCAGTCCATGGGATCTCAAACAGTCAGACATGCCTGAGCAACTGAACTGAACTGAACTAGTCATGGCCCACTCAGTATGAGTGTCCGCCTTTCTCCTCTTTTCCAGTAGAATTCCGTGCTATCCAGGAAGCCTTCTTGCCCATGAAGATCTAAATAAACATCTCACATTGGGGCTTCCCTGGTGGTCCTGTGGGTAAACAGTCCACCTTGCAGTGCAAGGGGCACCGGTTCAACCCCTGACCTGGGAAGATCCCACGTGCCGTGGAGCAGCTGGACCAGTGTATCCAATTATGAGCCAGCACTCTACAACAAGAGAGGCCACTGCAATGGGAGGCCCACACAGGCCAAAGAACAAAGATGGATGAAAATAAATAATTGAAAGACCAATAAAAGAGGCCAAAATTTAAACAAAAGAAAGAAACATCTCACATCATTGCATGCTGCTCTCCATCACATTTTTTCCTCCCTCTCCCCCTCCTTTCTGTCCTTCCTATTTTATTCCTTTCTTCTCTCCAGTTATTCAACTGTCCCCAGTGGCTCTGAAGGTAAAGAACAAGTCTGCCAATGCAGGAGATGCAGGTTCAATTCCTGGGTCAGGAAGATCCCACAGAGAAGGAAATTGCAACCCACTCCAGTGTTCTTGCCTAGGAAATACCAGGGACAGAGGAGCCCGTGGCTACAGTCTGTGGAGTCACAAAAGAGTTGGACATGACTGAGTGATTGAACATGCTTATAAAGCAGAGACATCACCTTGCAAAGGTCCGTATAGTCAATGCTCTGGTTTTGCCAGTAGTCATGTACGGACCTAAGAGTTTGACCATAAAGGCTGAGTACAGAAGAACTGATGCCTTCAGACTTTGGTATTGGAGAAGACTCTTGAGAGTCCCTTGCACTGCAAGGAGATCAAACCAATCAACCCTAAATTTAGGAAATCAACCCTGCATATTCATTGGAAGGACTGATGCTGAAGTTGAAGCTCCAGTACTGTGGCCACATGATGCGAAGAGATGACCCATTGGAAGAGACCACGATGCTGGGAAAAATAAAAGGCAGAAGGAGAAGGAGATGACAGAGGATGAGATGGTTAGATGGCATCACTGAGTCAATGGACATGAGTTTGAGCAGGCTCTGGGAGATTGTGAAGGATAGAGAAGCCTGGTGTGCTGCAGTCCATGGGATCTCAAAGAGTCAGACATGCCTGAGCAACTGAACTGAACTGAACTAGTCATGGCCCACTCAGTATGAGTGTCCTCCTTTCTCCTCTTTTCTAGTAGAATTCCATGCTATCCAGGAAGCCTTCTTGCCCATGAAGATCTAAATAAACATCTCACATTGGGACTTCCCTGGTGGTCCTGTGGGTAAACAGTCCACCTTGCAGTGCAAGGGGCACCGGTTCAACCCCTGACCTGGGAAGATCCCACGTGCCGTGGAGCAGCTGGACTGGTGTATCCAATTACGAGCCAGCACACTGCAACAAGAGAGGCCACTGCAATGGGAGGCCCACACAGGCCAAAGAACAAAGATGGATGAAAATAAATAATTGAAAGACCAATAAAAGAGGCCAAAATTTAAACAAAAGAAAGAAACATCTCACATCATTGCATGCTGCTCTCCATCACATTTTTTTCCTCCCTCTCCCCCTCCTTTCTGTCCTTCCTATTTTATTCCTTTCTTCTCTCCAGTTATTCAACTGTCCCCAGTGGCTCTGAAGGTAAAAAACAAGTCTGCCAATGCAGGAGATGCAAGTTCAATCCCTGGGTCAGGAAGATCCCACAGAGAAGGAAATTGTAACCCACTCCAGTGTTCTTGCCTAGGAAATGCCGGGGACAGAGGAGCCCGTGGCTACAGTCTGTGGAGTCACAGAAGAGTTGGACGTGACTGAGTGATTGAACATGCAGCAAGGATAGAAAAAGGAGTTAAGAGAAATGGTCTTTTCTTTTCAGTGAATCTTTGGTTGAAATTTCTAATGACTCCTCCAAAGTCCCAAAAACCTAACTAAGCTCAATTTCCTCAAGAGGAAACTGAAGACTTGAAGTTCAATAACATGTCCAAGTTCAGAAAGCAGTTGGCAGTGAGGAGTCAGGTATATGTCTGTGTATATATGTGTGTGTGTGTGTGCACGCGTGCATGTGTACACATTTTTTAATCTTAATTCACAACTGAAAAGGCAAAACAGATCAGTATTTCAAGATGGTCCTTGACCTCAAAGAATTCACGATCTAATGGGGGAGGCGAACATGTTCTTAGTTACAAAAAAGAGAGGAGTGGGCTCCTGGCTTTGTGGGCAAGGGGGCAGATTCACAGAGCAAGGTACTCTGGAGGGGAGTCCTAAACAGTGAGCTCGTCAGATAAATAGGGGAAGGAGACTTTTCCAGGCAAAGGGCCTCGGGTCTTTGGCATCTCTGGTAACCCCAGGGTACAGGTGAAAAATACAGCTGCCTGCTGTGTAGTCATGCTGGAATGTGCCAGAAGAGGTTTAGAGAAGATGCACCCAGGGTCTTTCACGTCAGTCTAAGCAGCTGTATTTTATCCTACAGATGATAAGACATCTTCATGGATTTTAAACACTGGGGTAATTAGATTTCCTTTTCTTCTTCTTCATTATTTTTCTTAATTTTTTTTTAAACCTTTATTTTACTTTTAACTTTTACAGAGTTTTGTTGTTCACAGACATGCATGTTCTCAGATTAGTCACATGTATATCCCCCTCTTCCCTCCCCTCCCGACACTCACACAGCACCCCTGAAGGATCCCCTTTTCTCACAGAGCAATGACTATAGCTATTTTCTTCACTTATGATAGTACAGGCCTTCATGCTGCTTCCTTTACGCCTCTCACCCACTGTTCCTTCCCCACAATGTCCATATGTCCACTGTCCATGTCTGTCTTTCTGTCGCTGCACTGCATGTGCCATCATCACCATCCTACTAGATTCCATATATATGTGTTAATCTTCCTGGGTCAGGAAGATCCCACAGAGAAGGAAATTGAACCCACTCCAGTGTTCTTGCCTAGGAAATGCCGGGGACAGAGGAGCCTGGCTGGCTACAGTCTGTGGAGTCACAAAGAGTTGGACGTGACTGAGTGATTGAACATGCAGCAAGGATAGAAAAAGGAGTTAAGAGAAATGGTCTTTTCTTTTCAGTGAATTTTTGGTTGAAATTTCTAATGACTCCTCCAAAGTCCCAAAAACCTAACTAAGCTCAATTTCCTCAAGAGGAAACTGAAGACTTGAAGTTCAATAACATGTCCAAGTTCAGAAAGCAGTTGGCAGTGAGGAGTCAGGTATATGTCTGCGTATATACATGTGTGTGTGTGTGCGCGCGCATGTGTACACATTTTTTAATCTTAATTCACAACTGAGAAGGTAAAACAGATCAGTATTTCAAGATGGTCCTTGACCTCAAAGAATTCACGATCTAATGGGGGAGGCGAACATGTTCTTAGTTACAAAAAAGAGAGGAGGGGGCTCCTGGCTTTGTGGGCAAGGGGGCAGATTCACAGAGCAAGGTACTCTGGAGGGGAGTCCTAAACAGTGAGCTTGCCAGATAAATAGGGGAAGGAGACTCTTCCAGGCAAAGGGCCTCGGGTCTTTGGCATCTCCGGTAACCCAGGGTACAGGTGAAAAATACAGCTGCCTGCTGTGTAGTCATGCTGGAATGTGCCAGAAGCGGCTTAGAGAAGATGCACCCAGGGTCTTTCACGTCAGTCTAAGCAGCTGTATTTTATCCTACAGATGATAAGACATCTTCATGGATTTTAAACACTGGGGTAATTAGATTTCCTTTTCTTCTTCTTCATTATTTTTCTTAATTTTTTTTTAAACCTTTATTTTACTTTTAACTTTTACAGAGTTTTGTTGTTCACAGACATGCATGTTCTCAGATTAGTCACATGTATATCCCCCTCTTCCCTCCCCTCCCGACACTCACACAGCACCCCTGAAGGATCCCCTTTTCTCACAGAGCAATGACTATAGCTATTTTCTTCACTTATGATAGTACAGGCCTTCATGCTGCTTCCTTTACGCCTCTCACCCACTGTTCCTTCCCCACAATGTCCATATGTCCACTGTCCATGTCTGTCTTTCTGTCGCTTCACTGCATGTGCCATCATCACCATCCTACTAGATTCCATATATATGTGTTAGTATACTGTATTTGTCCTTCTCTTTCTGACTGACTTCACTTTTGATGATACGTTCTAGATTCAGCCACCTCATTAGGGTTGATTCTTCTGCATTTCTCTTTACAGCTGTGCAGTATTCCATTGTATATAGGTACCAGAGCTTTTGGATCCATTCGTTCGTCGATGGGCATCTAGGTTCCTTCCATGTTCTAGCTATTGTATAGAGAGCTGCAATGAACATTGGGGTACAGGTGCTTCTTTCAGTTTTGATTTCATCAGGGTATAAGCCTAAGAGTGGGATTGCTGGGTCATATGGTGCTTCTATTTTTAGTTTTTTAAGAAATCTCCAGACTGTCTTCCATAGAGGCTGTATCAATTTACACTCCACCAGCAATGCAGGAGTGTTCCCTTTTCTCCGCAGCCTTTCCAGCATTTATTGTCTGTTGATTTGTGGATGATGGCCATTCTGACGGGTGTGAGGTGATATCTCATTGTAGTTTTGATTTGCATGTCTCTAATTATTAGTGAAGTTGAGCATCGTTTCATGTGTTTTTGGGCCATCTGTATGTCATCGTTGAGAGGTGTCTGTTTATGTTCTTTTCCCATTTTTTGATTGGGTTGTTCGTTTTTCCAGTGCTGAGTTGTCTGAGTTTTGTAATTTTTCACGTCAGTCTAAGCAGCTGTATTTTATCCTACAGATGATAAGACATCTTCATGGATTTTAAACACTGGGGTAATTAGATTTCCTTTTCTTCTTCTTCATTATTTTTCTTAATTTTTTTTTAAACCTTTATTTTACTTTTAACTTTTACAGAGTTTTGTTGTTCACAGACATGCATGTTCTCAGATTAGTCACATGTATATCCCCCTCTTCCCTCCCCTCCCGACACTCACACAGCACCCCTGAAGGATCCCCTTTTCTCACAGAGCAATGACTATAGCTATTTTCTTCACTTATGATAGTACAGGCCTTCATGCTACTTCCTTTACGCCTCTCACCCACTGTTCCTTCCCCACAATGTCCATATGTCCACTGTCCATGTCTGTCTTTCTGTCGCTTCACTGCATGTGCCATCATCACCATCCTACTAGATTCCATATATATGTGTTAGTATACTGTATTTGTCCTTCTCTTTCTGACTGACTTCACTTTTGATGATACGTTCTAGATTCAGCCACCTCATTAGGGTTGATTCTTCTGCATTTCTCTTTACAGCTGTGCAGTATTCCATTGTATATAGGTACCAGAGCTTTTGGATCCATTCGTTCGTCGATGGGCATCTAGGTTCCTTCCATGTTCTAGCTATTGTATAGAGAGCTGCAATGAACATTGGGGTACAGGTGCTTCTTTCAGTTTTGATTTCATCAGGGTATAAGCCTAAGAGTGGGATTGCTGGGTCATATGGTGCTTCTATTTTTAGTTTTTTAAGAAATCTCCAGACTGTCTTCCATAGAGGCTGTATCAATTTACACTCCCACCAGCAATCCAGGAGTGTTCCCTTTTCTCCGCAGCCTTTCCAGCATTTATTGTCTGTTGATTTGTGGATGATGGCCATTCTGACGGGTGTGAGGTGATATCTCATTGTAGTTTTGATTTGCATGTCTCTAATTATTAGTGAAGTTGAGCATCGTTTCATGTGTTTTTGGGCCATCTGTATGTCATCGTTAGAGAGGTGTCTGTTTATGTCCTTTTCCCATTTTTTGATTGGGTTGTTCGTTTTTCCAGTGCTGAGTTGTCTGAGTTGCTTGTAGATTTTGGAGATTAATTCTTTGTCTGTTGTTTCATTTGCTATGATTTTCTCCCACTCTGTGGGCTGTCTGTTCAGCTTTTTTGTAATTTCTTTAGTTGTACAAAAGCTTTTAAGTTTCATTAGGTCCCACATGTTCATTTGTCTTTTTAGTTCCACTATTCTAGTAGGTGGGTCAGAGAAGATCTTGCTTTGATTGATGTCCTTGAGGGTTTTGCCTATATTCTCCTCTAAGAGTTTGATGGTTTCTGGCCTTACATTTAAGTCTTTAATCCATTTGAGTTGATCTTTGTGTATGGTGTCAGGGAATGTTCCAACTTCATTTTTTTACATGTAGCTGTCCAGTTTTCCCAGCACCATTTGTTGAAGAGGCTGTCTTTGTCCCATTTTATATGTTCGCCTCCTTTGTCAAAAAAAAGGTACCCATAGGTGCATGGGTTTATCTCTGGGTTCTCGATCTTGTTCCATTGGTCTATAGTTCTGTTTTTGTGCCAGTACCATACTGTCTTGATGACTGTTGCTTTGTAGTAGAGTCTGAAGTTGGGGGGGCTGATCCCCCCAGCTCCATTCTTCTTCCTGAGGATTGCTTTGGCTATTCGAGGTCTTTTGTGTTTCCATATGAACTGTGTAATTCGTTGGTCTAGTTCTGTGAAGAATGTTATTGGAAGTTTGATAGGGATCGCATTGAATCTATAGATGGCATTTGGTAGTATGGTCATTTTCACAATATTGATTCTCCTGACCCAGGAACACGGAATATTTCTCCATTTGTTTAATTCTTCTTTAATGTCTCTCATGAGTGTCTTGTAATTTTCTGTGTACAGTTCTTTTGTTTCTTTGGGTAGGTTTATTCCTTAAAGGGTTTTTTTTTGATTTTTTTTTTGGTTTCCCAAATGGGTCATATGGTGCTTCTATTTTTAGTTTTTTAAGAAATCTCCAGACTGTCTTCCATAGAGGCTGTATCAATTTACACTCCCACCAGCAATCCAGGAGTGTTCCCTTTTCTCCGCAGCCTTTCCAGCATTTATTGTCTGTTGATTTGTGGATGATGGCCATTCTGACGGGTGTGAGGTGATATCTCATTGTAGTTTTGATTTGCATGTCTCTAATTATTAGTGAAGTTGAGCATCGTTTCATGTGTTTTTGGGCCATCTGTATGTCATCGTTAGAGAGGTGTCTGTTTATGTCCTTTTCCCATTTTTTGATTGGGTTGTTCGTTTTTCCAGTGCTGAGTTGTCTGAGTTGCTTGTAGATTTTGGAGATTAATTCTTTGTCTGTTGTTTCATTTGCTATGATTTTCTCCCACTCTGTGGGCTGTCTGTTCAGCTTTTTTGTAATTTCTTTAGTTGTACAAAAGCTTTTAAGTTTCATTAGGTCCCACATGTTCATTTGTCTTTTTAGTTCCACTATTCTAGTAGGTGGGTCAGAGAAGATCTTGCTTTGATTGATGTCCTTGAGGGTTTTGCCTATATTCTCCTCTAAGAGTTTGATGGTTTCTGGCCTTACATTTAAGTCTTTAATCCATTTGGAGTTGATCTTTGTGTATGGTGTCAGGGTATGTTCCAACTTCATTTTCTTGCATGTAGCTGTCCAATTTTCCCAGCACCATTTGTTGAAGAGGCTGTCTTTGTCCCATTTTATATGTTCGCCTCCTTTGTCAAAAATAAGGTACCCATAGGTGCATGGGTTTATCTCTGGGTTCTCGATCTTGTTCCATTGGTCTATAGTTCTGTTTTTGTGCCAGTACCATACTGTCTTGATGACTGTTGCTTTGTAGTAGAGTCTGAAGTTGGGGAGGCTGATCCCCCCAGCTCCATTCTTCTTCCTGAGGATTGCTTTGGCTATTCGAGGTCTTTTGTGTTTCCATATGAACTGTGTAATTCGTTGGTCTAGTTCTGTGAAGAATGTTATTGGAAGTTTGATAGGGATCGCATTGAATCTATAGATGGCATTTGGTAGTATGGTCATTTTCACAATATTGATTCTCCTGACCCAGGAACACGGAATATTTCTCCATTTGTTTAATTCTTCTTTAATGTCTCTCATGAGTGTCTTGTAATTTTCTGTGTACAGTTCTTTTGTTTCTTTGGGTAGGTTTATTCCTAGATATTTGATTCTTTTGGTTGCAATGGTGAAGGGGATTGCCTCTTTGATTTCATTTTCTGATTTTTCATTGTGTATAGGAATGCCAGTGATTTCTGTATATTGATTTTGTATCCTGCGACTTTGCTGAATTCGCTGATTAACTCTAGTAGTTTTGTAATAGTGTCTTTGGGATTTTCTATGTATAATATCATGTCATCTGCAAATAGAGAGAGTTTGACTTCTTCTTTTCCAATCTGGATTCCTTTGATTTCTTTCTCTTCTCTTATTGCTGTTGCTAGAACTTCCAGGACTATGTTGAATAAGACTGGTGAAAGTGGACACCCTTGTCTTGTTCCTGATCTTAGAGGGAATGCTTTGAGTTTTTCACCATTGAGGATAATGTTCGCTGTGGGCTTCTCATATATGGCTTTCACTATGTTAAGATAAGTTCCTTCTATGCCCATTTTTTGAAGAGTTTTTATCATAAATGGATGCTGTACTTTGTCAAAGGCTTTTTCTGCATCTATTGAGATGATCATGTGATTTTTGTCTTTCAATTTATTGATATGGTGTATCACATTGATTGATTTGCAGATGTGAAGAATCCTTGCATGCCTGGGATGAACCCAACTTGATCGTGATGAATGAGTTTTTTGATGTGTTGCTGAATTCTGTTTGCTAGGATTTTGTTGAGGATTTTGGCATCTAGATTCATCAGTGAAATTGGCCTATAATTTTCTTTTTTTGTGATGTCTTTGCCTGGCTTTGGTATCAGGGTGATGGTGGCCTCGTAGAATGTGTTTGGAAGTGTTCCTTCCTGGGCAATTGTTTGGAAGAGTTTTAGAAGGACAGGCATTAGCTCTTCTTTAAATGTTTGGTAGAATTCACTTGTGAAACCATCTGGCCCTGGGCTTTTATTTTGGGTAGATTTTTGATAGGGATCGCATTGAATCTATAGATGGCATTTGGTAGTATGGTCATTTTCACAATATTGATTCTCCTGACCCAGGAACACGGAATATTTCTCCATTTGTTTAATTCTTCTTTAATGTCTCTCATGAGTGTCTTGTAATTTTCTGTGTACAGTTCTTTTGTTTCTTTGGGTAGGTTTATTCCTAGATATTTGATTCTTTTGGTTGCAATGGTGAAGGGGATTGCCTCTTTGATTTCATTTTCTGATTTTTCATTGTGTATAGGAATGCCAGTGATTTCTGTATATTGATTTTGTATCCTGCGACTTTGCTGAATTCGCTGATTAACTCTAGTAGTTTTGTAATAGTGTCTTTGGGATTTTCTATGTATAATATCATGTCATCTGCAAATAGAGAGAGTTTGACTTCTTCTTTTCCAATCTGGATTCCTTTGATTTCTTTCTCTTCTCTTATTGCTGTTGCTAGAACTTCCAGGACTATGTTGAATAAGACTGGTGAAAGTGGACACCCTTGTCTTGTTCCTGATCTTAGAGGGAATGCTTTGAGTTTTTCACCATTGAGGATAATGTTCGCTGTGGGCTTCTCATATATGGCTTTCACTATGTTAAGATAAGTTCCTTCTATGCCCATTTTTTGAAGAGTTTTTATCATAAATGGATGCTGTACTTTGTCAAAGGCTTTTTCTGCATCTATTGAGATGATCATGTGATTTTTGTCTTTCAATTTATTGATATGGTGTATCACATTGATTGATTTGCAGATGTGAAGAATCCTTGCATGCCTGGGATGAACCCAACTTGATCGTGATGAATGAGTTTTTTGATGTGTTGCTGAATTCTGTTTGCTAGGATTTTGTTGAGGATTTTGGCATCTAGATTCATCAGTGAAATTGGCCTATAATTTTCTTTTTTTGTGATGTCTTTGCCTGGCTTTGGTATCAGGGTGATGGTGGCCTCGTAGAATGTGTTTGGAAGTGTTCCTTCCTGGGCAATTGTTTGGAAGAGTTTTAGAAGGACAGGCATTAGCTCTTCTTTAAATGTTTGGTAGAATTCACTTGTGAAACCATCTGGCCCTGGGCTTTTATTTTGGGGTAGATTTTTGATCACAAGGTCGATTTCTGAGCTTGTGATTGACTTGTTCATAGTTTCTATTTCTTCCTGGTTGAGTCTTGGGAGATTAATCTTCTCTAAGAAACTGTCCATTTCTTCCAGGTTGTCCAGTTTGTTGCCATAGAGTTGTTCATAATAGTCTCTTATAATCCTTTGGATTTCTGCATTATCCGTTGTAATCTCTCCTTTTTCATTTCTGATTTTGGTGATCTGGTTCTTCTCTCTCTTTTTCTTGATGAGTCTGGCCAGTGGTGTGTCGATTTTATTGACTTTATCAAAGAACCAGCTTTTTGTTTTATTTATCTTTATTATTGTTTCTTTTGTTTCTTTCTCATTTATTTCTGCTCTGATCTTTATGATTTCCCTTCTTCTGCTGTCTTTAGGGTGTTTTTGTTCTTCTTTCTCCAGTTGTTTTAAGCGTAAGGTAAGGTCGTCTCTTTGAGATTTTCCTAGTTTCTTGAGGTGGGATTGAATTGCTATAAACTTCCCTCTTAGAACTGCTTTTGCAGTATCCCATAGGTTTTGCACTGTTGTGTGTTCATTGTCATTTTCTTCTAGGAATTTTTTTATTTCTCCTTTGATTTCCTCAATGATCAGTTGGTTTTTTAGGTATGTGTTGTTTAATCTCCATGTGTTTGTGTTTTTAGCGGTTTTTTTCCTGTAGTTGATCTCTAGTCTCACTGCATTGTGGTCCGAGAAGATGGTTGATAGAATTTCAGTTTTCTTGAATTGACTGAGGATTGATTTGTGGCCCAAGATGTGGTCTATCCTGGAGAATGTTCCGTGAGCACTTGAGAAGAAAGTGTATTCTTCTGCTTTTGGATGGAAAGTCCTAAAGATATCAATGAGGTCCATTTCTTCTAGTGTGGCATTTAAGGCTTGTGTTTCTTTATTGATTTTCTGTTTGGATGATCTGTTCATTAGTTTGAGAGGAGTGTTAAAGTCTCCTACTATGATTGTGTTGCTGTCAATGTCTTCTTTTATGTCTGAAAGTGTTTGTCTTATGTATTGGGGTGCTCCTGCGTTGGGAGCGTAGATATTTATGATTGTTATGTCTTCTTCTTGGATCGATCCCTTAATCATGATGTAGTGACCTGCCTTGTCTCTTAGAATCTTCTTTACTTTAAAATCTATTTTATCTGATATGAGGATTGCTACTCCAGCTTTCTTTTGATTTCCATTTGCATGGAATATCTTTTTCCAGCCTCTCACTTTCAGTCTATGAGTGTCTCTAGGTCTGAAATGAGTTTCCTGGAGGCAGCATATGTATGGGTCGTGTTTTTGGATCCATTCAGCCACTCTGTGTCTTTTGGTTGGGGCGTTTAGTCCATTGACATTCAAAGTAATTATTGATACAAATGATCCTATTGTCATCTTCTTAGATGTTATGATGGGTTTGTTTCGTGGATCTTCTCCTTTTATACTTGTTGTCTATATAAGTCCCTTTAACACTTGTTGTAAGGCTGGTTTGGTGTGACTAAATTCTTTTAATTTTTGCTTATCTGTAAAGCTTCTGATTTCTCCATCAATTTTGAATGAGATCCTTGCAGGGTGGAGGATTCTTGGTTGCAGATTATTCTGTTTCAGCACTTTAAATGTGTCTTGCCATTCCCTTCTGGCCTGCAGAGTTTCTGTTGAACAATCAGCTGTTAAACGGATGGGCTTTCCCTTGTATGTCACTAGTTGCTTTTCCCTTGCCGCTTTGAGAATTCTGTCCTTGTGTTTAATTTGTGTAAGCTTCATTAATATGTGTCTTGGTGTGTTTCTTCTCAGATTGATTCTGTATGGTACTCTTTGCACTTCTTGGACTGATTGACTATTTCTTTTCCCATGTTGGGGAAATTTTCAAGTATAATCTCATCAAAAATTTTCTCATAGCCTTTCTTTTTTTCTTCTTCTTCTGGAACCCCTATAATTCGAATATTGGTGCATTTGATATTATCCCAGAGGTCTCTGAGGCTGTCCTCTGCTCTTTTCATTCTTTGAGCTAGAGTCTGTTTTTCAGCAGTTACTTCCACCATTTTATCTTCCAGCTCACTTATCCGGTCTTCTGTCTCAGATACTCTGCTCTTGATTCCTTCTACAGTGTTTTTCAGTTCAGCAATTGAGTTGTTTGTCTCTGTTACTTTTTTGGTAAGTTCTTGTATTTCTTTATTCAGTGTGTTAGTTGTATCTTGCAATTTCTCTGAAATTCTTTTTTCAGTGTCTTTGATCATCTTTACTATCATTCTTCTGAAATCACTTTCAGAAAGTTTGTCCAAATTCTCTTCATTAATTTGATCTTGTGTGTTTGTGGATTGTTCCTTCGCTTGTGTGGTATTTCTCTGCCGTTTCATTGTTATTATTAATTTTTTAAAACTGAATCTGTTTGGGATTTCCTTTTCCCAGACTTTGAGTTATGTCTGTTGGTGTTTGTTGTTTGGATGGGGCTTCTATTCTGGGTGATGCTGGTGATTGGGTGATGTCAGGACTTGCATACAAGTGATTACCTTTGCTCGCGTTCTCACTTGTATACTGCTCTTTAGTGTTATGCGTTCTCTAGTATTGTAGAGTTTTGGAGTCAGTGCACCCTCCTTAAAACCCCGGGGCTTGTTGCCTGACCAGGGAATGAAGATTTCACAGCTGGTTTGTTATGGCATTAAATGATATTAAAACATATATATGCAAATGAGAAACAGAAGGTATACCTTTGACAAATGGCAATTAAAAAATTATGCAAGTACTATCTAGCATATTGAATTATACACATAAACATATACAGCTATAACATAACCCAAGCATTCCAATCAAAAATACAGTACAATACGTTAGCACGGCGAATAGAGAAATCCAAGAATGATATCCACAAGTTAATAACCAAACTAAGTAGAGCACCAATTGGAGAATAATGCTAGAGCAGGGTCCCCATTGGGGATAAGGCAATGAGGACAGAACAGACTAAGAAATATAGTGGGGAAAGGGAAAAAGAGAAAGGGAGGATAGAAGAGAAATATAGAATAATATTGCAAAGTTAAATATAGGGAGATAAAGATTTGTATGTATTAGAATTTAGTGCTATAGGAAAGGAGCTTCAGAGAAAGCAAAGAATTATAGAGGAGGTAGTAATACAAATGAAAAAATTATTAAAAATTAAAAGATCTAAATTTTATAGAAAAATATAGAAAAACAAAGCAAAAATAATAAAAACAAACAAAACCCCCACAGAACCTTAAAAGGCCAATGGGGAACCAGAAGTTTATACCAAAATAAAATGTGTGGTTTAAAAGGAAAAAGAAAAAAAAAAAATTTATGTAAACTTGAATATATTCAGTCTTACTGATAAGATTAGTAGCTTCAATAGAATTCAGTGAAGGAAATGAACACACCCACTCTCTCTCTCACACACCCCCAAGAAAAGAAAAAAAAAAAAAAAAGTGGTGGGTGCACTGAGTGGGTTTGGAAAAAAATTAAAAAAAATTTAAACAAAGTAATACAATCCAAAAAATGAAATTTTAAAGTCCAGCAGTAACTCCAGCTTCAGACAAAAGGTGAAAATAGTGTTTATGTTCTTCTGTCTCTTGCTGACTATTCAGGAATTATCAGTCTTTTTCTTGCCTCTGGCAGTGGTTGGATCTGAAGACCTCTTTGACTGCTTGTTTGTTTTGGCCTATTCCAGAATTAAAAGGCCCGCCCAGGCTAGCCCTGGGAGTTTCTTAATCCAAATCCCTTTTCTTGCTGGGTGGAGCTAAATTCCCTCCCTGTAGCTTGACCAGCAGCCCTGCAGTTTGACCAGCAGCCAAACTACAGTAGGGAAAATGGCGTCTGTCTCACAGAGGATTTATTCCCATACGCTCTATGGGAAGTACTTCCACAGTGCCCCCGACCCTGCTGCAGGCCACCGTCGATCCCCGCCACCACGGGAGACGTCAGGTTACTCAGAGGTGAGTCTGGCTCAGTCTCATGCAGGATCGCTATTCTTCTCTCCTTGATCACAGTGAGCAGAGACTTTCCAGTCCTCCTAGGTGGCTCTGTGATCGGGTTAATGGTAACCTCCTCCAAAGGGAACTGAGTGCCGCCCTTCCGAGGCCTGCTCAAGGGCACTTCTAGCTCAAGGGGGCACCTGGACCCTCCAAAGCAGGTCTGGCTCAGTCCCTTGTGGGTGTTAGTGCTCCTCTCCCGGGTTTTGATCTGCAACAGGCTTTGCGGCTTTGGCCCGCCCAGCCTCTCTGGCGGGTATGAGGTTTGACTTTTAAAAGTGCGATTGCGCCCCTCCTACCGTCTTGGTGCGGCTTCTCCTTTGTTCTTCGATGTGGGGTGTCCTCTCTGTGATCAGATCCAACCTCCTTTCGTCGATGGTTTCCCAGGAACTCGTCGCAATTCAGGCGATTTTGCAGGAGAGATCTATTTTTCTTAATTTTTGACCTTCACTTGGCATGCAGGATCCTGGTTCCCAGACCAGGGATCAAACATGGGCCCCCTGTAGTGGAAGAGTCTTAAACACTGGATCACCAGTGTTTTTAGGTTTTCATTAGAGAAAGATCACTCTGATCACAATTGGAAAAATCGGCTGGAGAAGGTAAGCCCAGAGACAGCAAGATCTGTTAGAGAGGGTCTTTCTGTTTTTAAGCCCAGGCAAGAAATAATGGAGGCAGTGGGATACACCAAAGGGAACAAGTTTATGAATTAAGCAATTGGGTTTTTGAAACTTGGTTACACAAGAGGGAGCACGACTTCATATTTTTTCTATCAGGTATGTTTTTCTTTTCTTTTTCTTTTTTTTTTTTTTACTATTTCTTTGAAATACTATTCAGATGAATGTCCATTACATGATTATCTAGAGTGAAGAGAAAAGCTATAAAAATAGCATATACAGGTAAAAGGTTGCATTACAATATTAATATTCAATACACAGTAGCACTTTTAAAGGAGAAGGCAAACATAAAATAACAATGTTGACAAGTATTCAATAGTAGGGATTCATCTTAGAACTTGCAGTCAATTTAACTTCTAGTTAAGTATCTATTAGTCACCTGGCCTTGATCGTAAACATCCACAGTGAGTGAGCTTTATGTGATATAATATCCTGAATAAGCAACATTGGAGGCGATTTATAAAGGCTAGCTTCAAGAGGTCCCCGTCTTGGTGAAGTCGCAAAGCAGCCACACACTAATTCCAGATGA